>CM068386.1:13234283-13684283 GCA_034770075.1 Aralia elata | reverse complement strand
GTTAAATGTGTATTTATATTAATATTATTTTTAATGTAACAATATCAATAATAATTTTTAGTGTCTAAGTGGTGATATAAATGTCAAATTGGTTACTAGTCTATACTAAAATTAGTTATCTCCTTTCTCTTTTCTAGATATCTTAAAAATTCTCTCTCCTTCAATTTTTAATTAATTATATTTTGTGATAAAAGATTAATACAAAAATATAATACAAAACGATGTATATGATAATGATTGATTATAATTATTGTATCCACTCATGTAGTATGGTAAAATATTAACTAATTGTAGTTCAACACATCATTCTGTATCTAATTTTTTATAATTTCTTTTATTACTGTAGCACTACTCAGTTTTAATTTATATTAATTATTACTATCTTATTAATATTCTTTTACGTGTAATTTCTTTTTCATGCATGCACCCGCTGCTATTAGGCTCACTACCCTTGGGGTAAACCAAGATGAAAAAACAAATGGGGGTGATTGTAACAAAGGGCGATTTAAATTTTTTTTTAATCAAGGATAATTTAATTGATGGCAAAAAACCATGCTGAAAAATCTTCATACTCTTGAGATGCGTAAAAGTGAAGCACAGACTGTGTAACTATTATTTAATTTACTATAATAAAACGATTAATTAATTATACAAATTTATTGATATAATTCGAATTACTTGATTATTTTTTTTAAATTATCAACATGACATATCATTGTTAGATGGAGTAAAACAATAATTTTATAAACCGTTTTTATATAATTTATTCTCTTAATATAATTTTATATCATTGTGTTTTGTCGGCATGTATTTTTACCAATTCTTGGGCCTATATAACATTGATCTTAATGACACCTTGCCCCAGCAATTAAGGTACGTAGACTGATAGTAGTAATAGATTATAGACTTGATCAGAACTGATCAAAAGTATACTCTCTTAAATAACATATCAAGCATACACTCGTTAGGAATGGACTGGGTAACGGTTTGGTCCGTCGCCATAGGTTAGCGATGGACCTCATATAGCGACGGACTCGTCGCTAAAAGTTATAGCTACAGACCAGACTTATGGCGACGGACCAAACCGTCGCCCGGTCCGTCGCTAAAGGGGTATACTTGATATGTCATTTAAGGAGGTATGCTCTTGAAATGCACTCTAGACTTAATGACTCATAGTTAGTTTATTTTTAGGTTGTCATTTTTTATGTCTAAATTTTTTTTTCTTTTTATATTTAATATTTTGTCACCAAAATATTATTATTGTTATTATAACAACCGATCCTATTAAGAATTTGTTGAGAAAGTTCCTTTCCCAGCTCTACTATATAAGAACCAATTAAGTACAAACTTCTTGGACTCCCTTGAATCACATCAATTATAATGTTTACAAAACTTTTTCATGGCTAGCTGTTTTCATATTAATTCCTTCTCAGAAAACTTAGAAATTAATGGAAATTAATAAGCCGTACAATTCCATTGGAAATGGCTCAAAATAACTACAAAAAGTTGTATAACTCTATGCATGTATATATAGATCAAAGAACTCAAAACACATTACTCATAAGGGGGAAATATTAAAATGCATAAAATTTATTATCTAAACACACATAATAATAACTTATATATATTATTAAGTAACCAACTCGTCTAAAAATTTAAACGATTAGAAAGAGACCAACAATATATATTATGTTAATATATATATCGACCTAAATAAAAGAAATATTTACATTAATTACTAATTACTAAATCCATAAAAATTCAACAAGCTAGCTAGCTAAGAAATTTTTCATATGCCCTCAAAAGTAGTAACCATCTTTCCCGCTCCCATTAAACGAAGATTCATCCACAAGTTCATGTAACGAAATATCGTCTATAACAAAATCATCCAAAGTACTACTCTTCATGTTCTCATGTTGTTTAGGGTACAACATTTCTTGATGCTGTTGATGCTGCAGTAGAGCCGGATCATTTGTAGGCTGTTGATTATAATAACCAAACCCGAATGGCACGACCCGAGAACTTGTACCAAGCTCTATATTTTGGCTCCTTGACTTACCAAAACTCAAGTTGACTGGACCTTTTTGAAAATTTAAAGATGTTTTTGTATTATGGCAACCGGTAAATTTTTGCACTAGGGATCGGAAATTGGCGGTGCTTGCGTTGAGTAGGGTTGTCGGTGTCCTCCGTGAATTCCTAGACCGCCTTCTGATTGGCTTGGCCGATGTGGCTTGAGGGTTCAGATGGGTGTAGGTCTCACTTACTATTGAAGTTGTTGAGTTGGTTGGAGTTGAAATATTATTGTTAGTGGTGAAACTTGTGGTAACTATGGTACTTGTGGTATTGGAGTGGCCGCCGGCTGCTATCGCCGGAGTAGCGGGGGCGGTGGTTTGCAGGGCCGGCCCTGGGCCAAGGCAACGAGGGCGACCGCCCAGGGCCCAAAGTTGAAGAGGGCCCAAAATTAATTATAAGTTTGTGTATATATGTGTATATATGTGTATTTATAAGTAAAGCTCTAGTGGTCTAGCGGTAGAAGAGTTCCTTGTCTTGGTACAGACTTGGGTTCAATTCCTAACTGGTGCATTTTGATTTTATTTTCCATTTCTTTTTCACTAACGGTTCAAAAAAAACTCCAACATTAAATGTCAAACTCCTATTTGTAATTTTTCAATGCTTAAATTCTAAGGGGAAAAAAAAGAACTAGCATAATATGACAAATTACTAACCATAGGGTTAATTTCACACAATGACCTTAAATGGCACAATATTGACTACAAAGGCAACCTTACTATTTTTTTAATTTATTTTTTTTCAAAAAAAACTCCAACATTAAATGTCAAACTCCTATTTGTAATTTTTCAATGCTTAAATTCTAAGGGAAAAAAAAAGAACTAGCATAATATGACAAATTACCAACCATAGGGTTAATTTCACACAATGACCTTAAATGGCACAATATTGACTACAAAGGCAACCTTACTATTTTTTTAATTTATTTTTTTTCAAAAACACTTTTACAATTGTTGATATGAAATACTGTTTTAATTATATTGTAATTTTTTTTTTGTCAAACCTTTATATTAAAAAAGTGTTTTATTTCAACACACTACGAACTCCCGCCAAATTAAAAAAAAATACAAAAAAATTATAAAAAAATTGGCTCCGGGGCGCTGCCCCCGAACCCCCGCCATTGGGCACCCTCAAGAAATTTCGCCCTGGGCCTTGCAAAGCCCAGAACCGGCCCTGGTGGTTTGTTGGTAGTATTGAAACCAATCAGTGGGAAGAGGGGTAGTGTCATTCATAGTTGTTGGGGTGGGTAAGTTTGCACTATCTATTTTCCTTTCTTCTAGCCTTCACTTGTCTTGAAAGGAGGTAGCAACCTTAGATTGAATGGATGGTTTATATAGTAAATTCTGGTCAAAGTTTAAAGCATACTGTTGAAATTAATTTAGTGATATATATATATATATATATGCACTAATCCTTTAATATTAATTTTAAATGTAAGAACATCTCCGTATATAGTGGTTATATCTTCGGCCATAGTTGTAAAATACTTCATTAAAAGTAAAATAAATATTTAACTATGTTAAGACAAAATAAAGACTGCTTATAAAAGATTTTTAGGATAATGTAACCCCTATTTTCTTTTTATATATATATATATGAGTAATTTATAACTAATAAATGTTTATTATGAAGAACATATATTTTTGACGTTCATAATAGAACGGACGGATAGCACTATTTATTTTTTTTTTTTAAAATGTGTGTGTTTGTGTGGAGTGTGGACTAAGCTTTAGGCCAAAGAGGGAAGTGATGCTTCGAGTATATCTGAATGAGGTAAGCACATACATATTGGCTTACATCACTTCTAAGACTCAATCCCCTATGTTATTTTGGGGATTTTCAAGATGCTTCTTGCTAAGAATCATGGGGTAGCATTGGCTTTGACCCACTCCTCTCACAATGAAAGTGAGTTGGATTTTTACCCCCTTCCCCTTTCTAATAGAATATGGCTTACTTTAAAATAAAATAAAAAAAAGATGTTTTTTGCTTTCTATATATGTCAAGAAATATTGAAAAGGAAATTTCCAAAACATTGGTTTAATGTTAATTAAGTATGGTGTTTTACTAGTTCTTCAAACTTTTGCTTCTTAATCAAGTAAATGCACTGTATACATGAACGAGATTAATGGTAGGTAGATCTTTTAAGAGTTATAGGTATGTTCAATTATCGGTATTTAGAGCGTTTTCAGTAGTAATTTTTGGTACATTTAGAGATCTAAACATATTTTACCACTTTTGAAACGTTGCGTTGAAACATCGCGTTTGGACCTCAAACGCAACGTTTGTGAATTAAATAAGCTGCGTTTAAAATAAATTACTTGTAAATGAGCAAAATTCACAACTACGTTTAGTACATTTAAAATCTTTAAACGCACCAAACACTTCAAAATACCGGTAGACGAACAAGCACATTGACTCTTAAAGTGACAATTTTAGCTTTATCATTTTCATCATGCATGTATCCGCCCTCAAAAAAAATTTAAATTGAATATTGAGCACCGTTAAACTTTGACCCTTCTTTTTCACCTCAGCAAAAAAGTACAAAAGAAAAAGTGATTCTTAATTTGTTATATTATGAGAGTTGTATTTAATAATTATAGATTACAATCTTCTTCATTATACTTATCTTCTAATTTATCTTAATACATATTCAGTATTATAAGTATTATATTTATCAACACAATAAAATTCGTCGTAAATAAATATATTACTATTATTATCGTTAAAAATAATATTTATATCGCTAAATGTATATAGGTAAAAATTAAAGAATACATATAAAATCTTCCATTGTCTAGTGCTTGACTAGACTTGGATTCTCTTTGGTCTTGATATGGACAAGAGGATATCTAGTCCAATCAACCACGAAGTGATGCATCTTCCGGGAAATCCATAGGCGGCTAGCTCAAACATAATCTCAAAACAAAACAATAAAATGTTTTTCTTATTTTACGTAATTGATGGCGTGACATATTTTTATATTAAATAAAAATTGTCAATCAGGTTTTAACTTAATTATTAAGATTGAAGAGTTGTGACATTTAAGTCTCAGTTTTGATTTTTACTTAAGTGAGTTTATTTATTTTTTATTGAAAGTGTGTTTCTTTTTTTATGTGAAGCTTGTTTGTGAGTTTATTTCTTTTTCTTTCTAGTAAGGTTTGATTGGTTCTTTGATATTGTAATAATTAATTATGTATTTGATTATGAGATTATATTGTACTCCCAAAATATAGAAACCTAAGAGTCGAAAAGGTAAAATTTATAATCTCTTACAAATGATATTTTATATAAGTTTTAATATTTGTCGAAAGAAATTAAATAGTCAAATAAATCTCTTAATCAACAAGACTAGCACATAGCTATAAACATAAAAGCCCTATGTTTGTTTATGATAAAACAAAATGTTGTAAATTTTCAATTATAATATCATAATTTCACTAGTATGACATTATTATTAAAATAAATACTCGTTATATTTAAAGATACAGATTAATATAGATATATATATATATAATTTCCAATTTCAATTATTATGTCATTGTATAGTAATATATCAGTCAAATTCATTTTTTTACAACTTATATTCTAAAACTAATTTTATTACAATATAGAGTACTTCCTGTTATGTTATAATATTATTTTTTTTTGATCCCGGTAATTATTGACATTAGTGACATGTTTTTATGTTATTAATTTACTTTGCTCTTGCTTTATTTTTAATAGGCTTTTCAAAGTCAAAAAATATTTATGAAAATTTCCTATATTAAAACTATTTTTTTTTATTATTTTTTTAAAAAAAAGAAGATTAAATTCACCGCAAATTTCTATACATGCTTTAATTTCTCCGTTGTATATCCCTGAGACATTAAAATTGTTCTTTCATTTTAAAATAATTATAATTGATGTATTTGTTCTTATAAAACTTTAAAATTCACATAAAATACAAACAATCAAGCATTTTTCTCAAAACAAAATGACAATAATGCTACGTTTGGATTGGTGGAATAGGAGGGAGAATGGAATGACTCGTTCCTATAGAATGAAAAAAATTGTGTTTGGTTGCGATTGGAATGAAAAAAATTGTGTTTGGTTCTTTGAGGGAGAGAGAACATATGGAATAACTCATTCCAACTTTAATGGAATGAATCATTCCACTCTTCATTTCATTTCTTCAATCCAAACGTAGCATAAAAGTTGGTATATTCATATCTAAAAACACTAGGTTCATATTGCTAGCCGGAGGTAGGAACAGGAGAGGTGGAGGGAGAGAATTAATTGATTATAAATTTATAATTGGTATGTACCATCAAAATTTAGAACTTTTCATGGGTCTGCTTATTTTATTGTTCATAGAACGCTTATGAAACTCATATTTCAGATTTAAACTTGATTGGATTTTTAAAATAGGTTTGTACGTGCATGGTGTTAATATAGAGAGAGAAACAGAAGCCACCATAATTTGGTGTCTGTGTTAGTGGCATTCTTCATTAAATTTGGCGAAGAATTAAGGGTATTTAAGAACATTTCACAAGTAATCCAGCTACTGGACATTATATTCACTCTCTCTCTCTTGGGAGAGTGACTTTCACTCTCCATTAAGTTGAGTGAAAATGAGGTAATGTGCAACTTTTTTTATACTTAGGTGGTTAATTGGCGGCTTTTTAACCATAGGTGACTAAGTGAAAAAAATGTATAAATCATAGGTTTAAATTCCATTTTACCCTAGTACAAAATTAAGCTCTAATTGAATCCAAACCATTTACACCCTTGAACCACAGAAGTTTGTCACAACTGATAACTTTAAACAAATTAAAAGATATCACTTCGTCCTAAATTAATTGCTCAATTTTAATTTTTTTTAAGTCAAATTGACTATTTTTATAATTAATAATTAAGCATATATAAATATATTTCTAAAATTATAAAAATTGGGGTTAGTAATAATATACTTTCTTTTGGTTATAATCTCTTCACCTATATTTTAGCAAAAATAATAAAAAGATTAGTTTTAAAAATGGTCAATTTGACTTTAAAAAGTCAAAATTGAGCAATTAATTTGGGACGGAGGGAGTACTAATTTTTTTAAGAGTAAAAAATATTAAATTTTCCTTAATTTAAATCTATGAAATTTAAATATAATTTATGCTTCACGTGCTTCAACATTTGATAAATTAAGAACCTTAGCTAGTTGACTAAAAATATAAAAGAGAACAAGTAAAGAGTACATGATGCTTCATCCTTTAGAAAATCTTGAATTTTATTCGTTATATTCATTGGTACAGATAATGGGATTTGACATTCTAACAACGGGGAAAAACTAGCCATTAACATTGACCAACAATATGTATTTACTCTAACAATATAAACACACAAGAGCGTGAGAAAAAAAATGTATAGTAAAAAAAATACGAATAAATGCCTGAAATCGTTGTTTTGGTGGTAGTGTACATCGATGAGGTATTGTTCATGTGTTTAAAACTCAATATAAACTCTTTGGCTTCAAGAAATAATTTCGTGAACGCCTAAAACAAATAGTGTTTGCATTTTTCTACATCAAAAAAACAATATAAAACAATAAGGTTTCTTAGGTTAAACAAATTATTATTAATTTCTTTGTATATTTTAAAATTTCTCTTGAATAAAGTAAATATACAAAAATAACCGATAAAAAAAAGTAAGAACTATTTTCTCTTTATTAGTACACATGTTAGCTAGTGAACATAAAATTATTCGGATAATATATAATTTATATATGTATATATATATATAGAGAGAGAGAGAGAGATCCTAAAGTAAACCAGCTGTAAAAGACATTACACCGAAAGGAAGAAAAAAAATATGTCAAACACATCACATGAAAATAAAAGGTTCGTGTCCCTTCTTTACCAAGAAGGACGACCTAAGCACATTCATTTGACAAGTAAACGAGACGCTAGTTTTTGGAGAAGTGGTCCTTTGGATCAGATCAGGTGTCTTGACTTTCGATCAATCTCTACTCTCTTAAATTATCCGTTCACACCTTCCATTTTTTCATTGGGTTGATTTTTAAGTCTTATGTTGGGAGTACAATTCATCTTATAATTAATTACATCATTATTAGTATTATATTATTAACCAATCAAATCTCATAGAGAAAAATAAAATAAACCCACAAAAAAGTCTCGCATAAATAAGAAACAAACTATCAAAAAGAAGAAAATAAAGAACTCGAGACTTAAATATCACAAAACCTTAGGATTTAAAAGGTCACAGAACCTCAAATTAAGTCATTGTTAATTTGTGGGTTAATTGACTTTTTGGTGACCGTACTAGGGGTCGATTTTTATTGTGGTTATCGAATCTTTTTTTGTTACAAACGCATCACTATACTCGAAAAAACTTACAAAATAGTCATTACTTATGATTCCGTCCAAAAAAATGATAAAAAGTGCTGGGTAGACTAACGGTTGACAAATGTTAGTGACGTGGATCGGGTTAATTGATGTTTTGGTCATTGTACTAGGGATCGATTTACATTTTAGTTACTGAAACTTTTTTTGTTACATTCTTGTTATTGAAGTACCAAAAATATTACAGATTAGTGATTTTATTATAAAATATTACAACATGTATGAAGAGAAAGTATGTCATAGCTAATTTAAATTCATAAAATTTTCAAAATCGTATTTAATTTGGAACATTCTAAACACTAAACCAAATTGCAAAATAAAGGAAAAAATTGGCCCAATAAACCTCCTCAGATCTGTCGATTACTGCAAAAATCGAATTAATAGAAACTATTTCACTCTCCTTTCGAAGTGATCAAACAAGTAGCTTCGTCGCCATCGTCAATTTGTAGCTCTTCTTTTCTCCATTTTTTTTCTTTTTCGGCAAGTATACAGAGGTATAATAGGAACTTATTTTCTAAACTAGATTTTTCGACGAGAGGTTGTAGTTCCGACTTAGTCCACGGTGAGAGAAATAGTCGATGTACATAAGGTATAAAATACTATTTTTTTCGATAAGTTCGTCATTCGTGGTTAAAAGATAAAATTGAACTTTGATTTTTAATTGTTTTTGTTTCTTTAAATTATATTCTTTTTTTTCTTAAAATTTTAATTATTTTCTTATAATATTATGGAGTATTAAAATAATTAGTCTGACTTTATCTTTTTTCTTTTCTTCTAGGTGAGCATTTTATTTTATTTATATAAACTGATCCGCACATGTTACTAGCTTCATTAGAATATTCCACATCTATATGTCAAATGTTTGCCAAGTAAGCTTTTCCGTTAATATTTTGGACGAAAAATTATAAAATCACTAATTTGTAATATTTTTGGTACTTCGATAACGAGAATGTAATAAAAAAAAGTTTCAGTAACTAAAATGAAAATCGATTTCTAGTACAATGACCAAAACATCAATTAACTCGATCTACGTCACCTGCCACGTCATTAACACCTGTCAACTGTTAGTCTACTCAGTACTTCCCGTCACTTTTTTGGACGAAATTATAAGTAATGACCATTTTGTAAGTTTTTTCGAGTATAGTAATGCGTTTGTAACAAAAAAAGATTCGGTAACTACAATGAAAATCGACCCTAGTACAGTGACAAAAAAATCAATTAACCCGTTAATTTGTGGACAAGAATTTTTTTTTTTGTAATTTATCACCCTATGTTTCGTGCTTATGTCAAAATTAATGTTGCATTTGGATTGAAGGAATGAAGGTGGGAATGGAATGACTTATTACTATGAAATGGAAAAAAATTGTGTTTGATTGCAATTAGAATGGAATGAATCATTCTCATTCTTCCCAAATTTATAAATTTTATTCTTTGGGAAAGAGTATGAAATAACTTATTTCAACTAGAATGGAATGAATCATTTCACTCTTCATTTTATTTACATGACTATTCTATTCATTTACCTATTTTATTCTTTCAATCCATACGTAACATAAGTGTCTATTGTTGATCTTTTCTGTTTGAATAAGTGAGTTATTATTCTTTAAATAAGGTATTAAACGTTATTGAAATTTTGGTCAGATAGTTAAAATTGAAGTCTTATTACTACCTTTAGATTTTCAATTTCAATTTTTACTTTTGTTTGAATTTAATTTATTTTTTATGTTAAGTTTATAACATACTTAATGTGAACACACTTTATTCATAAGTTCTCATTATTACTAAGATTATTTATCTTGACATGGGATTTTTAGCATTATTAAAATATTGAATGAGATCAAGGTACGTATTAAAATATTGAATGAGATCAAGGTTATATAGAAAATGGAACTTTTCAATTTTATTTTGTGTGAACAGCAAGTTTTCTCCATCTCCTATACTTTGACCCAAAAAAATTATCTTAATATGAACTTTCACTTGATAATTAATGAACTTGGGCCATGTTTGTTTGCAAGGATTATAATCCCGGGATTATAATCCCGGGATTATAATCCCGGGATTATAATCCCGGGATTATAATCCCAAGACTATTAATCCTAGGATTAAATAGTCCTAATCACATGTTTGTTTTTCATGGGATTATTCATGGGATAACTTAAAATAATCTCATGTTATGTTTTAATCCTTCATGATGGGATTATAATACCTAGCTAGACATGGTATTAAATAATCCCTCGTCTTAAGCTATTTTATAATCCTTGGACTAATAGTCCCAAACTCAAATTTAAAAACAAACAAGACACTTGGGATTAATAGTCATATCCCAAATGTAATCCTTGCAAACAAACATAGCCTTGTTGTCTTATAATCCGGAATTGACAAGCAAGCTACTGTGAAATTAAGGCACGTGACATTGAAGGAACATTTAACTAAAATGACCTAGACATGTTTACATGGAATTAAATTACTGAGTATTAGTACTCCACAAAAGTGTGTTGTGTTTTCCTTTTTGAAGCAAATTCACAAAATAAATTATAATTTATAATTAAAATAAATTATGCAAATTTTAAAAATAATAAATTTTAAAGTTTGTATTATATTTTTAAGTTGTTTTATTGATAAATGTATCGGCTAAATTCAGATTAGTTATTTCATATCAATTTCAAATTTCAATATTTTTTCAAATTAACTTTAAAATGTCAAAATGAAACTCTGGAATGGAATAGTAGGTGTAACACCCCATGTCCCACATCGAAAGATAAGGGAAAAGTTTGTCTGTATATAAGGAATTGAGTTACTATCAATAGTACCTTCAGTTATGACCTTTTGGGTGAGCCTGTGGTGGGCTAAGATGACCCAAGAAGATACTATTGAGCCAGTAATTTAAGGTTTTGTTTGGATGTATTTGATTCGATTCGGACTTGGGATTTGACCCGGGTTGTTATAGTAGGAGAACTAAATTTAACTTTTAAAAATGAAATATAATTTATTAGGGACTAATCTACTTACATTATTTTTTTTTTTTTTGGGGGGGGGGGGGGGGGGTGGGGGGGGGAGGGGGGGAGGGGATTTAAAGATCTTATATTCTTGTAAGCTTGATTATATCACGATTGTATAGATGCTTTTTATATTCGGGTGGAAGTAGTCCATAAATTCATAGATAGCATAAATTAATCGTCCTTACTTGGTCCGTGAAACAAGGGTCCCTACTAATTTATGACTTATTTCTTTTGACTTATAAGATTTGTACAATTCTACTCTCTTTGTTTGTGGATAATAGTCAATAGAGACGTAATATCAACTCCTCTCCCTTTTGTGGATTTGACCCACGCACCTCCAAATTAGTCCAAGCCAATAAATAAATTTAGAGAATTGTTATATTTATAAGATTTCTTGTTTTTTACAAACCCTCTCTTACGCGATCGTGGTACTTTGTTATATACTCCCACTATTTTAGAATTAAAAAAATTATTTTTTTAAAATTAATTTGTAAATTCTAGCTAAAATTAAAAATAACAAAAAATATTTAATAAATTATACAAAGAAATATAACAGTTGTAAACTAACAAAATACTCATGTTCAGAAAAAACAAAATACTATACTAATTATCGTATCTAGTGTTTTGAAAACGTAACGAACTATGAAATGTAATAATGTGAGAAAACTAGTGAAAAATATTAACATTGTGTTTGTTAGTAGTATAATGGCAAAAAAAAAATGAAAATTTTAAAATTTTCTTAAATTTATCTTGTTCGTAAGTTTTTTATGGAATGAAAAATTTGATCACCTTTTTTGTCAAAAAAATTTCATCAAAAACTGAACGAATTTAGGCGAGGAAATTTTTTTTAGTAAATATTTTGTATTTTCTACATTATCCTTTATCTACAAACAAGAAGATTTAATATAAGAGTAAATCAGTAATTCTTTTGACGTGTAATTATGACTCAATCTAGTTATAGTAATGTACAATGAATAAACTATAAAGTGCATTTGTGTATGAGAGAATTTTCTCTTCATGAACTCAAAAATGGGGAACGGCAAAAATCAACCACTCCCTCCGTTCTAAAAAAAATGGCTTAAAGTACAATTCTTTTTGTGTTCAAAATAACGACAATAAGTATATAACATAAAAGATAAATATGTCATTTATTGAATTCTACTAGTATAAACAAGAAAAAAAAAACTTATCACTTTATATAATCTTGTAAAGTCACTAAAAATAAATTTAAAACTTTTTTTATTATCTTTCTTCTAGTTTACTTTTCTTAACTTATATGAAAAATATATGACATCCTTTTGAAGACCGCGAGAGTATCAAACTATAAACACAAATGTATTTACAGTGAAATTTAAAAAATATGCTACAAGAACACCCCATGGCATTATAAAGTTGAAGAAGGAAAGAATACACAAAATTTGGAAACCAGGTATCATCACACATCCCTCTCAATTTCTCCTGAGAGGTTGATACCTGTTTTTTCCTCCTCTTTTTTTGTCTATATTTCTTTATTTTCCTACTCTACAGTTATTTCCAGAATAGTGGTAAGTCTGGGTTTTCTATATCTCCTAAGAAGCAAAGAAGAGCACACAACACTGACAGACGACATGGCCATACAAGCACCGGCGGCCCATGGTGGCAATTTGAGCTTTACGAGAGGAAAGAAAACGCCAGCCGCGATGGGGATTGCAATGACATTGTAAGCCATGGCAAACACATAATTCAATCTGATGCGAGAAAATGTCTGTCTTGAGAGATCAATGGCTGTTATAACATCTTCCAAGTTATTCCTCATCAACACATAGTCGGCAGCCTCTATTGCAATATCTGTTCCTGCCCCAATAGCCATACCAACATCGGCAGCAGCTAAAGCTGGTGAATCATTGATACCATCACCCACCATGGCAACCGTGCTTCCATCTTTCTGAAACGAACGGATGACATCTGCTTTTCCAGCTGGCAGTACCTCCGCTCTTACATCATGAATACCAACCTGCATACGAGTATACGTCATTATTTGCTTCATTACTGAGTATGTTCTAACAATAAATCTTTCCCCAAGTTTTGCTGCATATAGTAATATACACAAAAGTAAGGTACAGTTGCACCGAAAACAAAGTTCAACCCCAAATAAAATGTACCCACCTCCTTAGCAACAGCCTGAGCTGTCCTCCAGTTATCCCCTGTAACCATGACAGGTTTGACACCCATTTTCATCAGGCCTTCCACAACTACAGCAGCTTCTCTCTTTAGTGGATCTGCTACACCCAGAACGCCGATTAAGACAGCACCATATGACACTAGTATGCCAGTATTTGCACTTTCTTCCAGTTCTACCACAAACTTTTCAACATTGGTTGGGATGGTGATGCCGTTTTCAGTAAGCAAACTACGATTACCAACCTGTCGAGTATAAATGATCTCGTATAAGCAAAAAAACAAAAAACCACAAGTTTATGAATCATATTTACTACTCATATGGTTTGATCTCCTGTTTCTTTTCTTTTTCTCTTTCTTTTATCGTTTTGTTCTAGTATGGAAAGTAAGAAACATGGTGTCAAACTTACCAAAACCTGCTTCCCGTTGATAAAGCACTGGACACCTCTTCCAGGAAGAGCACAGAACCCCGACGCATCAAGAAGCCATCCTGAGTACTTGGCCTCTTTCTCATGGTATTGGACATCTGTGGTAGCAGAAGACTCTTCAAAGAAATGGAAATGTCGGGCATAATCTATTATTGCTTTCCCCAAAGGATGTTCACTGCTAGCCTAAAACATAGAAAAGCAAAGTCTTACGGTCCATAATATGTCATTATCACACATAAACAACGAGATCCAACACCCCTCACCACCCCACCCACCAAAAAAATAAATAAATAAACAAGGCGACAATAAACTAAAATGTAGTTTACATAACAGGTAGACACTACCCTCATCAAAATGAGAAAATGAATCATTAGTGGTATTTCAGTTGGTTAAACAATGGCATGAGGATAAAAGGATAGAGTCATACATAGACAGCAATAATATGACTAGCCTCAACAAGAATGAAACTACATTATGAACTATATAATAGAAGAGTTTAAATTTAGTTTGGTAACTGAAAGTTACCTCTGCTGAAGCTACCAATGTAAGAAATTCTCCACGACCCAATTCCGTGAAAACTTTTGCTGTTGTAACTGTAGCTTTCCCTTGGGTTAAAGTGCCTGTTTTATCAAATACAACATAATTAACCATCTGAGCCCTCTCCAAGGCATCTCCTCCTTTAATTAGCACGCCATTATTAGCCCCAACCCCAGTTGCAACCATGACAGCTGTTGGGGTGGCCAAGCCAAGTGCACATGGACATGCAATCACTACAACTGATATTGCAAACATGAGGGCAAAAACAAAGTAATTGCCATTTTCAGGTAGCCACTGTTCTGGGTAAGAACCAAGAACTCCACCAACATACCTACAAAAAGATGTTTTGACATGAAAGTTATAGAATTTTTTTACTATAACTATCAGTTTAACTACATGAATATGTCAAAACAGGTTGTAATTTACTTACCAACCAAAAAATGTCAATAATGAAAAAGCAACAACTGTCGGGACAAAAATGCTTGCAACCTGCAAATAACAGTGGCACCTACTGTGAGGATATTTAAGTTTATAACCCATTTACCAAACAATAATATAGTCCAGAACAAATATCAGAATTCATAAATATAGAAAAATGACTGCACACAATTACTACAACAAAATCAAGTTGATAATAATGTAGACTTTAATGCTGAAATGACTGATTTGTGTTACTCCCTCCGTCCCATTTTATAAGAAAATTTTGAGTGGCATAAAGTTTAATTAATTGGTATTTCAAGTAATAAAATATATAAACTTTCCAACTTTAACCTTATTGAACTTTGAAGTATTATATAAAACTTTCCCATTGTTTCCTCCAGTTTCTTCATTTTCATTTAGGAACTTTGTGTCAAGACTAAATGATTTTTGCTAAATCTTTGACCAAGTGATCTCAGAAATCTGTATTTGTTTTCCTTCTTTATATTGAGTTTCTTTCTTTATATTGCCCTTGAAATTGATATATGAGATAGGTAAGTTTTTAGATGAAGTGGAAATTGGTATGTTTGCTATATCTAATGAGAGTTTGTAACAGATTAAAAGTGGATTATTGTAGTTTTCTTCAATTTTCTATCCTTCCTCTATTCGAATTAGGGTTTCTAATCTGCAGACTTGTTCAAATTAATTGAAACTGATTTCAGATTTTAGGGGAGAACCGCACCTGAACCAAACTTGAGCTGTAACCGACAGCAATCACACCAGAGGCTTTTTGTGTGCCTGGTTGCCTGCTGCATTTGCATAGTTCTAGAATCGCATATCCAGTTGCAGGTGCAGTTGCCCAAAACTGCACCATGCTCTCCCCTAAATTGGCTGGAGCTCGTTAACGTTAAAAATATTCTATTCTTCTATTTCAACTTTCAGGCTCTCCCCTAAAAAAAATTTCTTTCAACTTTCTGCTTCCTTGAGCAACCAGTCTTGTTTTACTAAAAAGTTTCATTTTCTAAGCACTCATTTTCTTGGCAAGCTACTGGTAAAATAATCTTCTATTCTGTTTTAGTGAATACCATTCCTATATAGAATTCTAAACTCTAAAATCTATATATATGGTAAAAATATTTGACAGAAGATACAACTTCTGCACCAATTTATTACACTGGACCCGACCCAAAAATTTCAATCTATGGATTTGCTAGAAACAAACAGGTATATGCAACAAGAAGTTAACTGCAGTCGTATCTGAGAAAAGAAAGCCACATTACAGCCCCTTGCTCACTCAGCATATCATTTGACTAGCTAAGAATTACAATTTGGAAAATAGTAATTACTGAATAATTTTTTGTACAAGTAAAAGCAATAATTAATGAATATGCAATCCCCAGATCCAGAAAAATATGTACAAAGGAAGCTAGAAATAAAATGAAAAATAGAAAAAGGAAAGAACTTCAATTTAAAGAACAGTAAGCAAAGAGAAGTGTGGCCTTAAGAACTACTTAACCACCAATCTGAGATACGTAAAAATAGAATGCAAAGATACAGCTTGTACTTAGTTTAGCAATTGATACTTACATAATCAGCAAATTTCTGAATAGGAGCTTTGGACATCTGTGCCGTCTCAACTAGAGAAATTATCTGGCTCAAAACTGTGTCAGAACCTACTTTGGTAGCTTGTATGTGAAGGGAACCATGTGAATTTATGGTACCACCAATTACTGACGAATTGACCTCCTTCGAGACAGGTGAAGATTCACCAGTAACCATACTCTCATTGACATAGCTGGAACCCCAAACAACCGTGCCATCCACAGGAATTTTTGTGCCAGGAAGGACTTTCAGAACATCACCAGGCTGAATCAGCAGAGCATCTATTTCCCTTTCTCCAATACTCTTGCCACCTAGCATCCAATAGAGATAAACTTATTCATTTGGTCACAGTTCAAATATATGATCGGCTTGCATCATGTTTTGAATAAACTTGCAAGGAATAACATAAAACTTATAGGTTATTTATCTGTCAAACTTTTAAGTTTCCAAATTTATCAGACACAAAGACTTCTTGCTCTCTTTTTTTCTTTTTCTTTTTCTTTTTTGTTTTGTTTTTTTGGGGGGGAGGGGGAGTTCTTTCCTTTTTCGGGGAGGGGGTTAAGTGGAGTGTAAGAAAACAGGTAAAACCCTCAATTTGTAAATCAATTCATCTCAAACCTTCAAATAATGTAAAGGCAGCATACCCTTGTCTGTGAGAAGTAGCAAAGCTGTTGCTGGTGCTAGTTCTACCAACTTCTTTATAGCATCTGATGTTTTTCCTTTAGCAAGAGTTTCTAAATACTTCCCTAGAAGTACAAATGTTATCAGCATTGCACTTGTTTCAAAGTACGTAGGTGACCAAAATCCAGTTACTGCACCATATAAAAGCGCACAGACAGAATAAAAATAAGAAGCTGACGTTCCCAATGCTACCAGAACATCCATGTTCGTTGAACCATTTCTAAGAGCTCTCCAAGCTGCAACATAAAAACGCTTCCCAATAACAAACTGAACAATAGTCACTAAGGCCCACTTCAACCAATCACCCATTTGGAATGGTCCACATTGCCGAAGCAATAACGAATACAGTAGAGGAATGCTTGGGCAAACAACTCGCATGAGAAAGACAGGAATCTGGAAACAATTTTTGGAGTAAAAATTTAGTAAATTGAAATGTAAGTGACTCTAACTGTGTGCACAAGGATTTTGATATGTTATTTATAGTTTTATACAAAGGGATAATCCCATGAAATATGTTAGACTTTAGTGTGCTATATATTGAGATGTTACATAGACAATAGCCAGCAGAGTAACATATAAAGAAGGGCAGGAATTTAGCCATCTCCGTTAACAAGTTTAAGGCTTATTTTGGTGTTTTCTAAAGTAGTAAAGTACAATGAATTAAAAGGGAATTTTTTTAATAAGAAACTTCTTTTTGCATATCCATGAAGTAGGCTGGCTTCAAAAGGGGCTAATCGAGCAAAACAAAAGTCAAATTAGGATATAGTTGCATATATAAATAAAAATTGAAAAAAAAAATTACTTTTCGTAAAAGAGACGCAAAAGGATGAAACTATAAATATAACAGTGTCAGAGGAAAGTTATATACTCACACTGAGAAAAAGACTAGCCGTGAAAAGCCGAAACATGTTCGAGGATTCTTCAAGATCCTTAGAAGTCATTCTCGTATAAGGGTTTCTGACATGTAGTTTAAACTTCCCAGAGCTTCCTTCTTCAATCCCATCAACTAATGATCTAGAACCAAGAACCACGGGATCAAAGAGAACTTCTAATTCCTTTGAAGTCCTGTTGAAACAAAATTGCCTTACTCCCTTCAAGCTGCAAAGTATTCCTTCTAAAAGCTGTATATCCAATTCACTCAATATCCCAGTAACACCTAATATGATTTTATCCTGCTGGCTGCTCTGTACAAGTGAACCTTCAAAACCAGCATCTTCAATTGCTTCCACTATTTCATCCTTACTAATTATAGTAGGATCATACTCGACCTCTCCTAATGAGGTAGCCAAGGCAACAACTGCCCTTTTTACACCAGGGAGCTTTCTCAAGATGCCTTCAACAGAATTTACGCATGCTGCACATGTCATACCACCTATGGTGAACTGCCCCACTAACGTTCCATGTGGATTTGTTCGAGATGAACTGGGTTCAGGTATAATCTCGGCCTCAAAACCAGCATCTTCAACTGCATTCTTAATGTCTTCATCCTGAAATCAAACAAAGACATAAAAAGTTAACTTATTTAGAACTGGATCTCATCTTTTTGTTTTTATGTTCCTCTAACTTTTTTTATTTCTTTACCAGATAATCAACTTGCACGCATAATAAAGAGTGGATTTAAGTATCAAATGAATAACTAATATTAGCTGAAAGATGATTTAAGTATTGGTAGTAAACGAATCCATTTCACTCTGAAAAATTTGAAAGAACAGTTGAATAAAAATACACCAAGAAGAAATGATTTTCATTTATTAAATATCTATTATTACTAAATCAGCCATGATTACCTTTTTTACCTAATGTTCTTTTTCTTTTCAAGCTACAGTCCTATGCACGGCCCATTCTTATAAAAGCAGTAACAATTATAGTTCCATAGTAGCTTATATGACAAATCCAGATAAACCAACAATTAATTGGCATGACTATAAATGCAGCAAAAACAAATATCTCAACTGTAGTCACCTCATAAACAGTTAACAAATAATTCATCATATATTAATCTACCACATTCGTGAGAGGAAATCATATTAGAGGGCATGAGCAGATAAAATGTAGATCAATCCACAATAATGCCTGGAAAGACCAAAATTAACACTTTAACATTATTTAATATAATCCCAAGTAGCTGGGACAGGCTTTGTTTGCTTGTTTATTTGAACTTGGACATAACAAATCATCATCAAAATCACCATTACGAAGAAATTAAACCAAATTGGAACACATAAATCACAAAAAGCAAGTAGAATCATAAGAAGACTAACGTTGACCAAACTGGGATCAAAAACTACATCCGCCTTGTTCTGTAGCAAAGCCACCGAAGCCCTAAGGACCCCTTTTAAGCTCATCAAAGCTCCTTCTACGGAATTCGAACACGCTGAGCAGGTCATCCCGCCAATTCTCACCTGAATTCTCTTCATACCTTCCTCTACTTTTACCGAATTAGCCTCCTCCTCATCATATGAATCGAGGAGCCGTACGTCCTCTAAATCTCCGGCCGACGAGCTTCGGCCGGCGGTTAGCTGAAGGTCCCTATAACTTGGCGCCATTGAGAGAATCGAGACAACAATACACCAACAGGCTTATATCTTGGTGAATATATATCGATATTAAGATTTATACATACATATACATTTTTATATATATATATATTAAGGAAAGAAAATCTGGAGAGAGAGGAAGGCGGAGACAGCGAATTTGTAATTGAAAAAGCTGGTGAAGGAAGGGGGGAGGAGGAGAGAGAAATGGTGCTGAAATTACTAATAGAGGCTCCGGGATTATGATTATTACGACATTGTCCTTGTACTTCCTGCTGTTGTACTACACGAGGAAACACCAACTACTTGATCAAAGTCAATACATAATATGCGTAACGGTTGAGCTAATCAACAACCAAACCTATTACTCTTATTGTTAACTAATCGTTAACTAATACTCGATGGCATATACGTAATTTGTATAATTTATAAAAAAAAATTATATATAAAAAAATTAAAATAATAATATAACTAAATTTAAAAAATAAAAAAAAATAGTATGACATAATTACCCTGACGAGGTTAATGACTATAAGGTTAGAAGATAGATAGATAGATATATATAAATAATGATTGTAGGCTTTCAATTTTATTTTGATTATTAAATAGAGTTTAAGAGTAAATTTAAAACACGTGGTTAATAAAGAATAGTTCTTGACTTCTCAATACTATGGGCAAGACCACTGAAATCTGTTATTAAAGGTCTAATGAGTGTTCTATGCGTGTCTCTTACTCATAAGAATTAATATTTGAAAAGATCAATGTTTTTAATAAAAATAATAATTATCTCCATATTAATATATACTAGGCAAAGAACACTTAATATGATATCACTCAAATTTTACAAAATATTTATATGAAAACCTTATGTGGATTCAAGGAAGTAAACAAAATTGACATGAAATCCTTATGTGGATTCAAGGAAGTAAATTTGCTTCAAAAATTTAACTCTCATCTACCAAAAAAAATGTAATATTAAAAAATAACGGTTGATATTATCAGAGTAAAAATATTATTAGAGCAATGAATATCACTAAAAATTTTAACTGTCGTTAGAACAATTATAAAAATATTGTTAAATGTGTATTTGTTCTGACAATATAATTTTTACTTTGACCATATCATTAACCTTAAAAAATATTAGAGTTAACTCATGTTAGATACATTTATTATTAAAATTCACTTATAAAAATATATTTCATCTTAGAGGCATAGGAGAAGTCTAGGGAATGAGTCAACAAAGGAATTAAATGAGAAACTAAGAGAAATTTACATTTTAATCTTCTATAGTCACAACTGAATTTCAACTTATTATTGAGATGTAGAAACTCAAATTTGTGATTTTGTATAATAAAAAAGAGAGGCATTTACCACTATATTAGAACTTAAAAGCACTCTATTTCAATTGATTTTCTACGCATCAACAATGTAGGAAAAATTTATATTAATAATAACAAAATTATGACACTAGTGTGATCATTATATTAATGATGTGTGACAGTTCTATAACTATTTATGTAAAATTTTACTATATCATTAATCTTAGATAAAATATATGAATATATACCATTTCAATTTACCCAAATAATATCAACATACAAATTATTAAGCTAACAACAAAGATAAAATTTCATTGTATCTTTGTTTTAAAATGTAAAATCACTAATAAATAAATAAAAATCTAATATTCTTAAACAAAAGGAGTAGTAATTTTGGATTTGTCTTCTCGTGCCTAAAAAGGGCGTATTTACAACAATAATTGAGAAATATCGGATGCTGTCCATTTGGCAAACATAAAAATACCCATATGTTAATCGTGCAAAATTCAAGATAAGGGTACTTCTGGAATTTTGGCATGTCCTTTGGCTATGGCCTATGGCAAACGCGGCAGCCGTCGGGAAATAAATTGACCCTTGACCCGTGTTGTTGCTTAGAATTCACTTGTTTTACCATTTTTGGCCGTCGCGGTAGCTTAAAATTGGAAGTTTCTATATATTGACTTTTTCTTCTTTTCTTTTTTTTTTCTTTTTTTTTTTACTTTTTCCTTTTCTTTTGAGTTGCGCTAACTATTACGATTAATCAGTTTGAAAAGACTTAAATTCGGTCATGATAGTACACAACAAACAAAAGAAGATTGGGAAGATGAAAAGAAAAACCAAAAAAAGAGATCGAAAGGAACACACTTACTATATGTTTTGTTACTCAGCGTTTTCGTCATTCGATACATTTAAAGTGTTTTGAAATTCAAATACAATTGAAAATTTTGTTCATTTAATTATGACTTATTTTAAATATAATGTACGCACCAAAATTGATACGGTGTGTTTGAAGGTCCAAACGCTACAATCGCTGGTAGTCGAACAAACTTTTAGCTCATTTACCTATTAATTTTAAGTGACACTTATTCTCCTACAAATATTTATGTAATTAATTAACCAAGGTATAGTGAAATTAATAATGAGTAAATGAAAAAACATAGGTAACTTAACACTCAAAATAACAATGATTTTTTTTTTAGAATCACATAAAGTTTACTATGTACTTACTCGATATAAGTGGTTTGTCGAGTATTACATAAAAAAATTATTTTATTTTTTAAGTTGTGTTAAAGACTTTTATGTTGCAAATGTAAGGTAACAAAATTTTTATGCTCAAGATTAATATTTACACAAGAATCTCCTTATATGAATAGCAAAAGACTCTTAAAAAAAATTAGTTGACATTGTTAGAATAAAAATAATATTATCAAAACAAATATATATTTAGTGAGACTTTTATAATTGTTCTACAGACACTTCAAAATTTAAACTATACTTTTTATTTTGACAATAACATTTTTGCTCTCATAATATTAACCGTCAAAAAATATATGGATAGTAAAAGAGTCTAAAGCTCATTTAAGAGAGGATCACTTTTATTTATAAATATTAATTTCAGTTTTGTATTGAATCATAATCGATTATTTGGTTATTGAGCCAAAAAAAAGTTCAAAACCAATAAGAACTGACGATGACGAAACTATTTTATAGCCAACTTGACCACCTTGATATTGAAGAAAAAAAAAGTATTTTTCCTTTGGTTTAAAAATAAGACATTTAATTTTTAAAGTTAATGTTAGATATATATTTTTAAATTTAAATTAGTGTGAATTATTTAAATTTTAAAATAATAAAACTTGTACTCAATATTAACTTTAAGTAATCTGAGTATTATTCTTGTTATATTTTGACCATATTATATAAGAAAAAATCATATTTAAATATAAAGAAGTTTCTAATTCCGTCACGGCAACAACAAATAGTATAAAGTGGTACATATTGGTAGAGGTATTTATCAAATTGGAAGATGAGTTAGTTTCCACTAGTAGTAAGGAGAAAAGTTTCTCAGGGGAAAATGGGAAATAATTCATTCACCCACTAAACACAGGACAAGACAATTCTTGCATGGAAGTGGAAACGCATTTCATTTAACTTTCCACCCAAACAACAACAAACTTTCTATTTTTCACCTATTTTTAGGCAACACATTCACTACCATCCAATAATTTACAGCTAATACTTTAATTTTCTAACCCTTTTTTACTTTAGTGAGTTAGGTTTTACCTAAAGTTTTTATATTCAATATTAATGTTATGTTATATATTTGTTAATCAAAAAGAGTTTTATTTGTTAAATTATTTTATTTTGTTTTTTTTATGATGGTATAAAATAACATAATTAATTTCTTCAATTTATCGTGCCTGTTAAACTAAGTATTCAGTAAATTTAAGAGTAGGCATGAAACAAAATACTTCATCTGTTCCATAGTATGTTATTATTATCGACTTTTCAAAATCAGCTTAATAGATTTTTAAATTCAAAATTGATATAAATTCTTTTAATTTTAAATAATACAATGATGAATATCGTAAACTCTCTAAAAAGTATTACTCATTGTAATTAAGTTTTATTGTTTTATAATTTTTAATGAGTTATCTAAATTTTGAGTTTAAAATTATTTTAAATTGACTTTCAAATGTCAATAATGATCATATAATTTAAAATAGAGAGAGTATATCTTTATAGTTTATAAATTTCGTAAACGAAACTCTTTTTATAGAAGACATAAAATACTGATAATATATACAGAAGGTACTATCTAATGCGGGCTATCTTTTTTTCTTGTTCTTTTTTTTTTCCCTTTTATTCTTATGAATGTGGTCCATCTCAAAGGCTGCACTTGGCCAATTAATTAAATTACGGTACTTTTCTTAGGCTTTGATTGAGAGTTTTAATAAGAATAAAACAAAAGAAGGGAAAAAATGGAGTTGTTTTCTCTATTTTTGTCTTGATATTTAGAAAAATAAAAAATAAAATTGGAGGATCTTTTTATTTTCCTTAGACATACAGACCCACTTTAAAATCTTCATTTAAAATTTTTTTTTAGTATTATTTATTTTTTTCTCCTCCTTCCTTGATTTTTTGAGTTCGAGTCTTGGGATAACACTCAAGAGAATTCTCCTAAATGCACCAAATTGGGGGAGGAGGGAGGAAGGGGGGAGGGAGGAGGGGGGAAGGGGGGAGATGCGCCCTTGAGATTGACCGGAGAGAAATTTAATCTCGATTAATGAATAAACGGATTCAAAAATACATTTACCGTTCAAACCCCAAAAAAATAATTCGTTATCTCCCTTTTTTTCCTAAAAAAAATCTCAAAGAACATCTCAACTCATAATTTTTTTCTCCTTTCTCTTATACAACTTAAACTCCCGGAAAGGGCAAATGCTATGTTTGGTATGACGGACAACTATATAGAATAATAAATGTTAGAAAAATTGAAATATTTACATTTATTAGACAAAAAGGAAAATGACTAAAGAAAATGCGAGACGGCAAGTTTTTTTATCGTCCCAACCATTTTTCAATCGCCCATAAACTACAAAAAAATAAAAAATAAAAAATAAAATGGTAAGCACTAATATGTTACTTCTATTTAAAATTTTATTCCTTACAATTTAGTATAATAAATAATAATTAAAATTATATCTAAATGTGTCAAATATAAATCTTACTATCTAGAAAAAGTTGGAAAATAATATGGATATGGAAATATCAAGTGGTTGTACTGCATGCATGGATGCTTTAAGAAATAGCAAGGATAAACCAGTAATTTTAACACCAGAAGGTAGGTATAATATCATAAATAGTTGTACTGGATTGATTGCTTATCAAATTCTCAAAGGTCACTTTAGGAATTTAATTTATAAGTACATCTATTTCAAGATGTCACAATGTTATCTTGTGGAGAAGGCATGGGCAGGTGACCTATAACAATATGCAGCTGGTGCAACGTCAATTTACCAAATTAGTTATCTACCCCTATTTTAAAAGATAGGGTAGGCTTGAACCACCCCACGGGTGACCAATTGTACTAGCTATCACCTTCCTAAAAGGAGGTTCTATGTTTCTCCATCCTGCCTCAAATGTAAGAAACAAACTACATTTTTTACACATATTAAAAAGAAAAAAAATTAAATTAAATTTATTTTTAATGTTTCCACATTATTACGTAAAATAATAAGTATTTTTATTTTTTTTATATTAATAAATCTCACTAAATGACGTACTTATCTCCTTTCACTTTATGTACTTTAACTTATTATTTTTGAGATAAAAAAAATTATACTTTTAATTCTATTTTAAAAAATATAAGGAGACTCATAAGGTTGTATTTTTCTCATTACATCTTTTACGATGCACTATTTTTGTACAACATGTGATGCGGCAGGTATATTACTGTAATGCAACAACAATTATTGGTTTGCCCACCACTACCCCCTACTAGTGCTTTTTTTTTTCTTCTTCTTTGGTCTATGCAGTCCATGAGCCTCCATTAAGTTTATGTATTAGTCGATACTCATAAAGTTTTTATCCGGATGAATTTGTTCATTTTATATATGTCTCGTGACTACTGTATTTAGTGATTTACAATTTTATCGTGACTTTATTTAGTGTTTGACATATAATATTTATTTATCTAATTATCACTATATTATGTTAATATGATGAGAATTATTTTCTCATCATAAAATATTTAAATTTATATTAAGTATACTTTTTATTATATTTATTGTACCAGAGCTCTTATTGGGCATAAATAGTGCATTCACAATCCGTTCTTGCATAACCACTATTTATTATGGATTAACTCTCTCTCTCTATAGGTAAGGATAATAAAGAGATGTCATTTTGCTTAAGGTGACCATGACCACTATTAGGGGTGTAAATAAACTAAGTCGAGCCGAGTATTGAGTTGCTCAAATTTAGTTCACAAAAATTATCGAGTATGAAATAAAGTTTTATTGAGGTTCGTTTAACTAACGAGTCGAATACGATCTCGAATTGAATCCAAACAGTTTATACTTTTCGAGCGAATATGATTCAGGTATCAATAGAAAATTATAATTTGAAGAGATTTGAGTAATTTACCAAATTTTAAAATTTACTCATATTTGAATCATTTATATTTTGAGTCGAATTCGAATCAAACTTTTAGTCAAGTGAGTATAAATCAAACCCCAACTATTTAGTTATTTTACGCCCCTCGTCCACCGTACATTAACGAATTAACAAAAACTTCAAAGATGGACTCAAGAAAGTAGGAACAAGCGTTCACTTAATTAAAGCATTCAAAGTCTTGAGTGGAATCGTTGATGAGATTTCCTTTTCTTTTTCTTCTTGTTTTCCGTATCTATGTTTGATGTTTCTCATATTCTCCTGGTAGGTTGCTGCAAAATAATTATCTTCATATGCATAAAAGTAGCCAATAGGATGCAGTTAGTGCTTAGTTATTGTGTATTCCACACTAGATCAACCATGGCCATGAACGTTTGTAATGTGACAATATGGAATGGTATGTCCAAATACAAACCAAAACAAATCATTTATTTCCCAACCATGCATATTTGTCTCCCACCCGCCAAAAGCAAATCTCTCTCCATATATAAATTAAACACAAAATTAAAAGAGGGAAAATTTAAGGAATAGATTAAAACTAAAGTTTCTTGTTTGTAAGTTTTTTAAAGAGAAAAAAGAAAAAAAAATGAGATAATTTTTTTCAAAAATTTCCTCCCAAAATTTGGAATGATTTAGAAATTTTTTTATTAAAAACTTAAATAAAATTTTAAAATACCAAAATTATCTTTATAATATAATTCTCAAATATAATTTCATAAGGATAAAATAGTAATATACTCTTTTAAGTTAAGATTTTCTTTTTTCTTTTATAAATTTTAAATTCAGTTATCTTCTTCTCTCCTCAAACTCATAAACACAATATTAATTTTTGGATAAACTCCAACGAATCTTCCAAGGGTTTCTCATTTGTGTATTGAAAGTTAGCAAATTCTCTTCTACTCTATCAGATCCATGCACTCGGACATTTTTTTTACAGTATCAATAATTTAGTTGAAAGATGTTGGCATTGTAAAGATACTATCCCAATCAAGACTTCGTCCTCAAAAGCAGATGACAAGTCCTCGAGGCATCGCCGTCATTCACAATTAACATCCAATCACCCTCTAGAACTGTAGAAGGCAAGTTTGGACTAAGCTACTCTTAACACATCTCATGAACGTGCGAGCCCACTTCTTTTTTTATAGTATGATAGCATATGGTAAAGCACAATAGTTTATATACCAATTTCAAGTTAGAATTGACTTCAATGTGGAATTCAAACAAAACCCATTTTGTAGAGGAAAGGGAAGAGACAATAATGCAGGTTCAGAATACAAGTTATGGAACATTTTCAGTATATAACTCCTTAACTCATAAGAAAAACACAGTTATAGACAACACAATGACAAATATTGATACTTAACTAAGGCTAACTCACGATAATGGCTAGTAGGCTAAAGATTAACGTCATTGATTTACCGTAGACACGCATCAACCTATCAAAATTAATACCATATCCATAGAATAATTAATACAATTAAAGTCGTCGATGTCTTAGTTAAATATGCATCACCACTAAAAAGTTATCGCCTCTATAATAAACGTACAAAACAACACATCAAAGTTATAATAAGGCACAAAATAACAATAATAAAAATTTCAAAGTCAGGCTAAGACACAATACTACGAATATAAATTAAATAAGAGGTAAGACGCTTCGAATCCTTATTTTTCAAAACTGATAAGAGGTGAGAGTTAGTTTGTGTTGTTTTGCTTTGATTATATTTGAATAGAGTAAGTACCTAGACTTTATGGAATATTTAATTCGATTTTTTTTTTTGATCTAATGATCTTTTCGAATATTTTCACAGGATTTATTTTTGTAAAATGGAAAAATAAAATAAGGGGTACTATTTTGATAGAAAATTAAACCTGAGCATAGAAGACAATTTGAAGTGAAAATCAGGTGCATATCACGTGCTCCATGACTTGCATTAGATTTCCCAGTTTCATCGACCAGTCCACCCCCGACCGCTGCGCTAAAGTTGACGATACAGACACCTTATGGTTCTTCGTTCTTCAATGGTGGTTATTCCGAAGTTCTAACTGATTCAATTTCTCCATGGCTAAACCCGAATCTTCAAACATTCGAACCGTAATTGAACCATTTGCAGAGTTCAAAAGTCCATCTTCAAGCTCCTCCTCATTCATTCGATCCCTCGCGCTTTCCACAGTCTCCGATTCTCAAACCCTAATTTACGCCGGCACCCTTTCAGGTAACCTCCTTTTACTCTCACTCGATCCTAGTCAAACCCCCAATGAAGAAATTACAGAAGATAAAGCTAAGCCGACGCCCAGAAAAATTTCATTTGTGCGGTACGTTACGGTGAGCACTTGTTCAATTGATTCGATTCATGTAATTTCTGCAATTGATAAAGTTCTAGTAATTTCCGATGGGCTTTTGTACTTTGTTGACTCATTTTTACTACAACCACTGAAAAAGTTGAGTGCTTTGAAAGGGATTAGTGCTGTTGGGAGGAGAATTCGGAGTGGGGAACCGAATAGTTTTACTGATTTGCAGGAGGTTTCGAGTGTTGGGTCGAGTTTTCTGCAGAAGTTGGGAAGTGGGATTAGGTCAAATGGGGTTAAAAGTAGTGGCAAGGAATCTGAATTGTTGAATAAAGATCATAATTGTGTTTTTGCCGCTGTGTGTGGGAAGAGGTTGATGTTGATTGGGCATGATTCGAGTGAGAGCAATGGCGGGTCTGTTCTAATTCTGAAAGAAATGCAATGTGTTGATATGGTTAAGACCGTGGTTTGGGTTGATGATTCTATAATTGTTGGTAATTTTAGCGGATACTATTTGTATTCTTGTGTTACCGGGCAATGTGCTTTGTTATTTTCATTGCCAGATCCGATGACTAGTCCACCGCAGCTTAAATTGTTGAGAAAAGACTGGAAGCTACTTTTGTTAGTTGATAATGTTGGGGTTACTGTTAATGCTCAAGGTCAACCGGTTGGTGGGAGTTTGGTATTTCGTCATGCTCCTGATTCTTTAGCGGAGATAGGCACATATGTGGTTGTTATGAAGAATGGGAAGATGGAGTTGTATCACAAAAAATCAGGTTACTGTATTCAGACGATATCTTTTGCTGGGGAAGGAGTTGGCCCATTTGTTGTAGCAGATGACGAAGATGGCAACAGGAAACTTGTTGCTGTAGCAATACAGTCAAAGGTATGTTAACTTTCTAATGGTGTAGTGATATTAGGGTGATTAAGATAATCTTTGTTTTACTGTTTTTTATATGCAAGAACTGCAATTTAGTTTCTGTTGTAGTTTATGAAATGCTAGACCAGTGATCATGATTTATACTAGTGCTGGTTGCGAGTACATTGCATTTTTTAATAGGAAGACTGGATAGTGGTCTCTATCAGTATATAATCAAATCTTGTAGGAATGATTAGGTTTATTGTAAAAGTGTTTCTTTCCTCATTTTTTACGTGTTCTTTTTTCTTGTTTTTTGGTTAGGTCGAGGGGGTGGGGGGTGTTTTTTCTTTCCCCTATTCAGACGCCTAGATATGTATTTTATGCCAAATGATACTAGATGTCGCTATTCATATACATTCCTACTCGTTTATTGGGATCTCATCTGTTTGTTTATTAGATAATGTCTGAAGAGTTATTAAAAAAATTAGAACCAAACTTTCTTGTCCAGTAGATATTTGATGCATTAATTTCACTACTTCTCTTTTAACGAGAAAAGGAGATTAAATAATGTTATGCACACTCTAATTTAAAGAGAGTGTGTGTAATAATCATGGATCAAAGTCGCGGTAGCGGCCTATGTTTCGGAATGTCATTTTTTGACTCAATATCGATTTCGGTATTGGTTTCGCGCGATATACATTCTTAGCTAGTTAGGAGCTTAAAAAAGGTAAAAAAAAAATTATAAAAAAAATTCTAAATAATAAGAATAACAAGATGAATCAATTAAGTTCACAAAAAATATTATGTAATGTACAAAACATTGTCTCAACGATAAAACAGACATCTCACATATATGTTTAATCAGTTTTACGTTTGAATAAAGTTGATATTGATGTTGTCTTAGTTCACATGGTTGAGCACACATGTTATGTATATTTAAGTACAATTTAACCTAACTAAGTATATTTTAAGTACAATTTTTTCCAGGTTGTACTTAACTAGGTAACACATAGGTACAAATTGTATATTAATTACACTTTTTTAAAACTAATTTAATGATAATTTAAGTACAATTTAGCTAAACTAATTATATATTAAGTACATTTTTTTTAAGTTATACTTAATTTGGTGCTATATAGATACGCCGTGATTTCTCCTTTATTTGCCCCGAAACTGCTACATAGTAATTTCTCCTTAATTTGGTCCGAAATCGTTATGTTGAGTTGCCGAAATTTCGTCGGAAATTACTCTTTACATAAATAATTCCTAATTTGCGATTCGTGTTAAGGTTGCGGTTCGGCACCGACCGATACCTAACCGATACGCTTGAACCATATCAACTCCTGTCGAATATAAGTTTGTTCCTCATTTCCTCAATTTTTACACAGATGCATGTGAGTAAACTCTTTAAGGAATTTCCATTTTGTTAGCTAACGATCTATAGTATTAGTTTTAATTTCAATCAAAATGTTTGCAGGTGCTTTAGTTGGAAAATAAGTGGCTTGACCACCGTGGGCGACAAAATATTTCTTAAAAGATGTAAATTGAAGCATGAGAATGATCTGAATTCATCAAATAACTCGTTATTGTTTTTGGTATGTTGAGAGAAAACTGTATTCAGTATTTAGTGATTCTAGGAAGTTGAAGGAGTTTCTGTTTTTAATGAAAAAATGTGGCTTTAGATGGTTCATATGAGGCTGCAATTTGATGAGTTCCATAGGTGAGTTAGAGTAGAGTTGAGAGAGAAATTTAGTTGGCAGCCAAATCTAAGCAGTATTAGTATTAGGCTAGCAGCCTTATGTAACTCATTAAATAGTAGAGAGAAGAATTGAACCGTAGAATCTGTAGCTTTATGATGTTTAATTTGGTCTTATCCGAGGGACTGCTTCAAGTGAGTTAAATTTGACAAGTCGACTGCTTCCTAAGGAGCTTTTGGTGGAATTTCTAAATTGTTCTTTTTTCTCCTTCCACAGCCTGGAACCGATTTTTTTAATAAGCCTAACAATTCCCTTCTCAAATACCTGATCAATGTTAGTAAAACGATCTTTTCCCAGTTGGCAAGGCTCAGAATATCCAGAGTCTGGCAAATGTTTGGACCGCGACATGAAATCCTTTCCGACTATTTACTCAGGATTGGCAAATCACAAATCTAAAGCAGCTTGGGATCCCTGATCCAGTGATAGAGCAGTTCAGAAATTGTTTGGCTGTTCGAAAAAGAAGTTATTAAACTAAAGGCAGAGGACTCAAATGGACTAAGAGCAGCTTGTCTACTTTACTGACATTATTGACTCCCTCCGGCCCAATGTGAGTATCATGCTTTCCTATTTCCTTTTTTGGAAGATCCAAAATGAGTGTTGTGGCTACTAAATTAATGCAAAACCAATATAAAATAAGGAGATAAAACATGTGGAACCTAAAAATTTGTTGTGAGAGATATTCTTGAATAGGACCTTTTTCTTAAACTATGTGCCAATATTGATCATGACATTCAAATTGGGTTTGGAGGGAGTGTCTTGTTTCCTACCACTGCCTACTGGTCTCTGTTGGAATTTTTTGTGAGGGAACGTGGACAAGTTTTTAGATATTATATAGTCGAGTGAAAGGTGTGCAAACTTATATCTCAAGGATGGTTGGAGATCTTGATGGATAATTAGTTGTGGAGATTTGGGCTGGAGGAGATATCCTTGTGGAGGAGTTATTGCAGGCTGCATTAGGGTGGATGTGTCACCACAATTAAGCAAGCTAAAATAGCTTGCCTCACTTCCATGCATGCGATAGCTTGTCCCAACCAAAACTTGCCGCTTCTATCATGGGGGGGGGGGGGGGCAGATTTAGCAGGCAGTTGCATGGTGGTGTTGTGAAACCTGTTACTGAGATTCCAACAGCACTTATATTTCTTTGTTGGAGATGGAAGGAGAGTGTGTTTTTGGTTGGATTTGGGAGTCGGGAAATTCCCTAGGTGAGCAGTTACCAGACTTGTTTAATGTTTCCAGGAATAGAGAAGACATAGTATCAGATATGGTGACATTTGTAGGGAAATGGGAAATTTGAAATCCTTGCTCCCAGAGGGCATTTGAGGACTGGAAACTTGAGTTGGTGGAAGCCTTTTTGAGTAAAGTTACATGAATAACCACAAAAAGGCCCCAGACGTGCTCTTTCATTGTTTAGAACCTTTTTCCCTCTCCCAACTATATTGCGAGTGTTAATTTATAAGACCCCTACTGTTTACTGATTTACTATTTAGTTTATTAGTTACCTTACCTTTTAACTTTAAACAAAAGGAGGGGTTCAAAAAATAATACAAAACGCCAGACAGATATGGTGGCCTAGGTGCCCATCTAGCCTCGCCTAGTTTTACTGGACGTTTTTTTCATTGTATTCTCCTAATCGAGGCATTTGAACACTGCCTACTATGCCGCTTTTTAGAACAGTGTCTCATGCTTGTCCTATGTCAGAGCATTGTAACTTCATCTAGCACCTTGTTACCTTATGTCTAATATATTTTGACCTTTGAGTTGAATATAAATAGTTTTACAAGCATCTTTGAGGCCAAATTTGGTGCGCTGTATCATAATAACTTGATTATCTCTGAAATTTTCAGTGCATGCAATCTGGTAGAATGTTTAAAAAAGCAATCCTATTTTGTCTTATGTCAGATCATTTGCTATGGGAAAGTACCTTCTGAAGAACAAATTAAAGACCTTTTGCGAAGGAAAAACTTTAAGGAAGCCATCTCCTTAGTTGAGGAGCTTCAGTGTGAAGGTGAAATGACAAATGAAATGGTCTCCTTTGTGCATGCTCAGGTGGGATTTCTCTTGCTTTTTGACTTGCATTTTGAGGAAGCAATAAATCACTTTCTGCTGTCCGAAGACATGCACCCTTCAGAAGTATTTCCATTCATCATGCGAGACCCAAATCGTTGGTCCTTGCTGGTATGTTCTTACATTTGCCTTCTTCTATAGCTTTCTTATTTTCATTTGCTTGTACTTGTTCTTCTTTGGAACCTTGACATGCTTATCAGTTTATCTTAACACAAGATTTGTGATAATACTATTTAAGCTGCAACTTTTACCCGTAATTGTAGTTTTTGACAAAATAAAGTGCGTAATACCAGTAATGGCGATGCGGATGAAGCCAAGCAATAAGTTATTATTATGAATTTTGTTTTGTTGTTATTTAGAAGTAATTGTAATTATTAATTATCTTTTATTACATCAGATACATTAGTGTAGAGCTTTTCATCATAGTAGATAATAATTTGGGATTTGTCTAAATTTGTTACGTAAGTAGTGTTAGGATTTTACTTGGTTATGGCTGTGTACCATTTGTCATCTGCTGCAGATAGCTTATGAGGGGTGAATCATTCTTCTTTCCTCTTTCTCTCCCCTTTTACTGTTCTTCATGAATTGGTATTGGTAAAAACTTACAATGAGCTCTCTACTAAGCTTGAAAATTTTTCTACCTTAATATATATCGAGTAACTCTATAGAGCACAATTGAAACATGGTTTCAATTCGACAATTACAAATGTGAGTTTAGGTTAGTATGTTGCATTCGTAGGGTGTTAGTAAGATTAAGGATGCTTAGTTTGTAGGGTGTTAGTAAGATTAAGGATGCTTAGTTACTATCTGTTACTCTCTTGCTCTTGCTCTTCCTTCTAACTTCATATTTAGTAGTACCGCTATATACTATCTTGTTCTGACATCTGTATATTTTGACGCTGATTTATTAACACTTGCATTTCTCAGGTACCAAGGAACCGGTATTGGGGCTTGCATCCTCCGCCTACACCTCTTGAAAATGTTATAGATGATGGACTGATGGCTATCCAAAGAGCTAATTTTCTTAAAAAAGCAGGTGTAGAGTCTGTTTTAGATGATGAGTTTCTTTTGAATCCTCCAAGCAGAGGTGATTTGTTGGAGTCAGCAATCAGAAATATGATTAGGTATGTTATTACTTCATTCTTTTCGAATATTTTTTCTTCTCTTCTTCTACTATATTTATTAGTGTTGTGGGTGGAGAGTTTGGGGCAGGGGGAGGAAGAGACAGAAATGAGAGATAATTTTAGGTCCAATATTTAAGATTTGCAAGTGTTTAATATTTGATACTTCCATTATGATGTTAATGTTTAATTGTTTTTATGTTTTGGGTTGTGATTGAACAGTTTCTGATCATCTCTTCAGGTACTTGCAAGCTTCCCGGGGAAAAGATCTGACTCCTCCTGTGAGAGAAGGAGTAGACACTCTTTTAATGTATCTTTATAGAGCTTTGAATTGTGTTGATGAAATGGAGAAACTTGCATCTTCGGAGAACAGTTGTGTCGTGGTATGCATCATTTAACCTTTGCTTTATTTCTTTATTGATTTTACATACTTGGGTAAATGCTAAAATTGCAATATTTTATATTTGGACCAATAAGAAAGTTGTGAAAGGTACACCTTGGACCCAGGTTCAACTTTCAAGTGTTGGGCTAAGTAGCTTGAACTGTGATGGTTTTGCTTGCAATATTTCTAATCTCAACCTCTAAGCCATCTGTGAGCACTATTTGCTCAGTGTTATTGTGTTAACAATCTGGGAAATTGGGTTGGACGCTGATCTAATGTTCATCTAACTAATAAAAAAAATCTTGATAAAAGGAAAGAAAGAGGGACGAACATATAAATTCAGTAACAAAAGATTGACTTGGTACTCAATTGACCAGGAATCTTTTTAGTAAAAATGGGCTGCAGCATATGTGTGTAGGTTTTTTGCATAAGAAAACTATAGCTTACAATTCACTCAACTACCACCTGGTTTCTTGCTGTATTTGCCCCATATATAGCAAATTTTCACAGCATTGAGCTCAAGGGTTCAATTGCCGGAAATTGAGCCATTTGATGGCCTGAGTATATAACCTCCTACTGATTTACTGGTTTGAAAAATAGAGTCATGTGTAGTTGTAGGGTCTTGGTCAAGTCTGTGTATAGGCCTCAAGACAATGCGCTATGTGCGATTGTTGGTAAACAGCGGAATCTTAGTATGCCTTTGTATTTCAAAGTGGAGAAAATGGTCAGAAGCCTGCTTGAAGGATGACTGTACAACTTCAATGGGCGGTGCAGGAGGAGTTAGAAACCTTATTGAATGACACTGGACATTTACGGACGCTTGCCTTCCTCTACGCAAGTAAAGGGATGAGCTCCAAGGCTCTTTCTATTTGGCGTATTCTGGCAAGAAATTATTCATCTGGTTACTGGAGAGATCCTGCAGGAGAAAATGATTTGCAGGATGCCACCACAAATATTATCTCCGGGAAGGATACTGCTGCAATTGAGGCTTCCAGGATTCTTGAGGAGTTATCTGATCAAGATTTGGTTCTGCAACATCTTGGATGGGTATGACTTTTTGTTGGGAACTGCTAGAAATAAAGGCATATTGCCTCATCATTTACTGGCTTATAAGATGTTTTTTTTCTTATTAGATTGCAGATATCGACCAGCTACTTGCTGTTCAAGTTTTAACATCTGAGAAAAGAACTCATCAGCTTTCACCTGGTAAGCTTCATAATACAAAGACAGTTAATCTTGTAGTTCCCAAATTTCTGCCCTGCTAATCATTTTCTCTTGATATAACTTTCTATTTCCCACTATGTATTGAAATTTATCATTCTTCTTTTTCTCAGTAAGTCCAAAGAGAATAAAATAAAATATTTCTTAAATTTATCTATATAAATTTTAGATGATAAGTTTGAGCTACTGCATGTCCTTCAGAATATTATTTCCTTAGAAACATTAAATTAACCTAGTGTAGACCTCTTCAAATGGCCTACCTTTATTACTTCAAATCAAAAGTTTCTAATGGGATAAGTTGTACTTACATAATTTTTAATTTAATTGGATAGTTTCTTTACTTGCTTTGAGAATCAGTTTCTCTATTTGGACAATTTCATCCTAATTTGGGTATCCCTTACAGATGCAGTCTTTGCTGCAATTGATCCGAAAAAAGTTGAAATCCTTCAGAGGTATGTTTATCTTCATTTGCTGTGTTAAAATATTGCAGAAAAAAAAAATTACATAAATACAATATTATGTCTACATGAAGCCTTGAGTTTAATAATGGTCAGCATTCTCTATCATGTGTGCATTCATTTGGTGTTGACCTTTGGTACTTCTGAGCATCCCCATAAAGTCATAGGTCAAGAAGTTCAAAACTCAAGATGCATGTAACATAAGATATTGGCTGGACAGGCATTCAAGCTGGAACTCAGTTGGGAACTTCTGTGGCTGAATCCTGGTCTTATTCAAGGATCTACTGGAGACCAGTCTTATTTTATTGTCACATTTGAAATTTTCTCAATTGCCTCTTCATCAAACTGATATTTTATTATGCTATTGATGTTATATTTGTGTTGTTGATTTTGTTCTTTTTCTCTTTTGGTTTTTCCCCCCTCCTAATTTGTTTTCTTGTTTATCATTTTTGTTCAATTTTCCACTCTCTCTCACCCTCTCCCAAAATAATAATAATAATAATAATCAAAATGATACCTCTCTCTCTCTCTCTATTCTAGCTCTTTTTCTCTTTTCGTTGATTTTCGTAATAATATTGACAACCTTACTTTGCAGATATTTACAGTGGTTGATTGAAGATCAAGACTATGAGGACACTCAGTTCCATACATCATATGCACTTTTGCTTGCAAAATCTGCTATCGAAACTTTTGAAACAGAAAGTACCTTTCAAAATTCAGGCGGTGGAACTCTAGAGGAGACAAATATATCTGATTCTGGAAGGCAGTCGATCTTTCAACTTTCTGTCAGAGAAAGATTGCAGATATTTTTACAATCTTCAGATTTGTATGAACCAGAGGAGGTTCTTGATTTGATTGAAGGATCAGAATTATGGTTGGAAAAGGTCCATTAGCACTGTTCAATTTCACCTTGCATTTTATTATGTTTAGTTTAGTACAGTGGTTGAACAAAATATATAGATTATTTATCATTCTTGAAGCTCTGGAGAGATTCAGTATTACTTCTTTCCTTTCTATTCAGTTTCTTTGCAAGTATAAATATGTATGCGTTCTTCCATTGTCCGCATAATGTCTTATAGACTTTTCACTGTTGACGTGATTTCTTTTCATGTTGCAGGCAATACTTTACAGGAAACTTGGGCAAGAAACATTAGTTCTTCATATCTTGGCCTTGTAAGCTAAATCTTCTTTTCAATTGTAATCGCACTAGTAAACATCCATTTGGCCATTCGTCATGAAATACATACAGAAAAAAAAATGGATGTTACTTTTTTTTTTCCTATTGCTTTTTTTCATATACAAAGTATGACATGCTCTTGTTACAAGGAAATACACTGATAATTGATTTGAACTGGCTTTTGCATATTAAGAAAGGGGAAAAAAATAAGTGAACCTAATGCACTGAAATCAAAATTCCATTAATGAAAAGTTGCATCATAGTTATAACTTACCAGAACTGGACAGGAAACAGTCTGATGAGGGCGTGAGTTCACTGGTTTAACCTGGGGTCAATTGTTTCAACTGTTTATTGTATATATAATTTGTTTTTACTAGGTTGAGGGAGAATAGAAGAACAAGTATATATGTTTTGGAGAGATCATAATACGAGTGACATTGATGGAGTGGAAGAAGGTGTTTAAAAGTGGCATGTAGTTTTAGTATTTGAAGCATCTTTTCAGGGAGTTGCATTCCTTGGTTTGAGGAAGTGTGTAGCGTTGAGCAGAATTTTAATAAAGATAATTATCTTTTAGGAATAATTTGCTGGACATTACATATTACTCAATTTTCTGTCAGGAAACTGGAAGACAGTGAAGCTGCTGAACAATATTGTGCAGAGATTGGTAGACCAGATGCCTATATGCAGTTTGTCCATCTCTCTCTCTCTCCCCCCCCCCCCCCTTAGATAATAAACTACAATTTTTTGCATACATGACTTATTGCTTCTGTACTGGTCTAATACCCTTAGGTTGCTTGAAATGTATTTGGATCCGAAAGATGGTAAGGAACCCATGTTTAGAGCTGCTGTTCGCCTTCTCCACAATCATGGAGAATCTCTGGATCCTTTGCAAGTTCTGGAGGTATCATATACCTATCTCTTTGTCTCCTCCTATTGGGCATGTTAACAGATGCTCACATATCTTTGTTTGTAGCTTGCCACTGTCACAAAGGAGTGAATTATTTACTTAGATTAATTGCTGGAGAGAAGCGAGGAAAAGGGGGACATAATAATTAGAAAAGATTTTCATTTTCCGTGGGACTAAGGGGAAGTTAGTATTGACTCCTGAACTTACCAGTCTCTTTAAATTCACTTTCAGGATGAAGACAGTATTGAATAGAATTGATAAAAATTTATAGTTTTAGATGTTTTCCCTTTTCTTCCTACATGTCTCAATCCAGATGAAGTGTTTATGATATTTCTTATAGCACTCTCCCTCTGTGTGTCTAAATTTAGGCCAGGATTTTACCACCGAAGTTTTTTTTTTTAATGGAAGTGATACAGTCAAAGTTTGCTTCATAGCATTCTTGAGTTTAATGGGGTTTATTTCTCTCTTTTACAACAGATGTTTCAGTTGAATTTTAATGTTTAGTATTGCTTGATGAACATCATTCTGTTTGTGAAGCAATTAAATTTTTAATGTGCATGTTGTTGAAATCTTAAGACATGACTGGTCGCCTGACCACCACTATAGCACTATCAGTCTCGGGGGTTGGTTTAACCCCCCCCCCCCCTTTCCCCTCCACATATAAACAGTATCTCATAATTAATGGGGTAAATCCCCTTAACTGTATAATGGGATGTGGCATTTACCTTTTCCTGTTTGGGTCGTAGGAAGTTTGAACTGAAAAGTTTGATGTTTTCATCTACAGAGATTGTCCCCTGATATGCCCTTACAACTTGCCTCTGAGACAATATTAAGAATGTTACGAGCTCGGGTTCATCATCATCATCAAGGACAGGTATGATATCTTCTTGCATGTCATCCCCCCACACAAAATAAATCATCTTGGTTTTAAGAACTACTTCGGTGCGTTCATGTTTATGGAGTCTTTTAGCTTGATAGGCGTCCAATTCACTTTTCAGATTATGCATAGTCTATCTCATGCTATTGAAGTTGATGCAAGTTTGGCAATATTGGAAGAACGGTCACGGCATGTGCAGATTAATGAAGAGAGCCTCTGTGATTCTTGTCATGCCCGACTTGGTACCAAGTTATTTGCAATGTATCCAGATGATACAATAGTTTGCTACAAGGTTGGTGATACATATATTTCTTGTAATACTAAAGCGTTCTACGTTTGGCAACTAAGATAGTACTTAAACTTGTTATAGTCTGTTGATGGTTTCGTGTATGCATAAAAAAAATTCCACAGCCTACAATGATTACTCCCTATAACCAAATATGGTGACTCAACTTGCACTCTGAAGTTTTTTATTTATTTATTCATTTCTTAATCTTCAAATATCATGTAGTTTCTGCCCCCTTAATTATTTTTTTTGGTAATACTCCTAAAATTCAAACCAACAGCAGAAATGGATATGCTCAGGTTTTCTTTTAGGTTCACAAGAAGAAAGGAAATAATTCCTGTATTACTGTTCTTGGTAAATATTCTTAGAGACTAATTTATAAGATTTTCTTGTGCAGTGTTTCCGGCGACAGGGTGAGTCCACGTCTGTGACTGGTCGCAATTTTAAGCAAGATCCCATTTTTAAACCAGGCTGGCTGGTTACGCGTTGACCTTGCTGATGTACTTACAAGTTTCCATAATCCATAATAGAAATTTTTAGCCTAGCCACACTGCATGATCGAGGTCACCACCATTTTCAGGATGAATATACCTCTCTAACAAGCTAGTGCTTTTAAAGACACCACATGTAATCCTTTATTCTGCAGCCATGCACCGGTTATCATCTGATGTTCTGCAGTCATGTAGCTGCACGGCATGTTCTTCAGCATTCTGGATTGGCAGTTGCACTGGGTGTATAGAAGCACGAGAATCTGGTGTAAATTTTGTTAAAGACATCCTTGACCAGTTCAAGGCGGCATTGTAACTAACAGGAGGAACTGTAAATTTGTAGCAGAATATAACGAGGATACTAATACTCCAATGAGCTGATTAGTTTCTGTTAAATTTTGAAGCAATAGGAGAGTCTGTGTGCTATACTTGTCAAACCATGTACTTATTTTAATTATTTTATGGAAATTTTAGGTGTAAAAAGATTCCTCTTCTTGTCCTAAAATACCAAGCCATTTTTTTAGTGTATATTTTGGATGAGGCGTTCTTAATGTACTTAAACTTGCATCTTCTCCAATTCTTGTTTACTCTTAATAAATTCTCGTAGAATCAAGATTGAAGTTTTCAGATCATGAAAATTTTCAAAAACACCAATCTTATCCCCTCGAAGGTTCTCATTAAATTGTTCTTTACGAGTCTTTTAGTTAAAAGACAAAGCCCGACATATGACCGAGGCGGAGAAAATAATTATTTCTTCGTTTTAAAATATAAGATCAGTATTAATTTTATTAAAATTTAAATATTTATTTTATTTTAAATTGACGTAATTTATTTGACTTTTGAAGTCCCTTATTCACATATTATTCTAACTACTTTTTAATATTTCACAAATTTATACTATTATTCTGTCATTAATAAAATGAATTTATATCTAAATTATTTCTTTTTAAAAATATCTTAAATTAACTCTAAAAAATTTGCTTCCAGTATATATAAATCTAATTTAATTCATTTATCTATCTGCTTAAATCTCAGGCTAAAACCCAAAATCGCAGTACAGTAACAGAGCCTAGAGGCCGCCAGACGGAGAAAGAGAAATTCTAGAGAGAGAAAGTAGAGAGAGAATGAGGGGAATTTCAGTAGCTCGTCGTCTTGTTCATAGCAGAAAACTACCGATCGGTGCTGCTTCATTTTCTTCCTTCAATGGAAGAACCCTAGGAGGTTCAGCAATTTCGTCTCCGAGCACAATCCTGCAATCATCTTCTACCAATAATAATAAGAATTCCGCTATCTCGTTTCTGTTCTCCCACCAAATTAGCCGAAAATTTTCGGCCTCTCCTTCAGGTCTATTTTATAACCTTTTATACTTGAGTATATTTTCATACCGTTGTGCTGATTTTTAGGTTCTTTAGTTGATAGATTTTGTATATTGATATTAGTTTCAAAAGAATATCAAATTGGAAAAAGAAAGCAACTACATAATCTGCACAGTTGTTATTGCTTGTTTATTGTTGATCTTATTGTGATTTGTAGTTTTTGATTTATGCATTCTATTTTGTTGCAATATGATTCCATTTCGTAGCTGTTGTTTGATGATGTTTATCAGTTTATGCTATAATATAGATGTAATTTGTTGCTTCATCTCCAAATCAAGGCTGCTGGCTAAGTTAGTGATTAATTTCAGGTCCATCAAATATTGTGTTGGTTGAGTCTGAAGAGCAGTTTAATAGTTCACTTCGCAAGGTCCAAGGTATATATATACACTTTTTTTCTACTGATTTTCTTTTTCCTTAATGTTTGAGTTATTAGTAGGCTTTCCTGTAGCTCAGATATTAGTTGAAATCTGTTTCCAGATGAATCAGTGCCGGCTATATTTTACTTCACTGCTGTTTGGTGTCCGCCGTGTAAGATTCTTTTTCATTTTTTTTATTTTTTATTTTAACTTCTAATATAGCATGATAGGTTGTACATTTTACCCTAGTTTGCATGTTCCTATAATTTTTCAAGACGGAGTCTGTTTACTTGCTGTCTATTGTATATTCCATCTTATGCAGGTAAGTTGTTATCTCCTGTTATTGGGCAGTTGAGTGAGAAGTACCCTCATGTTACCACATATAAGGTCGACATTGATCAGGTAAGAGCTATTTCTTTTCCTTTGATATACTGATATGTCCCTTGGCAACCCTCAGAAGTCGTTTTAAATAATTCCTCTGGTTAAATGGTGATATTGTAGGTTGTAGAGTGCTTATAATTTTCATATAAGCTACTGCCAGCCTAGTGTGGCTTTATAGACTCCACAGACAAGGATGTTTCTTTATGCATTTCTTGAATCTAATTTGTATCTCTCTTATCACCGGCTTTTGTTTACATTGTGCTTGAAGCATGCCTTTCCTATATAAGAACCTGAGTGAACTATTCCATCAGTTTCTTTATTTCTACCTTTAGTGGCTAAATACGATAAATTTTCAGTGTTTCTATACCTAGAGGCTTACCCTTTGACTCATTGGGGGTTTTGAACCGGTAAATGTGTTTGCCTCTAAAGCAGTGGGCTTGTTTGTTACGTTTTTTCAGCAGCCTGCTGGTTCCTCAGCATAGATGGCTGAACAAAATAAACCTATATTATGTATGCTTTTGATCCTATCACACACCTAACTTCCTATGAATATAGAGTATGATTTATAAGAAATTCGTAGTGAGCTTTTAAATGTGTTATTAATTGTTTCAACTAATGTTTCTAGTTTAGAAATTTCATCAATGTTAACAAATTTTGTATTAAATTGCATAAAATTTTCAATTCCTTATGTTTCTAGTTTAGAAATTTCCTATTGTGGACAATTTGCGTGCGTTGTGTTGAATTTTTTTTTAATGTTTTTTTTTCCTTCATAATATTCATTATTATCAACTAAAAGGAAATTTCCAAGTCTCCATTAGTGCTCCCAAAAGATGCAAATTCTCCTATGTGGTTAACATTTGTTTTGTTGATATATTTTGCAGGAGGAACTCGGAAGTGCATTAAGCAGGCTAGATATTAACTCTGTGGTAATAACATATTTAGTATTATTGCGTATTGTCGAAATTTTATACTTGGCTTCAACTCTTGTAAAGCAGCATTGAGTACATAAATTGTCATCAATTGTTTAAGTTATTTCCACTTCTCAAAACAAGTGTTTGATTTATGTTCTGTCTTTGATGGATTAATATATCTCTGCATACTTAATTAAGCAAATTTACAAATTTCAGCTCTGAATTAATTTTTTGCATGTAGTAAAAGATCATGGCAGTAGTTCTAACATATATGGGACTAAAAACAAACAAGCAACACCAAATTGCAGTCTGTTCTGGTGTTTGAGATGCTCCAATGATGACATTTATTAGGTAGCTGTCAACTTTTCAAATCGTTCCAATTCCTGAAGCTATATCAGTTTAAAGATAGAGCTATCTGTGGAACTGAAGGGACAACTGAGGAGCATTTTTTTTGAGTTGCATCGAGGAACTTCTTTTCATAGTCTATGTGGTTTACTTATCATAGATATATACGCCGATAAGAAAACCTATTTCTACCAAGGCTCTAATTAAAATACCTAAACTTAACCAAGACAACAAACTTTCAAGATATCCAAAGACGTAATTAGGCAAAGTAACCTGAACTCTCAAAATAATTTCCCGTAAGTCATAAATAGTGATATCTAACCCAATTTAATTTGAACTTCAAACCTACCATAACTTTCCTTTGCCTTGGAGGAAGAAAAAAAGTAGGACTTTGAAACGCATCATGCATCAAAGACTAGTGAAGATAGGAATTACCACTTGTTTGTTGGGTTGTTTTTCTTTCTCCTGTTAGAGGGGAAGGGTTGATTGATTTAAAGAGATTACTGCAATTCAGTTCAGCTCTCCTTGGGAATTGGTTATGGGGGGTTTATGCGCAAAAGACATACTTTATGGGAGGGGAGGGTGGTTATTAGAAAGGATGGGCGGTGGACTTTTGAGGATATTTAATTGTAAACTGGTGGCAGTCTTTGGAAGAGCTATTATGTTGTAACAGGGGCTTTAAATAATGGATAATGCTATGGGTACCAAATGTGGTACCGCATTAGGGTAACAAGTTGATGTCAGATTATTACATTGGTTGCTCAATAATAATCATTTATTACATAATCAATATCATGATGTGGTTAACCACTGTAATAAGACACATCAGTTTTTGTACCCCAATTTGACACCCCTAGCATTGTTCTTAAAGAGTAATGCTAGCTGTCTCAAATGTGTCTCAAATAACATGTCATCATTGCATTAGTTGCTTAACATCATGGTGTATCCTGAGCAATCATTACAAACCAATGTAATGAAGAGTGTATTCGAGAAACATTTGAGACCCCTAGCATTACTCATTCTTAAAATTTTTTAATTCTTTTGAGGTAACAGATGGCACAAATACTAGGTTTTGGACTGACATTTTATGAGTGAAAGAGAAGCTGGGTGACACTCATTCAGCCTTGCTACATTTGAGGAGCTTCAGTAGCTTGTTGGTCTCATTTGAGGGTGGTGAAGCTGTATTGGAGGGCGAGCGTGACTAGGAGATTGGTCCAACTTTTTTTTGAAGCTCTGTTGTCTCATGTTTGGGAGGGTATGGCGCAATTCAAGGTTAAAATATCGAGGTTTTAAAAGTGAATCTTTTTTTATTTATGACGTGGATTTTACCTCCCTAGGGAATCAAGTTGGTCTACTGTTGCCGCCAAGAAAGTTGCTTTCTTTGCTTGGGAGGCAAAATGGTCTGCTATTGTCACCCTAGAATATTGCTTCCTTTGCTTGGAGGCAACATGGTATTCTGTTTTTGATTTCCTTCATTGGAAAGACGTAAAATTGTGTTGCTTCACTGATTTGTTGGGTAGTGGAATAAAAGTGATCGGGGTATATCCGGTTTTGGGACATCGCTTGATTATGACTTTCCTTGGTGCATTTGGGGTGGGAGGAATATAGAAAACATTATTTAACAAGGAAATGTCAACAGCCAGAATTAATTATCCGGTTTTGGGACATCGCTTGATTATGACTTTCCTTGGTGCATTTGGGGTGGGAGGAATATAGAAAACATTATTTAACAAGGAAATGTCAACAGCCAGAATTAATTTCGCTTAATACATCATTTTTCAATACCTTAAGGATTCCTTTCCAGGTTATCTGAGAGGATATCTTAGAGGATGCAGGCCATTACATTAGTCTGCCTTGATCAGGGTATCGAGTTCAATACTTGATTAAGCTTGTGATCAGTGTAATGATTTTGGAAGTTGGCCCTTGTATTTGCTTCACTTATTACTTACCTGTTTTCGTGGAGTTATTTCTATACTGAACATTGGCTGTTGCTGCAGCCGAGACTCCACTTCTTCCAGAATGGGAAAAAGGCCTCTGAAATAGTTGGTGCTGATGTTCAACGTATAAAGGATACCATGGAAAAACTCTACAACTGATGTTCCGTCCGTAGGCCTGTGCTTATTATATGCTTATGAATCAAGAACACAGTACAAGAATGGTTTTCTGCTTTCTATCAAAAGTAATGGAGTATATCAATCAGCATTACTTTCAGTGATTCCATATGTGATCGACTGTCAGAGAGAAAAAACCGTCTACCTTTTTATATACTTCTAGATCCTAATTAACAATTTTCAGTTGTTTTCTTGGTATTTTCTGTGTCAAGTCTACCATTATGCAAGCACATATATTATGATGACCGGCTTTCTTCATGTTCCTGAATTTTGAATTAGATATCGACAAAATTCATCTCCTGCCATTTAAATTTATTAACTATTTTATTTCTTTCGACTAAATTATCTCTTTTGCTTTTAGCTTTGATATGTTGGTTGAAATTAACTAATTCGTTTCCATTTTCTGTATTATCATCTCAATTTTTTGCAAAGTAGCACATGGAAAAGAACAAACCCGGTTGTGAACAATAAATATTATTTGTACTTTTTTCTGACATAATTAGCAGATTAATTTATGATTTTGAGAGGTGTAGTAACAATAATATTTTTCTACCTTTTTTCTCATATCTTAAATCTTATTAAATGTGCGAATTGCACAACACAAGGGAGTACACTTGCATAATAATTTGTATTGAATTCAAGATTGAAGTTTTAACATGCAAGCATTTTTACAGAAATTGTTACTTATTCGGTACTTATAGAGTCCTTCATTTTACAAACCTTACAACTTTTCAGGAAAATCTTTATATGTCACAAACTTTAATGGAAGTTTAATTTTAATAAAATCAATAATCTATATATCTATATATAATATATAAATGTAGTAACTGAGAGAATTTTCCTCACAAAATAAATCTTTAATATTTTTAAACTTCTTCTACTAATAAAAAGTAAATATAATAAGTATATGTTCCATTTACTTTTAAACTTGTTCTATCAATATATATATATAGAGAGAGTCCAGATCTTAAGCATACCCTCTTAAATGACATACCAAGCATACCCCTTTTAGCGACCGACCGGACGACGATTTGGTCCGTCGCCATAGGTCCGGTCCGTCGTTAAAACTTAGCGACGCTAAAAGGGGTATGCTTGGTGTATGCTTAAAATCCGTCCTATATATATATAAGCTTAAGAAAAAAGAGACAGAGAAAGAGTACTGTGATGACAATAATTGGGATCAATCCTCCACCACTCCCTTAATTGTAACATATTGTGATAACAATAACTTAAAAAGTATCAACAACAAAAAAAAACAAAACAAAACGACATAATGTAGTTAAAGACTCCAGGGGAGTAATATATATACAACCATATCAAAATACTCAACTAACAATTTATTATTTTTTAATTCATTCTAAAAAAAGTCTTAATTTTTATTTGGAAATTAAGATCCATTTTCTAGTATTAATATTATAAAATAATATAATATTAACAAATTAGTTATCATACCACACTACTAAACTAACAACTTATTATATTTGAATAATATATACATATATTTAATATTTATAAATTTTGTAAATAACACTATTTTTGTCCAACAAAGAAAGCAGTTTACTTGGGTGAAATAATCTTACAAAAATATCTCAAACTTAAATATCCAAAAATAGCTTATATATAAAAATTATATTACTATAAGATAATTAGTAGATTATACTAAAACGAACCTGTTACAATAAAACTTTAAAAAGTCTACCTAACTTAGTACAAATGAAATTCCTTGGTCAGAATCTCCAAAAGTTAGCTCATTAATTGAAGTATTGAAGGAAGAAAATAAATACTTCCTCCATTCCAAATTACAATATGCTTTTTGAAAGTCAATTTAAAATTTAAATTTTATATGATGTATTTAAAGTAATAAAATAATAAATCTTATAACTAATAAAAAAAAATTTAAAATTGCTATGATGTATTTAAAATTATAAAATAATAAATCTTATATTGTATGATTTTTTTAAAATTATTAATTATTATGTTGACAAAAATTAATTCTCAAGTTTTGAAAGTCAATTTAAAGCATTTTAAAATTCAAAATGGTTGTAATGCATTTAAAATCATATAACAAAAATATTGTAATTATAATAATTTCTAGACATTTAATTATCATTATAGTGACTAAAATTAATGTCTTAAGTTATTTTTCAAATAACCAATAATGATCTTGTATTCTTGAATTGATAAGTATCTGTTGTTTCGCCGTGGATTAGTGTAGTCCTTTACCTAATCAAAACTCAAAAAAAAAAAATCATAATTTTAAATAAGAATAATAAATTAAGAAAAACTATAACAATATACCTTGGTAAAGAATTTGATAAACATTCAACTTGATAAAGAAGAAATTCGACATTAATTAAGGTTTGGACTACTAACTTAAATTGACTACTTTGGAAAACTAACATTCATCCACATGCAAAACAATTAAGCCATTAATATATACAGATTAATCAATTAAGGTCAATATTGCTTGTGTCATATTGTTAATGTCATGTTGAATTTTTATCTTATAGGGTTTGGACATTAATTAGGCCATATATTAATTTATAGGTTGTAAATCTTTTAATGATTTTGAATTCTATATGATACGGAAAGATAAAGATAAAATAGAAGAAGTTTATTAGATTTAGGTATGTTTTATTATTTATTTTTTTATTTATATTGGTAGAAAAGTTTAAAAAAATTAAAAACTATGAGAGTACTCTATTTTACGAAGAGAATTCTCTCAAGTATTATCTTTATTTTATTATTATTATTATTATTATTATTATATAGATCAAAGAAAAATCGTAGATAAAAACTTGCATACTTTATCCCTCAGAACCAGAAGCTTAGTTGTGGAAAGAGATGCATATTGTATAGGGCATCTGGTTTAGGAGTTTAGGATAATTTAGGTAATAAAGTTGAACACAACTTGGTAAGTTATAATAAAACTCTATTTGTATATTTAGCTATACCCAAACTTAATTATATTAGGACTCTATAAAATATAATATTGTACAATAAAAGGAGGTGATATTTAACAAAAGAGAGAATAAAAGGGTAAAGAGCAAAAAAAAATATTATGATCTAGATTTTATAATATTAATGATAAAAAAAAATACTATTTGCACAAATTTATAGGTGGTAGATTTTTCAATGATTTTGAACTTTACATAAGATGGAAAGATAAAGAGATAAAAGGAAGAAGTTTATTAAAGTTAGGTATGTTTTATTATTAGTATTACTTTTTTGAGCTCTTCTAGAGGAACATGAAAATTGGACATGGGTTTATTTAAATTTTACATATTTATATTGAGTAATTCTACGCGGATCCATAATTTGTACATTAATATTGGACCGTGAGTCCTCAACCAATTTCTCCTCCTTTCTTTATCTCTTCCTCTCCCACTTACCAAAGTCCCCTCGTTTCTTTACCTCATTTCTTTACCGATTTGCTCTCTTTTCTTTCTCTCTCTTTATTTTGTTTACTTATTTAATATTAATTTATCAAATTTATTTTTTTATTTATTTAAAAAATATTTCTTCAAAAAAGTTTTAAAAAAATTACCACGCAGACAACGTATAATCAAAGTCAAATTGTATCTCTAATTTTAGAACGGATGAAGTATATACTACATCTGTTTCAAAATTAGAAATTAATTTTAGAACGCATGAAGTATATACTACCTCCGTTTCAAAATTAAAGATACATTTTGACTTTTTAGATTTAATTCAAAATCTTAAATTAATCTCTAATTTTGAAACAGATGTAGTATATATTTCATCCATTCTAAAATTAGAGGTATAATTTGACTTTGATTATAAGTTGTCTACCTAATATTTTTTTAAAACTTTTTTGAAGAGATATTTTTTAAATAAATAAATTTGATGAATTAACATTAAATAAGTAAATAAAATAAAGAGAGAGAAAGAAAAAAGGGCAAATCGGTAAAGAAAGGAGGGGACTTTGGTAAGTGAGATGGAGAGAAATAAAGAAAGGAGGAGAAATTGGTTGGGGATCCACGGTCGAATATTAATGTTCAAATTATCGGTCCGCGTAGAATTACTCATTTATCTTTTACCCATCATTGGGGGTCAATATATAAATAAGTAAAATTTAAATATACTCATGTCCAATTTTCATGTCCACATAAAGTTTTTGTACTTTTTTGTATTAGTAGGAGAAGTTTAAAAGTATTGAAAATTATGAGAATACTTTATTTTGTGAGAAGAAACTCTGTTACTATTTTTACATATACTATATTGATATAAAGATATATATATATATATATATAGATAGATATATATATATATATATATATACATACACATATATATGTATATATGTATGGAGTCCGGATCTTAAGCATACCCTTTTAAATGACATACTAAGCATACTCCTTTTAGCGACGGACCGGGCGACGGTTTGGTCCGTCGCCATAGGTCCGGTCCGTCACTAAAGCTTACGCTCTGTTTCTGAGTTTTGGACGAAAAAGAAAAGAATAGAAAACTTAAATTAGAACAGAAAAGAAAAGAATAGAAAACTTAAAGTTTTCCTTTGTGTTGTTTCTGAGTTTTTAATAGAAAAGAATAAAAAATTTTAAATTTTTCTTTTCTTGCGTTTTTGAGTTCCAATGAAAAGAAAAGAAAAATATCACTTTTACAAATTTATCCCTTTATCAATTATAACCATTGAACCATGAATAAAAATATGCAAGATAACTTTAATCAAAGAAAAAATTTCATAATCAAATATAAATATCCAAATAAATATTAAACAAAAACTACTTCTACAAAGTCATATTCATACCATGCCCAAAAGTCATCAAACATAATCTGTATTATTAATACTAACGGAGATTAGTCATCAAATTCTTCAAGAAATTCAATCTCCTCTCTAATGGTAAAACTGTGATATGGATTAATAGATTTTCATGTCATAAGTGATTAGGGATCTGGGGTAGCTCAAATTGTGTTTGATTAAGGTTTTTTGATTTTGGGTTGGAGTCTGAAGGTGAATTGGTGAAAGTTTAGTTATTTATGGATAATTTTGATTTTGCCTTTGACTAGAAATAATTTAGTTTTTTGCTCTAGATTAATTTTCTTAAAGGTTGGAAATTTTGGCCTTAATTATGTAGCAGTTGATGAAATTGGCGATGGAAGTGATTAATGTGCTCATTTGAGCTGAGTTTTTCAATGGATTCAATCTTGTAAAGGGTATTTTTATTTGTCTTGAATAGAAATTTGGAACCGGCTGTTAAGATTTTGCAAAGTAATTAATTTTTTAATTTTGCGAATTTTGGTAATGTTACATTGCAATTCGTGAGTCTGTACATCAGGGTACTGATTAGATGGCAACATCACCATCTCCAAATTCTTCACCATATGCTGATCCACCGGTGTCCACCACTGTTCCATCGGCTGAAACATTATCTCCTCCTCTAGCCCCTCTAAGAAGTCGTTCACGCCGAGTCTCTTTCTCTTTATCAGCTTATGTTTGATAGATAAAAATAAATTGGGGACATGAGTTGTAATTTAAAATTTGTTATATTGAAAGTTGAGGATAATATGATAATTATAAAAATATTACTTATTCCAATTTCTTTTTCGTCCAAATCAGGCCAATTTTGGACGGAAAACTTTGGCAGGAAAAGTGGCCAAGTTTTTTTTCCGTTTCTTTTCTTTTCCGTTTATTAAAAAACTTAAAAACATAGGAATTGGAAAAAAACTTATATTTTCCGTCCATTTCTTTCTTTTCTGTCCATTTTAAAAATCAGAAACAGAGTGTTAGCGACGCTAAAAGGGATATGTTTGGTATGTCATTTAAGAGGGTATGCTTAAGATCCGTTATGTGTGTGTGTGTGTATATATATATATATATGTATATATATATATACATATATATATATATATGAGAAAAATGTATATACACAGTTATGCAGTGCACCGTAGATTATAGCGACAGTTTTTTTGGGCTATAACGACGGTTCACCCGTCGTTATAGATTCTGGCTATAGCGAGCCCAAAAAAACCATCGCTATAACCTATTGTGCACTACAAGCCTCTGTACTTACATATAGCCATATATATATATTGGGATGATGATTCCCTCTATCATACTTATTTTTTAAATTTCAACGACATAAATATTGATTTTAGTAACAAAAGTATTTGCAATGAATTTTATTTTGTTACTAATTTTTTGCGAAATTTTTTATTTTATCTCAGTGTAATATTTGTGTCGCTATATGTATATTGGAAAACTGAAGGTTAGGTGTAATAAAGGGGATGGTCATCAACGTAATTGTTTCTCATTTAGTTCCTTTTGTCAAATGAAAATGTGACAGGGTTTCAAGTAAAGATAATTTATTTAAAGAGTATACGATAAATCAGGTACATTTTCGAATATGTTTTATTATAAAAATGGATGTGCGTTTTTTTTGAACGACTTTTTGGTGGCACACAATATTACGATAATTTTAATTTACGATAGTTGGAGACACTTTTTATTTTTTGCTACACTATGTTGTAAATACGTAATATGTATTAATTTTCACATGTTTAAATTTGCACATATTACCTCTCTTCCACAATACTAATGACTATTCCTTCCATCCCAAATTAATTGCTTAGTTTTGACTTTTTTAAAATTAAATTGACCATTTTTAAAATTAATCTTTTTACTATTTTTGCTAAAATATAGGTGAACAGATTATAACCAAAAGAAAGTATATACTCACTCCGTCCTAAATTAATTGCTTAATTTTGATTTTTTAAAGTCAAATTGACCATTTTTAAAACTAATCTTTTTACTATTTTTGTTAAAATATAGGTGAAGAAATTATAACCAAAAGAAAGTATATACAATTTATTACTAACCCCAATTTTTATAATTTTAGAAATATATTTATATATGCTTAATTATTAATTCTAAAAATAGTCAATTTGACTTAAAAAAATCAAAACTGAGCAATTAATTTGGGACGGAGGGAGTACAATTTATTACTAACCCTAATTTTTATAATTTTAGAAATATATTTATATATGCTTAATTATTAATTCTAAAAATAGTCAATTTGACTTAAAAAGTCAAAACTGAGCAATTAATTTGGGACGGAGGGAGTACTTTTTACAATTTAATTTAAAATTTTCTTAAATTAACACTGATAAATGAGCTCAAGTTGATCACGTTTTATATGTGCGTCCCTTATAGACCTTCATGCTTTCCTTTGGGACTGTTTCAAAGAAAATGATTAATTCCTCTAATTTGATTAACTTTGCATATATGCTTTGTAATACCCAGAAAATAATAATAATAATAAAATTTATATATTTTTTTAAAAAAATATATTAATTGGACTTTGCATTTTAATTGGGTTAAAATAGTCATTTAATTGATGTGGGCTAAAAATATTAATAAGTGATGGATAGATTAATTTAGTAAAATTGATCCTTAATAATAATTGGGTCTAATTTATATGTTTGTAATAATAAATTCTATTGAAATTTAGAAAATTAATAATATATATTAATACATAAACGAATAAAAAAAAAACTTGAACCCTAAACATTGTACGGGTTATTATTCTTCTGGTAAACGGAAAAAAAAAAACACGAAGCTAGCGGCTGCATATAGCAAGTGAATAATCGGAAGATTATTTGCAGGAGGAAGAAGAGTTAATTCTTTTAAGGTATTTATAATTGAATTATTATAATATGATTGTCTAGTAATTGATTCGGTAAAGTGGGGGGCAATCCGTTTGACCGAATCTATAAGAATGTGCGGCATGCTTAGTAATTAGATTGGTAGTATCTGATATGTATTTATATACTTATATATTACATGCATGAAATTGATTAATGTATAAATTTACTAAATGAATGTGAAAGGTAGGCCCTGGAATGTTAATACATTAAGATGGCATCTTATTTGAAGATGTTCTGTATCTATATAATAATAATATACGAAGCATCTTATATTCTGTAAATAAAATCTGCATATATACTGTATGTTATTATTATGATTGGTATACTATTATTTTTAGAATTCATCACTTAGTTTTACAGAGATACTTTAGGTAATCTGAAAAAAAAAGAAGTTTATAAATTATATTTGGAACGGAGAGGAGTTGGTTTACATAATTAGTCTCATGAAAAATTTATATGTACTATTTTGATAACAACAACAATAATTATAATTCGATAATTGTACTTATTTGTTATTATTTTGTCTAATTAGATCGGACGGAGGGTATTTAACGAATCATATTTGAAATATAAACTTTGGGTATTACATTGCTTAACCCAGGTACAGATTTCGTACTCTTTCAGCGAGACTCTTTTAATTTTAGTTTATCTGTTTTGCTACCAGTTTATAAATATTGGTATTGCCTCTCATGATTATTCCTTGTCGAATTCTTTATGATAGTTTCATTTGACGTTTATATAGGAACTCATATTTGTACTCTTTAGACTAGTACATCATGTATATAATTTAATTTGATGTTCGTAGTAATGTACATGTTAATATATATTGTTGGAGACTTTATATTGATAATTCGTTTCAGTTTAACATATACGTATTAGAACCCTTTGTGTTGATATTGTGTCGCATGTGTTGTGACATGGTATTTTGTTAGAATTTACCGTAAGGTATACCTGAGTTATAACCACCTGTGGGGGTACCACAGGCATGTGCTCTTGGCACCGAGGCATGACACCTTCCGTGGTGGTGTGATCAGTCCACGGCGTCTCCGTTTTGTGCTCCGATGGGAGTTGGCCATTTGGTGATTTGTTGTGGGAGGCGTATGGGTCGACCCTAGTTTTCTGTTTTGTCCTGTTCCGCGAATTGGTGATGTTTGTGCCGAACACACCTTCCGATTTTACATGCATTTGGATTCGCGGTCCAATGTGTGTAACTTGCCTGTGTGGCATTATTTTGATTGCCTATGTGGCATTATTTGACTTGCCTGTGTGGCAAGGTATATTTCTGTTTTGTTTTGAGCTTGGTATGAAATAACCCTCAGCCATTTGATTCAGCCTATTATTTCATTGTGTTACTTTTGTTCGTTTCAATTCAGCTCATTTGATTGAGTTAGCTAGTCAATTCATTATATTGTATTTTATATCCGTACTGGGCATTTGGCTCATGCTGTGTTTTTCTTCCGGCAGGTACTCAGGGGGACCAAGGGCAGGTGTGATGAGAGCTCCCTTCTTTCCAAATGATTTAGATAATTTGTTTAGATTATGATACATTGGTTTTGTTGGAGTTGTAATAATTATTTCGAATTGTGATTTGAGTCAGTGTGACAGTTTATTATGACTTGACTTATGGTGTTTATTAGTTAATAGAGATATTCTTTTGTGGCATAGAGCTCTCTATTCATTTTGTAGTTTTGATGTGTTTTGTGCGTAACCTCTCTTTCTATCTTAGAAAGGGGGTGTTACAGAGTTAGTATCAGAGCCAGGTTCTTTCTTATAGAAAACCTATTTAGGTTTGACCTGTGAGTTATGGGTAGACTTCTGGGTTAGGTTTTGTTTCGTTTGATTTTCTGTTCAGCTATTACATCAATTATATTCGAATTTGTCTCTAATCTGCTTTGCTTTTATCCGTTGATTCTTTCTTAGATGGCTCGTAGATCTGCTAGAGTTGCTGGGAGGCGAGGTAACACTGGTGGTAGAGGTGAGGGTCAGGCTAATAAGCGACCTAATAATCAAACTAATGCTCAATTGACTGACTTGGTGAATCAAGCGGTTAATCAGGCCTTACCGCAATTGGTGGCACAGGTTGTGCAGGCGATGCAGCAGCCGCCAGAAATTCCTAAGCAGGGGAACCAAAGAAATGATGGCCCACACACAAATGAAGGGGAAGGGAATGCAGATGGCCTTGATCAGCAGGTGGTTCCGATGTATGTATGGTTGGAGAGGTATCAAAAGCAGAAACCACAATCATTCAGTTTAGCTCCGACTCTAATTGATGCAGAGAATTAGATTGCCCATTTGGAGAAGATCTTTGATGTGTTGGGGTGCTCGGATAATCAGAGAGTATTACTTACAACTTATAAGTTGGAGGGGGATGCACAGAGGTGGTGGAAGGCGATGAAAACAACGAAGGGTGATAGATATGCTGAGACAATTACTTGGGCAGAGTTTTGTGAGGTTTTTTATCAGCAGTACTTTCTAGCTTCTGATAAAGAGGCCTATGCTAGAGAATATCTATCTATTCGGCAGAAAGATGATGAGTCCATCACGGATTTTATGACGAGGTTCACCAGGTTGGCAGGTTTTGCGGGAACTTCAGCAGGGACTGCAGCAGAACAGGCAGAGACGTTTAAGTGGAGGATTCATTATAGGTACCGCCAACATCTCATTAACAACAAGTTTGCAGATGTATCAGTAGTAGTTAACGCGACTAAGAATATTGAGATGGAGCGGCAGGATTTTCGAGCTTCTAAATCGGAGGGGAGTCGAAAGAGGACCAACAAGGTCAAGCTTCGGGTCAGTATGGGAGGAATCATGGTGGTCGGTCGAACAGAAACCGTGGTGGCCAACAGGGGTAATGGTGTGGCCAGAATCAGAATAGAGGTTATCAGCAGTTGCCTCAGCAGGGGCAGAATCGTCAGCTTCAGCTACCTTGGCAAGATCAGAATCGCCAACAGTGGCAGAATCGTCAGCAGGGCCAGAATCAGGTCGTTATCCAGGACCAGCCGGTGGGGGTAATCTAAATCTTATTCCGATAGCTCCTTATGCTACTTGTGGGGCTAATCATCCGGGGAGGCAGTGTCATCGAGTTACTGGTGCATGGTTCTTTTGTGGACAGATGGGTCATATTGCTAGAGATTGTACCGGACTACGTGGTAATGGTGGAGGCGGTGATAATGGTGGTAATGGAGGTCAACGTCAGGGTGGTCGGGTGTTTGCTTTGACTTATAACCAGGCGGCAGGTGCGCCAGGTATTGTTTCTGGTACTTTTTTAGTTAGCAATTGTGAGGCTTCTATTTTGTTTGATACCGGTTCTACCATTCAGTTGTTGCTCAATCTTTTATTTGGCATCTAGGTGTGCCATCTCAGTCTTTAGATTCTGTTGTGTCTATTGCTACCCCGATGGGGACTTCTGTTATTATTTCTGATTTGTATTGAGAGTGTCCGATCAGTTTTGGAGATAAGATTCGTGGGGCTAATCTTCTTCCAATGTGTATGCACGATTTCGATGTTATTCTTGGGATGGACTGGTTGGATAAGCATCAGGCCACTATCGATTGTCAAGCAAAGAAGATTATATTTGGAGATGTGAAGTCTCCGGAGTTCGTATTTCAGGGTTCACGACCAAGTAGGGTGGTGAAGTTGATTTCAGCTTTGAAGGCTGGAAAGTTAGTGGCAAAGGGTTGTGAGGGGTACTTGGCATTTGTGAAGGATACCTCTAAGGGCGAGTCTCGTATTGAGGATGTTCCAGTTGTTCGTGACTTTTTCGATGTGTTTCCTGAAGAGTTGTCAGGGTTGCCACCACAGTGGGAAGTTGAGTTTACTATTGAGCTTATTCCTGGTGCGAAGCCTATCTCTAAGGCACTGTATCGGATGGCACCATTGGAGTTGCAGGAGTTGAAGGAACAGTTGCAAGAATTGTTAGATCGTGGTGTAATTCGACCGAGTGTTTTACCGTGGGGTGCTCCAGTCTTGTTTGTGAAGAAGAAAGATGGGTCTATGAGGCTGTGCATAGACTATAGAGAGTTAAACAAGATTACTATTAGGAATCGGTATCCATTGCCGAGGATTGATGACTTGTTTGACCAACTTCAAGGGGCGAAGTATTTTTCGAAGATAGACTTGAGGTTGGGTTATCATCAGTTGAGGGTGAGGGATGAGGATGTCTCTAAGACAGCTTTTCGCACTCGCTATGGGCATTACGAGTTTCTGGTGATGCCATTCGGGTTGACTAACATTCCGGCGGTGTTTATAGATTTGATGAATTGGGTATTCAGGGAGTACTTGGACCAATTTGTTATTGTCTTTATTGATGACATTTTGGTTTACTCCAAGTCTAGGGATGAGCATGCGGCGCATCTTCGCACAGTGTTGGGGATTTTGCAGAAGGAAAAATTGTATGCTAAATTCTCTAAATGCGAGTTTTGGTTGGAGCAGGTTGCATTCTTGGGCCACGTTGTGTCTGCGGAAGGCATTAAGGTGGATCCTGCGAAGGTCGAGGCTATCACTAAATAGCCAACACCTGCTACAGTGACAGAGGTTAGGAGTTTCTTGGGTTTGGCGGGGTACTATAGGCGATTTGTGGAGGGATTCTCTTTGCTTGCCTTGTCATTGACTCAGTTGATGGTATAGGGTACGAAGTTTGTGTGGAATGAGGAGCGTGAGAAGAGTTTCGAGGATTTGAAGAAACGGCTTGTGACAACTCCAATACTTACATTGCCGTCGGGGATATGAGGTTACCAGATTTATAGTGATGCTTCTAAGAAAGGTTTGGGGTGCGTTTTGATGCAACACGGTAAGGTGATTGCTTATGCTTCTAGGCAACTTAAACCTTATGAGGTGAACTACCCCACTCATGATTTGGAGTTGGCAGCAGTAATTTTTGCTCTAAAAATTTGGAGGCACTATTTGTATGGAGATTGTGATATCTTCACCGATCACAAAAGTCTTAAATACATTTTCACTCAAAAGGAGCTCAACATGAGACAACGACGTTGGTTGGAACTTCTAAAAGATTATGATGCGAGAATTCAATATCACCCGGGGAAGGCGAATGTGGTTGCAAATGCTCTTAGCCGAAAGAGTTCAGGGAGTGTAGCAGCCCTTATTACACAACTTCAACTTATATCGGATATGGAGCGGCTAGAGTTGGAGTTGTGTGTGCAAGGTTCATATGGGCATTTGGCAGGTATGAGAGTGGAACCCTCTCTTATCTCGCGGGTTAAAGAAGTTCAAAATGAAGATGGAGAGTTTTGGGGTATGGCACAGAATTTGGAGGAGGGCAAGCAGCTCGAGTTTTGTATTGATGATCACGGTGTGATTTGGTTGGGTGAGCGTTTGTGTGTACCGTCAGATCCAATCATTCGGGAGGCTGTATTGGCTGAGGCTCATAGTTCGCCATTTCCAATTCATCCAGGTTCTACAAAAATGTACATGGACTTGAAGAAGAATTTTTGGTGGAATGGGATGAAGCGAGATGTGGCTGAATATGTGGGAAAGTGTCTTACTTGTCAACAAGTGAAGATAGAACATCAACGAGCTAGTGGTTTGTTACAATAGTTAGACATTCCAGTCTGGAAGTGGAAGGATATCACCATGGATTTTGTAACTGGTTTGCCGAAGACTTTTAAGAAGAATGATGTTATTTGGGTTATGGTGGATCGGTTGACCAAATCGGCACACTTCTTGGCTATCCATGAGGGTTACTCGGTGGATAGGTTGGCACATATATTTCAGCAGGAGATTGTTAGACTTCATGGTACTCCGGTGTCTATTGTTTCGGATCGAGACCCACGGTTCACTTCACGATTCTGGAAGAGGGTTTCAACGAGCTTGGGGCACTCGACTCAATTTTAGTACTTCTTTTCATCCGCAAACCGATGGGCAATCCGAGCGGACTATTCAGACGTTGGAGGATATGTTGAGGTCTTGTGCACTTGAGTGGTCAGGTAATTGGGATGATTACTTGAGTCTTGTTGAGTTTACTTATAACAACAACTGACATGCAAGTATTAGAATGGCTCCGTTTGAGGCATTGTATGGTAGGAAGTGTCGGGCACCAACTTGTTGGGATGAGGTTGGCGAGAAGGACATTGAAGGGCCTGAGTTAGTTCAAATCACTACGGAGAAGGTAGAGGTGGCTAAAGAGAAATTGAGGCCGGCTCGATCACGACAGAAAAGTTATGCTGGTAAACATAGAAGGACCTTAGAGTTTGAACCTGATGAGCATGTGTTTTTGAAGGTTTCTCCTTAGAAGGGTATTCGACGATTTGGGTTGAAAGGGAAACTTAGTCCGCGTTATATTGGGCCATTTGAAATTTTGGAGAGAGTTGGTGAGGTTGCATATCGGTTAGCTTTGCCTCCACAGCTAGCTCATGTGCACAATGTGTTCCATGTGTCGACATTGAGGAGTTACCATTATCATCCGTTGCATGTGGTGCAATATCCGTTCGATAAGACTCGGGAGGATCTTACTTGTGAGGAGCAAGCCGAGGCGATTTTGGATCGTCAAGAGCGGATTATGAGGAGGAAGACTATTCCGTTTGTTAAGGTTTTGTGGAAGAACCATTCGGAGCGGGAAGCTACTTGGGAGATGGAGGAAACTATTCGAGCGGAGTATCCGCATCTTTTTGAAAATTAGGTACATTCTATTCTTTTGATTCCGGGGACGGAATCCTTTTTAAGGGGGAGGTAATGTAATACCCAGAAAATAATAATAATAATAATAAAATTTATATTTTCTTAAAAAAATATATATTAATTGGACTTTGCATTTTAATTGGGTTAAAATAGTCATTTAATTGATATGGGCTAAAAATATTAATAAGTGATGGATAGATTAATTTGGTAAAATTGGGCCTTAATAATAATTGGGTCTAATTTATATGTTTGTAATAATAAATTCTATTGAAATTTGGAAAATTAATAATATATATTAATACATAAACGAATAAAAAAAAAACTTGAACCCTAAACATTATACGGGGTATTATTCTTCTGGTAAACGGAAAAAAAAATACGAAGCTAGCGGCTGCATATAGCAAATGAATAATCGGAAGATTATTTGCAGGAGGAAGAAAAGTGAATTCTTTTAAGGTATTTATAATTGAATTGTTATAATATGATTGTCTAGTAATTGATTCGGTAAAGTGGGGGGGCAATCCGTTTGACCGAATCTATAAGAATGTGCGGCATGCTTAGTAATTAGATTGGTAGTATCTGATATGTATTTATATACTTATATATTACATGCATGAAATTGATTAATGTATAAATTTACTAAATGAATGTGAAAGGTAGGCCCTGGAATGTTAATACATTAAGATGGCATCTTATTTGAAGATGTTCTGTATCTATATAATAATAATATACGAAACATCTTATATTCTGTAAATAAAATTTACATATATACTGTATGTTATTATTATGATTGGTATACTATTATTTTTAGAATTCATCACTTAGTTTTACAGAGATACTTTAGGTAATCTGAAAAAAAAAAGAAGTTTATAAATTATATTTGGAACGGAGAGGAGTTGGTTTACATAATTAGTCTCATAAAAAATTTATATGTACTATTTTGATAACAACAACAATAATTATAATTCGATAATTGTACTTATTTATTATTATTTTGTCTAATTAGATCGGACGGAGGGTATTTAACGAATCATATTTGAAATATAAACTTTGGGTATTACATTGCTTAACCCAGGTACGGATTCCGTACTCTTTCAGCGAGACTCTTTTAATTTTAGTTTATCTGTTTTGCTACCCGTTTATAAATATTGGTATTGCCTCTCATGATTATTCCTTGTCGAATTCTTTATGATAGTTTCATTTGACGTTTATATAGGAACTCATATTTGTACTCTTTAGACTAGTACATCATGTATATAATTTAATTTGATGTTCGTAGTAATGTACATGTTAATATATATTGTTGGAGACTTTATATTGATAATTCGTTTCAGTTTAACATGTACGTATTAGAACCCTTTGTGTTGATATTGTGTCGCATGTGTTGTGACATGGTATTTTGTTAGAATTTACCGTAGGGTATACCTGAGTTATAACCACCTGTGGGGGTACCACAGGCATGTCCTCTTGGCACCGAGGCATGACACATTCCGTGGCGGTGTGATCAGTCCACGGCGTCTCCGTTTTGTGCTCCGGTGGGAGTTGGCCGTTTGGTGGTTTGTTGTGGGAGGCGTATGGGTCGACCCTAGTTTTCTGTTTTGTCCTGTTCCGCGGATTGGTGATGTTTGTGCCGAACACACCTTCCGATTTTACATGCATTTGGATTCGCGGTCCAATGTGTGTAACTTGCCTGTGTGGCATTATTTTGATTGCCTATGTGACATTATTTGACTTGCCTGTGTGACAAGGTATATTTCTGTTTTGTTTTGAGCTCGGTATGAAATAACCCTCAGCCATTTGATTCAGCCTATTATTTCATTGTGTTACTTTTGTTCATTTCAATTTAGTTCATTTGATTGAATTAGCTAGTCAATTCATTATATTGTATTCTATATCCGTACTGGGCATTTGGCTCATGCTGTATTTTTCTTCCGGCAGGTACTCAGGGGGACCAAGGTCAAGTGTGATGAGAGCTCCTTTCTTTCCAAATGATTTAGATAATTTGTTTAGATTATGATACATTGGTTTTGTTGGAGTTGTAATAATTATTTCGAATTGTAATTTGAGTCAGTGTGACAGTTTATTATGACTTGACTTATGGTGTTTATTAGTTAATAGAGATATTCTTTTGTGACATAGAGCTCTCTATTCATTTTGTAGTTTTGATGTGTTTTGTGCGTTGTAATAACCCTAAAATTTTGACATAATTAAATAAGAAATTTTACAAATAAATTTTTTTTATATATAATAAAACTATTTTAGTATATAGTAAAGCAAGTGTTGGAATGCAAGGAAAAAGAATTTATGATTTACTATAAATTATATTTTATAATAAATTAATTTTGTAATAAAAATGTTTTATTATTTAGTTTTCATGAAAATACGATCGATGTATTATTTAAATAATATATTTATTTTTTAATAAATGATTCTTAAAACTGTTGAAATAATTATTATTTTATTATATTAATTTATCAAGATTAGTTAAGTTAATTATTTTAACTTAACTAAGAATGGTTTATGATGTAAAGTGTGATTATTGATCACTAACATAAATCTTGTCTATGGATATGAATTTTAATGATTAATATAATTATTGTTATAATTATAATTAATAAGGAAAGTATATTGATTTTATGGATATTAATAATTTATTCTATTAAGGTAAATTGAATATGGAATATAATTGGTAATTATATTCATATTTGATTGTATATTATGGACATTAAATACTAAATATAATTATTGCTATAATAATTATATATGTATTTGGGATAATAAGAAATTAATTTCTTTAGGTAATTTAAGTATTAAATGTAATGTAGTTAATTAATTATTTTGTTTGCATGTATGGATATTATGTGAATAATGTAATTAAGTGGGAAACCCTAAATTATAATTTTGGGAACCCTAACAACATCAATAAACCCTAATTTTCAAATTATAAAACCCTAGTTACATTAAAAACCCTAATTTTGAATTATTATGTATTAATTAAATTTTTATTTATTTCCTAAGTTAATTTTCTTAAACCCAAGAATTATTGGGTAAGCATTAAGGGTTCAAATCTATTGATTAAACCCTAGATTCAAGTACCATGGACAAGATTACCTTTAAAATTATTTATGGGATTACTAATATACCCTTTTTGTATTTAATTTTATTAAAGATATTAAAAGATTTGCCAAATCATGCTAAATCTTGCCAAATCTATGAGTCACCACTCTTAGATATTCCCACATGTTGCAAATCATCTCAAGTCATCAGATCATGACACCTTGTACCATCAGATTCAATGAATCAAAGGATTAGGATTGCAAAGAAAGAAAAGAAAGGAAAACTTCATTATTTTCTCAAACCAAAGCCAAGACGCACGAAATTTTCTCCAAAAATAAGTCCTAAGATTAACCAAAAACACCCCATAGCAAGCCAAGGTCAGAATCAAAAAGTGAAAATCAAAAATATCTCAAGAAGGTATAAAACCCTAACCCTAAGCTAGATCTTGTATGCTTAGATAAATTTTATGTTTTTGTGTTTAAATATGTTGTATATTATGTTATTTAATGATCTGGGTTGTTATATCATGAATCTATAACATCTAGATGCACGAAATTGAAGATTTAAGAAAATTGTTCAAAGTGTAAAAAAAGGCCTGACAGTCAAATGTCAGACGTCGTAGATCTTTACCTGTTAATGATTTGTTGTGTTTAAAGGTTCTTATATGTGGTATGTTATGTGGTTAGTACACTGGAAGTGGAATCACGATCATAGCATGTCTAGATCGAAAGTTATGCAAGGTCAAAAGTCCTTAATCGATCATGAAAGTTGTACTTTCTGGAAAACCCAAAAAAATTTCTAAGTTAAAAACATGGTATGACAGTCAAATGTCAGAGGCCATAGATCTTGATATGTAAATGGTTTGATGTGTTTAAAGCTTTGTAGTTGTATTATGCCCGTAGGTTAACAATCTAGAAGTGGAATCACGACCATAACATGTCCAGATTTCAAGTTATTAACGCTCAAAGTAGCCTCCTAGACATGGACTGGGCTGTTCTTGGTGTTCTTCATGAACTGAAGAACACCTATAGCGACACTTTTTGTCGCTAAAAGCCTTTAGCGACGGTTTTTAATAAAAATTAATTATATTAATTAAATAAATAGAAATAAATAGCAAATAAATATTAAAAATTCATAAAATAGTTTTAAAAATTATTTTAAGTTATAAAAATTAATTTTTAATATTTTGACATAATTTTCATTAATATTTTAATTTATTTAAATATTAATGATATTTAATTTATTTAATAATTATATTAAATAAATTAGATAAAAATGATTTTAATATTTCAAAAATCATTTAAAAATGATATTAATGTTTTAAAAAGTATTTTAAGTTATATTAACTAACTTTTAATATTTTAATAAAAATTTCATTAATATTTAATATTAATGATAATTAATTTATTTAATATTTATATTAAATAAATTATCTAAAAATGGTTTTAATGTTTTAAAAATCATTTAAAGGCAATAAAAATGTTTTAAAAATATTTTTAAGTTATATTTAATAACTTTAAATATTTGACATGAATTACATTAATATTTTAATATTAACGGTAATTATTTAAAAATGATTTTAATATTTAAAAATCATTTAAAAGCGATAATAATGTTTTAAAAATATTTTTAAGTTATAATAAATAACTTTTAATGTGTTGACATGTAGTTCATTAATATTTTAAATTATTTGAATATTAATGATAATGAAATTATTTATTATTTAAATCATTATAAATGATAATAATGATTGAAAAATTATTATAAATGATTTTAATATTTGGAAAAATGTTGCAATTGATAAACAAATTATCTAAGATGATAATTAAGTTCTTGAACAAAGTTTCATTAAAAAGAAACTTGTTTATTGTCCGATAATGCAATCAGGACATCGAAATAGTGTCGAACTCAAACCAAATGGACATAGTTTGACCTAATAGCTGTTTTTAAATGTTTTAATGACTGTTATGAATATGTGACAATGTGTTAAGTTGTATGATGACTGCAAATAAGCAGTATTATGTGTTAAGTTGTATTATTCTAATTAAAAGAATAATTTATTGATGATAGGACTTCGTATTAAAGATAAAAGCTTAAGCTATATTGTGTAGCAGTAAACAACGAACAAGGCAAGTATCTTACCTTTTCATTTACTTTATGAATTGGATCTGTGTAGGCAAGTATCTAAACCTTACGCACTACTTTTATTTCGTGCAAACAGGTATATGTTATGCTAGTTCCTAACTCAACTTGAGTTATTACTTTAAGAAATTTGTTCATGAATAATTATTATCAATTATTCATATCCGTAATGATACTCATGAACCGTTTATGCAATTATTCTGATATTATAGAATTTTATTCAACTCGTTTATTGTTTATTAAAATCTCATTATTGTCTTTCATTATACAAGTGTCCCCACTTGTATAAACTATGGTTTTTCACAAGAACTCTTGAACTTAAAATTCTTTGATATAACAAACATGTTACATATTGTTGAACTTCAGTACGTATCTTATGATTTAAAGTCTGTCTAAGCTATTTGACTCGGCTATACATAGTTCGAAATACATTGTTGAATACTAAAGGTTATGTTTAAGTCGTCCAACTGAATTGTTTAGTTAGGACTCCAGACTGAGTATGAACAACCCGTAAAGGGGAATATGTTTTTGTGCCCAAGGCGAATAGAGTGAATGCAATTTGCGTTCAAACAGATAGTATTGATCAATACAAGACATAACGAGGCTGATCACCCTACATGTCCGTGAGACCAGAGCGGTTTGCAGATGAATTTCTGTTTAAACTTTTTCGAAAATGAAAAATAACAGTTCATGGTCTATTGACCGCTCAGTATTTATAGTCAATATGTTATTTCAAAAAATCTTAAAATGATTTGATATGTTGTTATGAATGATTTCAAACGACTTCACCACTATTGATTCATGGTAGAAGTAGGCCTCAAAGAAAACATTTACTTCTTTAGCGCATTATTATATTTGTTATTACTTGCTGAGCAATTGAATGCTTATTCTTGCTTTGACTTAAATGTTTTCAGCTAAGGGTAATAGACCAGAAGTCTCTGGTAAAGACAAGGGCAAAGGAAAACTCAAAGAATAGAATACCAGGTGTTGTTTGTAATAGTTAGACTTTATTAAGGTGATAATATTTATTATCTATCATGTAATGAACATGCTTAAAGGTTGCGTACTTGGGATTAGACAACTCTGATATAAATATTAAGTTTGAAATTATTATACAGCTCAAAGAAATGGTATCGCGATGCACCAAATACGGGTTTCAAGTACCTGAATTTGGGGACGTCACATGCGTAACCTCTCTTTCTATCTTAGAAAGGGGGTGTTACATGCTTTTCTTTGGTTATTCTTATTTTTACAACTAAAGATAGATTGAACAATTTATAAAAATAAGTTACAACTATCTATTTTTTTATTTATAAATAAATGACTTATTCTCAAATTTGAATTAATGTAGATTTAAATAGTGAGAATCTTGATATAAATATTTCACCCCTTAAACAAATTCTTAATATCATCTAATCATAATTATCTTAATAATAAAATTATTATTGAAGTAAAATATATGTATATAAAAGAGGCACGGATATTAAATTAGTATTACGGAAAAATCATAAATATTGGTATTTTCAATTTTCATACTCAAAAAAGCGAACTCAATTCTCAAAATTCTGAACCATGTTTTTTTTTTCTGGTTTATAACAAAAAGTATTTTATTTATATAATAAACATATTAATATGCTTTAGAAGAAAAGGAAAAAGGAAGCGTAGGCCAGCGGCCCAGCAGTGCTAATTACCCATATCCAAACTTGCCTAGCTGCTAACCTATGAGCAACAGTCAGTTGAACGCAAGGCGATGGCTACCTTATTTGCTCAAAATTCCCTCTTCTTCTTGTCGAAGCCCACCGTGCTGAGAAATGGCTTTAGAAGCTTCGTGTTTTCCGCTTCATCTTTCTCTTTCTCTACCTCTTCGGCTCTTCCCGCTGACAATTCTCGCCGGCAAAAGTGGAGACAGCCAGTTGTTTCGGTTCTGGAGCTTGGCGGAGTTAAAATTGCTAAAGATGGTAATTATATTGAAAACCCCACCTAATAAAAGTGCGTATTTTATTGGTTATGGCAAAAGTTTGCTTCTTTTTGGTGTAATGTTGTAGAATTGATATGATACTGCAAGTTAATGTTATTTTAAAGGTTTTTTTCATTTTGCAATATTTTCAAATTTAACATTTGGGTTGAATACATTTCTGCATTTTATTTTCTATGGTGTTCTGGTTCCGTCTAATCATTCAATTTCACCATTTGGGTATGAATGAATTTGCATCTTTTCCACTTGGTTTGAATGACTGTTTGCATTTTGTCTGGTCTAATGTTCTGTTCTGATGCAAGTGGAATTAGTTGGATGGGATTTTTGAGTATACCTAATTGGATTCTTAAATATTTTTGGTGGGCTATGCAAATATTGCTCAATGAAAGTGCTCTGTAAGCATGAACGGGCATATAATCTTAGTCTACATTGAATCCTTTGACTGATAGCACACCCTCTCACGAATTCGAGTGAATTATTTGTTACATTTTAATTCTAATTTTGTGTAGAGCAATTGGATCAACTGGGATTTGTTACCATGTTGTATTTTCCCATCTTGTTGAGTGTAGTTTTTGCATTGGTTCATCGCATTCTTATATATATGTGTGTGTGTGCTCTCTCTCTCTCTCTCTCTCTTTATGGGTTTGGTGAGTGTCTATGTGGGCGTTTTTTATTTTGGAAGGGGGTGGGATAGAGGCAGTTAGTTAGATTCATATATTTATATGATCTTTCAAACCTTTGATTGCTACTATGAATAGTTGTCCTTGACAATATTCTTTTGGGTGTTATTCCTATTGGAGTTCTTATACTATACTTAAGCATTTATCTACTGGTTTGATTTATTTTGGCTGGGATTTGTAGATGTGGTGAGGGATGACCCAACAAACAATGTTCCGGATTCGATATTTTCAAAACTTGGAATGCAACTTCACAGAAGGGATCAACATCCTCTTGGGATACTGAAGAATGCAATATTTGACTATTTTGACACCAATTTTCCAAACAAATTTGACAAGTTTGATGATCTATGCCCACTTGTTTCCACTAAACAGGTATGGCTTTAATTCTGTAAATGAGGATGTTTCAGAAAACACTTTGCCTCATAAGGCAGCTTTTTTGAGGCCTGGTGCCTCTTGTTTTTGTTTTTAATGCTTAGGTTATGTGTATCTGCTGTTGAAGTTCTGTTCGGGTTAATTTTATTTGCTGTGATGAGATTTTGCCATTGAGAACTGTATAATTTATTTGTTTGCCGATACCAGCTGTTTTACTGTGAATTAAACTAAGTAGGAACTCTGTTATAACCTTAAGAGTTAAGAGAGAAACATAGATATTCGGATTCTTTTATTGACAACAAGTTATTCATTGTACTCTCTCTTATGCAAGCTGAATTTTGTTATCACAATGAAATACTCGCAAGGGACATAGTCAGAACCAACAAAATTACTTAACCCATTCTAGACCTAAGCTAATCAAGCTATGTGATGGGGGACAGAGGTTTTGGGATGAAGGATAAATTTCACAAAGATAATTCTCACACAAAACTCAATCAATTAATCATTCAATGTATCAAAATAATGAAGTACATCACTATTTATAATACTCCTAGACAACTTTCCTAACCTAACTTGGACTCTAATAAGATAACTACAAATTAAATAAGATAACTGCAAATTAAAGAAACTAAACAACTTCCAATTCATAGGCTTCCAAAGCCTCTTATATTGTTCTAACCAACTTTCACGGGCTCGTCCTACATCACTATGGTAACAGCCCCCCCAGACTTGGTATAACCTTATTTTCTCAGATTTGTCAAGAAGTTTTTTCTTTTAATCTTTTCCAATTTCCCATGCAAGTTCTTTTTGTCTATCTTCTACACTTACATCAATTGATTCAGTTGCCAAAATCACTCCCTTCTGTGGACCTGAAGAACTGAAGCTAAATGGTCTCTTCAAAATGTCACGAGCACATAATTGAGGTTATATGCTGCACCCATTCCACCAAGTTGTCTTTTGTACCTTATATGTGAGTCTAACTCTACAGATATTCCATAGAGTAAAAATACATCTGGAATTGCAGAAAAATACAACACAACTCTGAACGACTCCACCATTGGATGTTTCTGTGTGGTTTGTACCCAGCCTTTTCTTGTTCCCCCCCACCTTCCTGCTATTATATTTTGAGTTTGACGCTATATTGTTTTTTATTATCTGTGTACATTAGCTTTCTCTGTGCTGTTATATATAATTTAAGCTTCAGTTTAATTTTATTTATCAAATTTTCATTTATTTTGCTCTATACAGTATGTTGTAGTATCTGGAGTGTTCTCATGATAATTAAATCCATTTCTTGTAGAACTTTGATGATGTCTTAGTACCTGCGGATCATGTAAGTAGGAGTTATAATGATACATACTACGTGGACTCTCAAACCGTCTTAAGGTGCCACACAAGCGCACATCAGGCTGACTTATTGAAGAAGGGTCACACTCATTTTCTTGTTACTGGAGATGTATACCGCAGAGATTCCATTGATGCAACTCATTATCCTGTATTCCATCAGGTTTCGTATCTTCTGTTATAGAGTGCATGATCTTTATTGATTAGTGATTACCTCCACAAACTATAGTTTTTTATCTGACATCATTTTTAATTTCAATGGTGTAGATGGAAGGGGTTAGAGTTTTCAGTCCAGATGATTGGGAGGCATCTGGAATGGATGCCACATTGTATGCTGCCGGGGATCTAAAGACATGTCTCGAGGGTTTGGCACGTCATTTGTTTGGTAAGAGCTTGACTTCAACATTTTGAACTATGAAAAGCAAATGGTTCCATAATTGTTTATCATATTGAGTCATTCAGAATCTAACATATATTGGAGATAGTTGAGTAAAAGTAGAATATTTTGTCCGAGATAATGATAGTATGATCCAATGAAGCAGCAATATATTCCTAATGGAAATATGAAAAGCAGCATCTAATGTCATTAATTTTGAATTGGACTAAGAGGATTGGAAAATACTTAAATATAGTGCATAGAAAGTTTTGAGTTAGTGACACTAAACCATTTGCGTGTGAGCCTGTTTTAGTATAAGTTCAGATCTGATTCTAGTGCTTCTTGTCTTGGCATCTGTGTAAATGTAGCAATATGTTCTTGAATGGATTCCCTATGGCCTAAAATCTGTTGAAGTTTACAGGTGCTGTTGAAATGCGCTGGGTTGACACTTATTTTCCATTTACCAATCCATCATTCGAACTTGAGATATATTTTCAGGTACTTTTACTTGATTACATCTTTGCTTGTATGTTTTAAGAAAGTATTACTAGTTCCTTGTACTTATCAGAGAAAGGAAAGTATAACTAGTTCCTGTGAGGATTTTACTTTATGATTTGCTTTAGTGCATATGATAAACCACTTAGGATTTTATGTATGCAAGTAAAGTAAAAATAATTGAATGACCATGAAAACCACGCAAGCCCCTCTAGTATGAATTACAATATCCAGATTGCAAAAAAAATGATATTAGGAAGTAATAATAATATCTCGGTGGCATGCAAACCAACTTTGGCTTTTACATCTTGCTAAGAAATAGGCCCACCTTCCCGTAAAAGGTTGTTGCTTCCAATGTGGTCATCTTTTTTGCTTAATTTTGAATTATTACTCTCCTACCAGTGACATGGTGGGTTTGAATATTTGGTTAAGGATCTCTAAGGATTGGTTACAGGCTAAAGTGCATTTCATTGAAGTAGATCGCTATAGTTTTTACTTTTAAAGGAAAAAGGAAGCGAAGCAATTTAGTAATAAGTGCTTGTCCAAAGACACACATGTTTGCTTATCGATCTTCCCCATAATCATGTTTCTCTTGGTTCAATGTCTTCATATTTTCAGTTTTGGTTCTTGTTCCTTTACAGGCTAAAGTGCCTGTTTTTCTGTTTTTTTTTCCACTTTCTTAGTGGCTTTTCGAGTAGTTATGCTCTCTTTGCCTACTTAGGGTTTGTTTGGAAAAGTGTTTTTGGTGTGTTCAGACCCCAAATGTTGTGTTTATGAGATAAATAAGCTGCGTTTGTGAAACAAACAAGATTCTCAAGTGCGTTTAGCCTCCAAAAGCTGCTAAAAACATGCACTTAATTACTACTTTTTTCATGACTTTCAAGGTACTTTTTTATGATTTGTTATGCATTCATGCTAAGACAAATGATACCTCAAAAAATTATACCTACTCCATCCTAACAAGTCCCATTTTTTGTAAACAATGAAACCTTGTACTCCTTTTTTAGAACAGAAAGAGTGTTAATATAGAAGTGCAGTGGCACAGAACTGCCATGTTATAATCTTTAAATAAAGATTGTATATGTTTCTATACCTCATTATAGACTTTACATGCTTTGCCAGGATAAGTGGCTGGAGGTTCTGGGATGCGGGGTGACGGAGCAGGAGATATTAAAGAGAAGTGGTAAAACAAATAATGTTGCTTGGGCTTTTGGTCTTGGATTGGAACGCTTGGCAATGGTCCTATTTGACATACCTGATATTCGACTATTCTGGTCAACAGATGAGCGGTTTACTTCACAAGTAATTCCCAAAATCTGCAACAGTTCTGTACTTCAATTCTGGTTATCCATGCTTATGCTATAGATGGCTCATTTTTTACTAAATGTGAAATTATTTTTTAACTAATTGATACGGCCAAAATTTCTGGGGCTGATAGCTGTAAAACACCTTTATTAAGTTGGAAATTTGTTCTTTCTACTCAATGCAGTTTCTTAAAGGCGGACTTGGGGTGAAGTTCAAGCCATATTCAAAGGTATGAATGACATTTTTTTTGTCTATTAAAAGTAATGCGAAAGTAGTTTTAGAGTTTTTTTTTTCAAGCTAAAACTTGGTTAGAGCTGTTGCAAATTTTCTGCTGAAGACATGTCTAAACCCCAAATGCATTAGCATTACTGGAGAAATTATTTTCAATTAATTTGCAATGTTCACTTTTGTACTCTGATACTTTATTTACTATTGGCACTACTTCCCTTTCCGTATTGAGAGCAGAAGTTACTCTCTTTTTGCAGTATCCTCCATGTTTCAAAGACATGAGTTTCTGGATCAGTGATTCATTCACCGAAAATAATCTCTGTGAAATTGTTAGAGGAGTTGCTGGGGATCTTGTTGAGGAGGTATTCTTTGGTGTTTTTGCAATCAGTTATTGACACTTGGGTCGGAATCGTGTGGTGTAAACTTATAAACTGTTTACTCTGTCTTGTTTTTGTTTGTCCACGTGGAAAGCATATTTGCCATTTATTTTTCCTTACAAAAAAAGAAAATTCTTATTTTCTATTGAATTCTTTTTTTTTGTCCTATTTTTTTTTGCTTGCTATCAGGTGCGACTGATCGACAACTTCACCAACAAAAAAGGGATGACCAGTCAGTGTTATAGGATAGCTTATCGGTCCATGGAGCGTTCTCTCACAGATGATGAAATAAATGAATTACAGGTATTTCAACAAGAGGAATATATGTGTGCCACTATCTTTTTTTGTTTTCGAAAGATAATTAACCCTATGATTAATTTGTTTATGTTTGTCGATGCAGTGGAATGTGCGAGATCAGGTGCAGAGCAAGTTGAATGTTGTTCTGAGATGAGAACTCCTACTATCCGGCGAATAAATTTGTACCTCTCATCATGTAAATTTCTTGCCTCATTTTTTCTTACTTACAGGCAATTGTTTCCATGTAATTTTTAGTAATATAAACCAGGGGAAAGCTACTCCCCCACCCCCCCCCCCCCCCCCCCCCCCACCCCCCACCCCCCGAAAAGAATAATACATATCAATGTGGTAGTCTAATGTTCCCTTGAACTATGAAAGTTCAAGATTTTAAACATCATCCTATGACTGTCAACCTCTTTTTAGTGCATTTGGCAATAATTTAAGCATGCAGAAAACATTTAGTATTGTATAGTCTTCTATATTCAGTTTAAAGTTTATTATAAATATTTTGTAAGGTAAATAATTACAGGCCTGCATCTCTAAATAAATAAACAAAAACTCGTGTGAGAAACACTAAACAATAATACTCTATTGGGAAATTAGTGTTAAATTTTTCTTCTTGACTTCATTTTTACCCCAAATGTTAATGTTTGTATTTAACATAATTAGGCATAAACTTTCTTAGAATTTTTTTCCCAACAACAGATTTTACTCTAGAAATTTATTTAATTTAAGGAAATTGTGTTCTTCATAGGTGTCGATGCCAAACAAAAAGCAGGTGAAAATACTAGATTGACTAAAAGTTAATACATTAAGCTGAAAAGTCCCACGTAGAATAGAGCAGACAGTAAAACTATGTTGGTTCGTAAGGATTATAATTCCAGAATTATAATTTTAAGATTATTAATCTTAAGATTATAATTTTGAAATTATAATATCTGATTGAACATGGTATTAAATAATTTCTCATATTAAGTTATTTTATAATTTTCGAATTAATAGTTTTAATTTAAATTTAAAAATAAACAAGATACTTGAAACTAATATATAATTTTATTTCAAGTATAATTTTTACAAACAAATGAGAGGTTATAAAACATTTGTAAGGCAGAAACCTTAACTCACCAGTGCCGAGCTCAAGAGCTTGTAACCCAAATGAAATGATGAAATGGGGGCATTAAGGTGGCTGAACATGGTTTGGTTTGGTTAAGAGATCTGTGGTTACCTTTTACTGGCCTGCCAAAAAGCCTTACAAGGGATTGGTCATACCCTTTCCCTGGCAGTCATACTTTTTCCTCTCTTTTTTTTTGTCCTTGAGGTCATTTTCTATTCAATTTTTTTCTTTTTTTGGTATTTGGTTCCTTTTCCTCTTTATTATTTTTTTTGGGTAATTTTTTGTTCAAGTAACTTGAGTTTGTTTGACAAATAAACTAAGAACTAGGTACTGTAATTTTGTTCAAGTAACTTGAGATATGTGGTGGTTGTTCACATTTAGTCCTCGATCTATATTATTTTTTATATTTAACACCTTTTAATTGTTTTATTTTTGTAAAATTGGACAAAAATTTTATAAATAATAAAATCTGAGGACAAAATACGGAAAAAGAATAATTTGAGAATTAAACGTAAAAAATAACTATACTTTGAGAACTAACGAAAAAGTTATTCCTAAATTTTACATGTTAAAGTGGAGTGCAAATGGTTAATTATGGAGCGCATCTAACACTTTCTTAGTTAAATGGTGGCAACAAGCCTTGTGTTCTAAATGAATTCATTGTAGAGAAATAGAGATTTTATCATAAGGTCTTTGTAGTGTTTCCTTGAATTGTGAAGTTCAAGTTTATAAACATCAACCCTCCATTTCTTTTGATTTCTCAAGTGGTTGCACTTTAATTACCCAAAAAGAAAAGACAAAAAAGAGTTTCATCTTAAATGTTAACTATTTCTAAGGGATAATTTCATAACTATAAAGTTTGGATTTGATATTTTCAATAATATTTTTACGCTGAAAATATTATTTTTTTAAATGCCACAACATCAAAGAGAGACAAGTCACATATAAAAAAGAAAGTCTCAATTCTAAAATGACATCAATGGTCAAGAGAAAGAAAGATTAATATGGTAAAGAAGAAAGAGTTCAAAAACTCAAACATCATCCTTGTTAATTTCTTCTCCAAACCTCACCTCCATGGTTAATATTGATATAAGAAAATGCCAATGAGGTCAATAAGCTCATTCATTTGAAAGACAATTCAAATAGGGTTATCAAAAGGGGGAACAATGAATATCCTAGTTATCAAAAAAAGAAAATTAAATAGGCCCACCTCAAAAGGATTTTTTTTTTTTTGTTACTTCCACTCTCTTTATGAAAACTGTTTGTACTCCCCCTCCCCCATGCCAGGACCTTTTCTGTCTCTCTTTTCACAAGGAGAGTATGGTACAACATTAAAGGATACCACTAGAGAGCTCTACACCTGTTCAAAGAGTAGAGTAATAGTAGTAATAAAAGCCTAGGTAGTAGGTAGTAGGTATAGGGTCAAAGGGAAAGGACAGAAACAAATACCAATGGTCAAAAGAATTGGACAATGATAGGCACTGGAATATCTGATGTTGGGTCTATTCATACCCCTTTCTCCCATCCTCTAGTACACAATTGAGTGACAAGAATATTGTCCACTTATTCACTTACAAACTATACAACCAACATTAAAGATCAAACAAACAAACAAACCTGGTCATATGGACCATATGTAGAGTAAGTACATCATCAATGCTACAAATGAACTAGATCTGAATACTGCATGCTTATCTTGAATGAAAGATGATGGTGAGGGCCAATTAAACCAGCTTGACTTGGGTATCAAATTGGACTAAAAAGAAAAAGAAAAGTAACTTAGAAAGAACAGGGATGACAATTTAATTCAAAATTTTATTCCGTAATACAATAGGTAATTACTTAATGTTCAGAACCGAATTGCGCCTCTTCAGCTTTAAAAGTGGAGTACTAAGGTGTCTTTTAGTTCGCGTCTAATTAATGTAATAGTTCCGTAATATAATAAGTTATTACATTTATTTGACATATTTTTTGTTTGTTTCACCTATTAATTACACGTATTAGCTCATTACGAAAGAAATGTTATTACATCAATTTTTGAGTTTTTTATTACATCTTCCATTCGATATATTAGCTCATTACATTATATAATGGAATAAGTATAATAAGACAACACAATAATGATTATAATTAATTTAATATTTTGATTTACAATTTACTTTATTCATTACATACAATCATATAAATTAATGAATCAAATATAATTTTAAACATAATGTAATAACATTATAATTATTACACAAATATCAAGAACCAACCAAATAAATATATCGTAATAACATATTACCATTATATTGTAATTCTATTACATTACGTAAACCAGTGTATTATATTAAATTTTTATTCAAGGAATCAAATCTCATCTAAGGATTTAAACTTTTTTACTATTTGAGCTTAGAAATGGATCACGTCAAATTAGTCTAATAATTATGGGATGTTATAAATAATTTACGGGTAATAAATTTAAGTTTTATATAAGATGAAATAATTAACAAACACATCAAAAATTAGTCTATATTGCTTGTACATTGAATATGTATATGAACAATGAGTACGAGTACATTTGAGAGTTAGAAAGAAGAGAAGAAAAAGAAAATAAAAGAAAACAAAACAAAAGACATGCATGCGGTTCCAAATTTGAAACACGTTCTAGACATAAAAAGCATAGAGTAGTAAAACAAAACAAAAAGGCTACTGCTACAAAACTATAACCTACTACTGTTAGGCCTAGCTAGCTTTAAGCTTTAAGCACAGACCACCATTGATCGAAAAGGAAAGAACCTAGCTAGCTTCATTTGTTCCCTCCCTCCCTCCCTCAAGTAACCAGCGGTCAAACAGCAACTTATACTATTATATTAAAGCCGCCAATATAGAATGAATTAAGGGGAAGATATGAGTTTGCAAGCTGCAGAGCCTGACCAGTGACCAGTGACCAGTAACCAGTGACAAGTGTTGGGATGGGGTATCTTCCCTTTTCAAGGCCTTTTCCAGATTAGATAAGATTAGACCTCCAACGCACGCGATACGATTATAAGGATCGACCAGCGATATATTATTACAGTCATAACGTGAATTTATTAAAATTGATAACTATAATAACTATAAGTATGCTTTTGTATAGCATCTTGATTTTTAATTAATAAAATTTAACCCTTTTTATATGTATTTTTAAAATAATAAAGTGTTAAATTAATAAAAAGTTAAAGTTAAAACTGATATGAGTAACTATAAGAAACAAAAAAAATATCGGCAGAGACGTCAAAAAATATTTGGTAACGTTCAACGGCGCCGTAATAACCAATTATTCAGGGACGAAACTACAGCTAGACCAAGGTTTGGAAATTTTATAAGGTTCATCCAAGGTTTGGAAATTTTGTAAGGCTCACTTGTTCATTTATTATGTCGGAGATTCATCATTCATGCTGCATGCATGTGACAGTTTCATGTTTAAGACTTAAAAAATTAATTCTATTAATCCCACTAGTTTATATAATGTTATCTTAAAATTCCCACACATTTTCACTTGGTCTTAAAATTTATTTAATGTTGTCTCCAAATTCAAATTAGGCAAACTTTGACATATACTTGTACATATTAATCAATCTTTCAACTTGGATAAAATAAGAGTTGTGTGGATTAAAGTTCAAAAGAGTCTAATTATCAATTAAGTATATTCTTGAAAAAGTCGTGAATAAAAATTCAAAAAAATCTTTATCAATTATCTTCTTGAGAAAATTCAAATTAGAGATGACATAAAGAGATAGCCTCTAATAAAAAGATTAAATATTTCTAAAAACTATTAAATGGAAATTAGGTCCAATTTGAGTTGTTCAAGTAATTAATTTGACTTTAAACAATTTATGACCGAGTCATATATATATATATATATTGAGTCCGGCTCTCTAGCGAACCAAAGGGAACGAACTAAAAACGAATTGACTATAGTGACGATTTTGTCCGTCGTCGATTTTCTATGGTATAGCGGCGGACAAAACAGTTGTTATAACCGGTTCGTTAGCTTTCTATGCTATAGCGACAGACAAAACCGTCGTTATAACCGGTTCGTTTTTGGTTCGCTGAAGAACCGAACAGTATATATATTATATTGTTAAAAAAAAATTTGCCCCCCCCAAGGTTCGATCCTAGTTTCGTCCCTGCAATTATTGATAAACTTTACAATCGAATAATTGTTGGATACAGAAAACGACAAAATAATCATTAATAAAAGTTATCGGCGAAACTGTTACATTTAGCTATTAAAATACCCAGTAATAAAGGAATAGTAACACACAATGTCATTATAGTATTTTATAGTATTAAACCAATAATTTTCACAGTAACAAGAATAATAATGAAAAGTTACGTATTTAAAAGTCGCATGTACTAAAAAATTGAACAGATTTATTAATACGTTAGGTAAATAACATTGTATACATAAATATCTGTAATATTAATGCATTAAGTAAATAATATAGAAGATAGATAAATATAATAATAATTATAAATAATAAAGAAAATGTAAGCTTGAAATGTGAAAGTTATGGTAAAATAATGTGTAATAGATTAAGGATAATTTTGAAATGTAAAAAATGTGTTAATAAAAAAAATGTAATCTTGAAATGTGAAAAGTGTGTTAAAGTTTATGTGTGATAGGTTTTGGATAAGCTTTAACTATAAAGGGGGAAGGGGTGGCATAAGGAGTTAGCATAATCTTCTTACTTGTTCTTACCCCCTCTCACTTTCTAAATATTTTTTAGTGTGAGTGTTTCTTTGAGTGTGCTAAAAATACTTGAGTATTGGTAATATCAGTAAGAATGTAAAGATTGCTTAAGTTGATCTCCTATGTAGGAAGCAGAATTTAGTCACATGCTAAGGTAAATGATGTCATTTTCTTTCATACTCCAAAATTTAAACTTACTATGACAAACAGTTATTATTCGTTTCGACAACCCTTAACATTAAATAGTGAAAATTTCTGAAATAACAATTCGTTAATTTTTTTTAATAGTTTGTACTTTATCTATTATCTTTTAACCTAAATTTTTCTGTTAAATTCTAACTGTTATATTTGAAATTTAAACTTTTGGACTGTGAACATTTTAGACTTTAGACTTTATATTTGAACTATAAACATTTTGACTTAAACTTTCTATTTGAACTGTGAATATTTTAGACAGTTAATATTATTTATACCATGAATCCTACTATTAAACTTGCTATCTATGAATCTTGGACAATACTTTTAGACTTGAACTTTTTCTGATATTTGGGCATCGTGTTGATAATTTAGACATTATTGAACTATGAACAAATTAAATTATTTTTTAAACATAAATAAATTACAAATCTTTAATATTCATTCATTATTTTATTATTCCTATTATTTCTGTTTATTCGTTGTCGTTTGTACTAACCATCAAAACTCAAGTTATCGTGAATATTTTTAGCTTGGGTGCAAAAACAATATGATTGTTGAGTGTTTTTAGTTTATGTGATAAAGACACGTGGTGAAAATTCTCTTTGACTTGTGTGCACAGAATAACTATTATTTGGCATGATTATAGTCATTGGTGTTACAGTTGATGGAAGCTTAATGATGAATTTTAAATTGGAGAAGATAATAGACATTATTGTCTATTTGACTCTTGTAATAGATTGTTCATTTCGCTATAATTATTTGTTAAAAACTTGTGTTATTTAACATTTTTTAAATATTTGATATCTCACTGTTGGAGACTAAAGATAAGTTTATCTGTTTGTTATTCTAGTCATGATATTCTTTATTGAACTATTTGAGCTCACCTTTTTGTTTTTCTTAATTCATTTTAGGAAATGAGAATGTAACTGGGCTAGTGGGGAGAGCATGAGAATGGAATGACGTTCCGATTTAGTAATTGTAGTAGTCTTTATTAAGTTGTGAAATAATGTGCAAATAATTTTAGTTAGAACTTAGTGTCTGTTCTGTCGAACTATACACGGCATTGTAATAATTATAATTAAAAAAATTTATATATATTGTTTTATATTTTGACGATTCAAATTAAGTGGTATAAGCTCAAATTTGAGGGCGTCACAGTTTACTTACAATAACGGCTTATTACTTAATAATATATTAGTTTTTTTTTATCAGCAAAAACATTTCATTATCAACCAACAGTTACAAACATGATAAATCCAAAATACATGGATAAAGCCATCGAAACATACTATTTTACAACAACCCCATAGAGAATTATGAATTCAAATTCTATCACTTTGTCAGTTTAAAATTCAATCTAGGCCTCGTGTACACCGCGGTGTATCACATAAAAAATATATATATATATAAAAGAGTGAGAATTTGGGCGGAAAATGACAATCTGAATTGCGTTTTTATCCGTTTTACTCATATTGCTGTCTAATCAAAAATGATTTCTTATATATAAAATATGTGAATTCATCTGCATTACTCTCTCTTCTCTCTCTCTCTCTCCGAATTTCCTGAGATATTTATGAGGTAAGAGCTGTACATATATATATAGATACAGTAATATTATTAATTATATATATATATATATATAAAAAATTGAGAGGAAAATGTGATTGATAGAAGTAGAAGAAGTTACCACATACCACACCATAAGTAAATGTTCCTCATCTGGTCCAAACTGATCACAGGTAGGTAGGTTCTGCAGGCAGAGAGTCTTAATGGATCTGCTTGCTTTTACTTCTCCAGCAAACATATCAATCATTGCATCTCTTCAATAAACTGTATTGGTACTGCTGTTACCTACTGCTGCATGTATTAAATACCCCCTTCTAAAATTACAAAATTCATTTTTTTAATAATTTAAAATATTTAAATTATAAATTAACATGATATCTTTGATATACTATTACTTATAATATAAATAAATTGACTATTAATCATATTTTTAATAATTTTAAAATATATTTTTAAAACTGATTTTTTTTTCTTAAATGTTTCATTTTAATATATGTTTCGTGTGCTAACACTTTTATTTACATTGGCCAAATATTATTATGGCTCTCCAATCCAGTGAATGAGAGGTTGACACCTCAACATCCTCCTAAATAAATCGACAGTCTACATTTGTGTTTAACAATATTGCTTGTAATTATTAAAAAATTATACTAACAAATTAAAGTGCATATGACGTGACACAATCAATCTTATCCGTTGAATATGAATTAATTGAAAATTCTCGATTCATCGTGAAAATTGATATTTACTGTCGTCCACATAATAAATCAACCATGAAAGTGTTCTCGCATTCTGAGACGTCTAAAAATAAATTTCTGCTCCATTCTAACGTACAAAAAAATACTTGAAAATAAGTTTCCCTTCACATAAAAACTCCAAAATTTCGTAGCTAATAATGCCATTGGATTTATATATCAATGTAAGAAAAAACCAATAATGTTACTCATGTGCCCAAAAGTACTAGTGGAACCATATTTGGTTGGAAAAATGAGATACAAAGTATTTTCCCTTCATTATTTCCCACATAGTCCATAACTGATTGAGAAATTGATTGGTTTCTGATCAGAAAGAGTACTACTCCCCATAACAAAATTTGGTCAGGGCCTGAACAATCCTCCAAAAGCCCTAGAAAGATAGAAATGGCATCAATATTAATTTAATTTCTCACTTGGGCCCTTGAGCAATTATTTTTCTGCCAAAGTTATTCCCATTGTACAATATTTAGGCCCCATGTTATTGTCAATTATCACACCTTTCTCTTAAAGTTAAATGTTTGACTGAAAAATATTTTGATTGAATGTTGAATGATGGATTTTAGAAATAATCATGTCACTTATGCAGCCCATCTCATCTTTTTTTTTCCCTCTTAATTTCATATAAATATACTTAATTTCGGTTGATTTTTACAATACCCTTAAACTTGAACGCATATAATAATAATAATAATAATAATAATAATAAAAAGATGGATATGTTAACAATAAATTAGGTTAAAAAAAGCATATTAAGGTTATATATTCAAGATCAAAATATAACAGATAACATCTCTTCATTTACGAATTATGCATGATTATAAGTTCAATTCTATCGCGTAGAATTTTTTTTAATTTCTCTTCTTGACCTCTTTTTAAGTTTTTTTTATACCTTTAAAATTCAAATGTAATAAATATAATTTATTTTTTTAAAAAAATAAAAGATAAAAGGGCAACTTCAAAGAGAACATAGGGAAGGAATATTTGAAATTTGAAACTGTTCAAATTAGGAAACATTTGATTGTACTTAACTAATTAATAGTAGTCATGGTCATGTGTTGTATGGCAGAATCTTTCCCTGGATTTGGTTATTAAGAGTGACTGCTGTGTAAGGGGCAGCACCCTCCCATGGGAACAAAGGGTGCTCATTAGTCAATTGTAGAACCCTATCTAAACCCTATCTCTACTTATACACACACACACACACTCCATAAATCATATAATTGAGAAATGATATTTACATTTTAAATTTCATTATTTGCGCACCACTTCAAACTAAAAATTATGTAAATTTTGTTCTATAATAAAGTGTTGTAAATAAAGAAATTATTGGAACGCAAATATCATATTCTCTCTCTCTCTCTCTCTATATATATATAATATAAGTTTAAAACATATTATGATTTCTCTCCATATTACTTGTACTTGTTATTAACATTTACTCAACTATTGTTTCTATCCATATAAGTTATAACATTTACTCTGGTACTATTGTCCAAGTATCTATATTTATTACTCTATCCGTACTTAGAAAGATGCCTACAATGATCATAAATTATGGTTGAAAGACCATAAAATATGTTCCAACCGTACCTTTTCACACAAATTCCATAATTAATTTGATGGTTGAGTGTTTATACGATAATATGTGCATTTTAGAGTGAATTAGTATTTCTGTCATATTTTATAGTCCTTTCGTTCTAAAATTAGAGATACAATTTTATTTTTGAGATTAAACGACGATATATTAAATTTCAAATTGATGCGAATATATTTAATTTTAGTTAATACACTTATTATAATTGTATAGTATATAATAAAAATTATTAATTACAAAATTTATTTCGTTCTAAACTTTTATGAATCATACCAATTTTGAAGTTTAATATGTATTCGTTTGATCTCAAAAGTCAAATTATATTTCTAATTTTAGAACAAAAAGAGTATTTAATTTGTGCACTTTTAAACATATTTTTTAGAATAAAATTTTAATGTACTTTTTGACATGTATTTAAGAGCGAATGAAGAACACTTATTTTATCTCAAAATTGAGCATCTAACTGAATTTAAGCATAACATTTGATATACTTCCTTCATTTTAAAATATAAAATTAATATGAGTATTATTTTATTTTATTTTTAAAAAAAATCAATTTTGAATACTTCTAACCTTAGTATTTTAATATGAAATTTGATCAAATATTTATAACTGATGGATGGATTATATATTAACCTGCATTGTGAATGCAAAACCTGCAAACCAAAAAGTGCATGGTCCATATCAACTGATTGCAGTTCATCATCACTCATCAGATATTGTTAAAGACTTTCAAACTTGATGAAAATGTTAGTTTTGGTTTGATTTGATTTGATAGCACTAAAAAAAGAAACCTGCTTGATCGGGTACGCTGAACCTGCATCACCCCACTCAGAACCCTCTATTCTCGTTGGTCATTGTGCACCTCTACTGCAAGTCTTGATTGGAAACTTGAAATGCTGATTAATTCTAGCCCATGATATGCCTCTGCAAAAAACTCATTGGAAATTCATGGAGATGGAGTCCATTGGCTAAATTTCTCACTTTTCTTTCTTCTTTTTCTTGTTTATTTTCTTCATTTAGATTTTCCCTTTTTCTTTTTTTTTCCTTTTCTTGATGTGGGTGGAACTAACAACATCAAATAGTATAACAAATTTTAGATTAGAATATATATTTTTTTTCTCTTTTGAGAACTTATATTATTATATTTCATGTTAGAGTTTAGGGAGAATTTAAATTAAGAAATATTTACCTTCATTAATGTCTATAGCGTCAATTGATTCTAACTTATTGAAGAGTAAAATCAAACCCTATAACTTATGATCTTATTCAATAAAATAAGATATCTCTTATCACTAAGCTATCACTTTAGTCTAAATAAGAATATGTTATATCAGCTTTTTTAAACAAAACTATACTAGTACTTAACAAGGTATATAGTATATTTATATTATCTCATCCATGAATTTGTTATATTGGAATATTAGAGGGTTGGGGGGGGGGGGGCAGTGAATGGGTTTTCAAATATAATTTGGCTGTTATTTGCATCCAGGGTACTAAGAATAAGGTGGTGAGATCTGTGTGGGTATTTGACGAGGTCGAGTTTATTTGTTATCCTACTAGCTAGTGATGTCTTAGGGGGAATTTTTTTTTTCTTCCTAGGATAAAAATAAATTCTCTTTGGATATGTCCGAAGTGAATAAGCACTGAGTGGCTATTTGGGGAAGTGTTTTAAGAAATAATGTCTGCATTGTAATCGTCAATGTGTATACATACCCCTTCTAATAGTATAGAAAGAATTAAGTCAGGTATGGAAGCAATTTTATAAGTTAATTCAGGCATGTAGCAGTCTATGTTGTTTTGTGGGGGATTAGAATATATTCTGTCAAGACTAAATTAGACAGGAAAGGGTGTCCGGTGAAGTTGAAGGCTTTCCTCTGGTTTACGCTTCATAATGCAATAGCTTCTAAAGAATTTCTAAGTTACATACATAGGACTTTTCTTTCTTGGGTTGTTTGTGGTGCAATTATAGTTTGGAAAGTTGTTCTCTCGAGTTTTTTCTTGGGGCCTGGAGCTAGGGTGTGGATGGCTGCATTCAGTTGGTGGGGTTAGATATATATATATATATATATATATATATATATATATATATATATATATGGTGTTGTCTCATAATTTCCGATCTTCAACAAAAATGGTCAGGTGGAGAAATAGAGGTAGCTTGAGCTTCCGTAGGGGCAGAAAACTTTGAATGAATCAGAGTAAGGGGAGCTGAAAAATTTTCTTGTTGGAATATAACATGTATCTTTAAAACTGAAATTGTAATGATATAGATTTTATTTTATTTTTAAAAAAATGGTAATACTCTTACAATTTGTATAACTATTTATGTGTAAAAAGTACAAGACTATTGATTGACTCAATTATGTATCATATTGACACAAGTATATAAATTAGAAGGAATCCCAAGACTTGAACAAATTTCTTTCCTCAACATTTCCATCCCCACATCTTAATAGAGAATAATTTTTTTATTTATTAATTAATAAAGATGTGGAAAAAGAATATTGTATCTCAAAATGTTTTTTTTTAGTTGTTAAAAGATTTTTATTATAAAATATAAGTAACGAAAATACATTGTAAAACTCATGAGCACCACTTTGCTTTGCTTTATTTTATTGAATAAAGAATTTAAGCAACAAATATAATAAATTAAAACAAAAGGATTGAGCTCAAATTACTTTACTTGAGGTAGAAGAATTCACATGAATCATGAATGGCAATTTTCTTGGTTTTATTTTCGGAAAAGTCAAATAAACTAGGAGAATTTCTCTTTTAGAGACAAGTTTTTGAGAATTTCGAAAATTAATTAAAAATAAATGAAATGTATAGAGAAATATATGTAAATATGAAATTTCTGCAAAATTGATTGATAATTTTGTCACCATATATATATATATATATATTATAAATATATAAAATAATAAAAAGAAACAAGAATGCAATGAATCTCATGGGCAAAACCACTCCCCAACCCAAATGTCCAAAATGGTTTGCTTTGCTCCAAGTAAAAAAACTCTCAGATGTCAGACGTGGAAACTCACTACACGTGGCACAACCCCACAAGTGCCACGTATGACACAGGTGCCTAGGTTATTGCAATTATTAGTGGAAGGTGAATAGAAGCCATGTGAACCGACCTGACCCAAGCCTTGGTTAGTTGGTTATGTGGTGTGGTCCCGATCACATGGTCTAGCCCACATATCAGTTACCATGTGGCTTCTGGTTAATAACATTAATTTTTTGTTTTCCCCTTCTGTGTTTCCTCGTCCAAAAACTTGTGGCACAGTTTGGAGACTCCATTTGTACAAGAACATATATGAGTCATATGTCTTCTATTTTGTCTAGGGTGGTAAATAATGTTGTAACTCAATATATACATACATACATACATATATATATATATATATATGTACCATGGTGGTAAATAATGTCAAACTTAATTTCTTGGTAAAAATAAGATCACTAAGTACCAAATGTGATACTTTGGTGATACGGCTTCTTCTTCGAAATTAACATGGATTACAAATCGAAAAAAGTAATTTTTTTCTTATTTGTATAAGAAAATATTCGCTCTGTCTTCAAAATAATGATTAAAGTATATTTTTCACATAAATTAAAAAAATTAAAAGAAAAAAAATATATTTTTATGTAAATTAAGAAAAGTAAAATAGAGAAAAGAGAATAAAAAAAGTCATAAGTTTATATTTAGTGGCCTCATAAAATGATGCGTCTTTCTTTTTCATACAAGTGAACTTCACTAAATGACATATTTACTCCTTACTTTATATATTTATTTTCATTTTTTGATGACAAAAAAAATTATATCTTAAATTATCTTTTTTGAGGACGGAGAGGGTATTCAAGTAAAAGAAAAAAATAATTATTTTTATAAATATTTTTTTGACTTGTTAAAGATGTGAAGTAATGTGAAAATTTCGATTTTCACCAAAAGATCTAACTTAGTTGGTGGAGTAGGCCTCTGCAAAGCTGGAGGTCTTAAGTTCCATCTTTGACGGTAGTCAAGTAGAGTGTGTGTTTAATTTCAGTCAAAACTAACAAAAAAAAAATCAGTTTTATATAGAGAGAGATGATGTGTACGGTGGACAATAAGCTGTAGTTGTAGTGTAGTATAACTGTATAAGCTGGTGATGACTCTGTCCGTCCACTCATCTCTTCTTCTGGCCCCCTTTTGCCTGCCGAGTAGTAGTAGTGCCGCCGTACCAATCAAAAGCTCAGCTGGGTCACGTGACGTATGCCCCCCTGCTCTGCTAGCCTGCACCATAGACAATAGAAGAAACTAGAAAACGAACAAGCTTTTTTTTTTATCCAACGGTCAAAATGACCGAAATATATTTAAATTATAATATACTATAAAAGAGAATTAAAAAGATAATAATATTTTTAAACAATATAATAAAATAATTAAGAAGAGGACCAATTATAACAATAATTAATAGACATCACAAATATTCTTGAAAAAATAGTCATATTCTAAAAATAATAAAAAATATATAAATCTTAATAGTTTTTCGACACGAGCAATGAAAAAATTAACTGTCACGACATACAAATCAAAACAATTTATCTTCATCAATTCGCTCTACTTTATTTGTACTATATATACAACTTCGTTCTATTTTATGTATTTTATAATTATCCCAAATTATTGTTAATAATTGTCTACGTTAAAGTAATCTTTTACTTAGAATGAAATGTATGGTTAGTAAAAAAACACTCTTTACTTTTAAATTAACATTTTCAAACTTAAAACTTAAAATTAATATGAATTCATTAAATTTATATTCATATGATTATGAATATCATAAATTACTTAAAAATTATTACTAATTATAAAATTTATTATTTTTAAAACTTAGATGAATTATGTTAATTTTAAATTTAAAAATATCTCAAATAAAATAAACTTTTACATTGATTTTATAATTTAAAACGGCTAGAGTACATTATCATTGAGATGATAACAAAATATCAATTCCCCTCAAAATATAAGAACACAATGATGTACTAAATACAATAAATAAATAAACACTTATGTTGTGTTTGGTTGGTGGGAATGGAATGGAATGAGCTGGGAATGGAATGACCATTCCTTCTGGAATGACTAAAAACATGTTTGGTTAGTCAGTTGGAATGAGCATTCCATTCCTTTAGTTATTCCATTCCTATCTGAAATATTATTTTTCATTCCTTTCTAAATAGGTGGGTTTATTTCATTCTCTTCTGCTTCGTTCATTTTATTATTGGTAAACAACTTATCTGAAATATAATAAGCTTATTAGTAAACAACTTATTATTGATAAACAACTTATTATTTAAACAACTTATTATTGGTAAACAACTTATTATTCAAACAGCTTATTATTGGTAAACAACTTATTTAAACAACTTATTATTTAAACAGCTTATTATTGATAAACAACTTATTATTGATAAACAACTTATTATTCAAACAGTTTATTATTAGTAAACAACTTATTATTCAAACAGCTTATTATTGGTAAACAACTTATTATTGGTAAATAACTTATTTAAACAGCTTATTGGTAAATAACTTATTATTTAAACAGCTTATTGGTAAACAACTTATTATTTAAATAGCTTATTATTGGTAAACAGCTTATTATTTAAACAGCTTATTGGTAAACAACTTATTAATAATTAACAACTGATTATTTAAACAGCTTATTGGCAACCAACTTATTATTGGTAAACAACTTATTATTTAAACAGCTTATTAGTAAACAAGTTATTATTGGTAAACAACTTATTATTGGCAAACAACTTATAGGTAACCAACTTATTATTTAAATAGCTTATTGGTAAATAACTTATTATTTAAATAGCTTATTATTGATAAATAGTTTATTAATAGTAAACAACTTATTATTTAAACAACTTATTGGTAAATAGCTTATTATTGGTAAATAACTTATTAGTAAACAACTTATTTAAATAACTTATTAGTACTTATTATTGGTAAACAACTTATTATTTAAACAACTTATTATTTGAACAACTTATTGGTAACGGGTTATTTAAACAGCTTATTGGTAAATAACTTATTGTGTATTATTGGTAAACGGCTTATTGAAATAACTTATTAGTAAACAACTTATTGTTTATTATTAGTCCTTATTATTGTTCATCAAGGCTTTTTTTTAAAAAAAATTCATGCATGAAAGTGTTTATTTGAATTTTAAATGCATAAAAATATAAAAAAAATAGTTTTCTAGCGAAGATGTTCTTTTAATTCTATTTAATTTATTTTTTTCATTCATTTTTATAAGTTAGTAGTATATAAAAAATGAAAAAAATCATTTCACATTCTATTCATAATGTAATTCATGTAAATCAAACACCTAAAGTAAAATGGTGATTCTATTCCTGACGGAATGAATGAATAAACCAAACATAAAAATGAGAATGACCATTCCATTCCCATTCTCATTCCATTCCTTAAGTCATTCCATTCCTTAAGTCATTTCATTCCATACATGCCAAGGAATGAGAACCAAACACAGTATTATATTTTGAAATAGAGAATTTGAAATAAGTTAAATGCAAGTGGCTTATATTCATGAAATTGAACAACATTTATATATTATATAATTATGTGCAAGTTCCATTACACCGGTACAAAATTGGTGGAGCTAGAAGCAAAGCCTCTGATTACAATAGGTCTCCCGGTAGCCACCTATGGTTAGTAACGGAATTGCTCCGATCGCAATCCGATTAACATTTGATTAAGACAATAAATATAAAGCATTGGATTTTGTTTTTCTTAATATTTCCGAGTGATTAATAAAATAAGTTACATATGATAATAAAAATAACAATACTACTACTACTGCTACTAATAATAATTAAACTTATTATTAATTAACCAAATTTTCTTGTTTAAGAAAGGGGAGACCTCTGAGGAGCTCCCTTTCTCCTGTTGCCAAGGGATAGCATAATTCCAGGGAGGAAGCCACTGCTTTTCTTCTTCTTTTTCACCACCTCAGGGCCCTGATGTGAAATCCCTGAACTGCCCATGCCATGACTAGAGCACGATGAGCCTTGGAACTGTAAAGGGTCCTCCAGGATGGAGTTTGGGGTAATTTGGCCGTCGTCGTCGCCGTCCATTCGCAGTTCTTCGAATTGTGACAAGGCGAAATCGGATTCATCAAACCGATAGATAATGCTTGTCAAATCTTCACCTTGATAAACCATGTGATCAACCTGGCACCATACATGGTGTTGTTTTATTAGAACTAAAGACTACACACGTAATACATGATAAGTATCTCGATAAAGTATAAATTATTAATTTATTCGGATTCTATAAAGGCGCTGTAAAGTTAGAAAGTTTCGGTGCACACTAAAAGATGGTAGTGACAGATTTTTCAATAAAGATAAAGAATTAGACATGTAGAGCCCAAATATGTTGTCACATTATTTGTCTCATCTCTAATTTATCTATAGTTACTTTATAACTGAATAAAAATTGCGTGAAAAACAATATATAAGATGAGACAACAGATAAAACAAAGAATAGAACAACAGATTTGAATTCTAGGCATGTAACACGGGCGCTTAATTAAAGTCATTTTAGGTTGATACTAAATTGATAAATAAAGATTTGAGCATGAAACAAAAAATTACATGATAAACAAAGAGCGTGCATATGATATATATATATATATATAGTGAGAGAGAGAGAGAGATAAACCTTGCATGAAAGAGAACAGAAGTGGAATGGTTCCTGAAGAATTCTGTCACAGGTGAAGCAAGTATTTGCAGGGCCCTTACAAGACCTAGACTGTGCCCTCTGATTCAAGAATATCACTTTGGCACTGTTTATAGTATAGGGCTGCCAGGAAAAAAGAAAAGAAAAGCATGCCACTATTATATATATTGATATATTAACACAGTACTTAACAAAATTACATTATATATAGTCAACTATATATTTCATCTACTGACGTCAACTATTGTAGTACTAATATTAGTATTATCACTAAATTTTACATTACCTGAATATAAGAACAGTCAATGAGTTTTTCCAGGTCACCCAATCTAACAACATCCTGGTAAACATATCTTCTCACCTGCACATCAAACCAGGATTTTAAGAAATGGGTTCTACTTAATAATAACTCCTAATTATACTCAATTTCCTATCAACTAAACATGGCCTTTATATGATACGCGGTAATTAACTACAGAAAAAAAAAAAAACTGCTGAGTTTACCTAGACAACATTAATCGATTGTACTGTATAATTCATCGATACTTTGTCTACGTGAAGTAAATAGTTTTTGTGCAGTTATCTAACATTATTCATACATAATTATGCCGATAAAAGGAAACCACACCAAATTTATACTACTTAAGACAGGAAAATTGTCTATTAGACATTAATTTTCATGGGGGGGGGGATTGAAATAGAAATTTAAAGTTCTTGAAGTGGCAATTTGTGAGTGTTTAATTATGTACAAGAATTTGAAAATTTAGGTGAAAAGTTAGGCAACCATCATGATGGAAAATTAAATGAATTGGGTTCACTGTGAATTATGGAAATGATTACTTTGGTATATGAGAACAAAATAGACTAGAAATGAAATTTGGGTCAAACATGCACTTTCTTTGAAAGCAACAGCTGACGAACCTTGGCAGCAGGGGAAATTGGATAAAGAAAGAAAAATTTCTCAAAATGGGAAAGAATACAAATCCATAAGTGGGAAATCAAATGTCCAAACACTCCCCTTTTAGAATACTATAGAAAATTGACATATTACACTAACAGAAATTATATTGTGGAGATCTCAGAAAGAAACAAAATAATTTGCTTGGATTTTTACAGGAAAATGAGAACTAAAAGTGGGAAAATCTTAAATTAGAATGGTGAAAAGTGTATGAAGTTTGAAGATCAACATAAAGAGCAAAAGAAAAAGTAAACAACAAATCTTTGATTAGATATTGTAATATAGGTGAATTCCATAAAGCCAATTACTTGAAAGAAAACTAAGCAAAAGGGATTTTGAAAAATTTGCCAAAAGCAGCTTAAAAAGAGAATCGAGATACTTTTCAAATAAGTAAACAAAGCTAATCATCATCATCTTAACCACAAATAAAATTTTTTTAAAAAAAAAGAAAAAAAAAGACACAAGAATTTAGGGAAAAGTTGAGGATTCTTGAAAATTCACGAGAATTAAAAGAAAATTTGAACTACCAAAGAAACCCAAGCAGATTCTTGAATAACCCAAGACAATGATCTTCTCTAGTCTAAAACCAATGAATTGTACAAACCCAGAAAAGAATTGTAACAGTTAATAAAAATAGTGTGAATTCTTTAATTATAAAGTGATATATACATATATAGTTATATATATATATGTGTGTGTGTGTATGTATACCTGAAGCAGAGGATGAGAGTGATGAGAAGGAAGACAGTGAGGGCAAAAGCTTTGACAGCAATCCAAACAGAAGATGTTCTTCTCATTCTTCCTTCTATTTTCGTGGAGCCCACATGTTGTAAAGAATGTTTCAGCCATTAGACCTTCTAGCCATGCAGGTTTCATTACCATATCTCCTCCCCCTCCTCCAAATCCCCCTGATGATGATGATTCTCTCACCATTTTCTCTCTCCTCTCTCTTCTTTTTCTCTCTCCTCTTTTCTCTATTTTCTCTTGGTTTCAAAGCTTCACTTGCTGCAGTAGTAAACCTACCAAAAGACTCTCTTGGACTCTATTTATACTGCAGGTTTCAGAAATTAGTATGTCTTTTTCATACAAAACGTACCCACAAAAATAGAAATACCCGTTTATTAATTTTACATGTACATTAATACATACATATATAGTTGTGTGTATGTATATATATATATATATATATAGTACTGAAGGATTGGGTGGGGTTGTGTTCTGGTGCAGAGAGTGATGTTTATGGCGGGAAGACAGCCCACCAATGTGTACTATTTTACAGCTAGAGCACCTCCTCTTCTCTATCTCATTTTACCCTTTTGGAATTACCTCCTTGATTTTAGATAATGTTTCAATTTGGTATTTGAGGAATTGTGGTTGTTTTTCTAGAAAATAATCTTTAACTTGAATCCATTATCTTTAATTCTTTTATTTCACTATATATTTGAACTAAGAAGAGTTGAAAAGGTTAGGAGATATGATTTTTGGACAATTAAAAGGGAGAGAGAGAGAGAGAAAAATTAGAAGCTCGAGGATAGGAGGAGAGAAACCAGGTGGAATTTAGGAAAGCTAATCTTCAAGAAAATTTACTGATAAAAGAAAATTTATGAGAAATTTACCTTTAATTTAAAGTACGTGTTAATTCTGAAAAAAAAATAGACACTTGAATTTATGATCTTATACAATAAAATAAAAAAAATATCATTAAATCATCTAATAGATTTATAAACTTGAATAAAATATATGTATATTAGATCTATAACAAAAGGTAAAAAATTTACAAAGCACTCTCACAGTAAAAAGATATGTAGAAAATAAGATGTCGACGACTATGTTTCTGTTAAAAAGAATATATATTTAAATAGCTTAAACCCTAATCAAACATTCACTTGGTGAACATAACATTTGATAAGCACATTCAAAAAATAATTACTGAAGTTTATCTGTTTTTTGACTTTATAGAAAAAGGCCTTACCAAGTAGTAAAAGTGTAAAACTGTAAAATTTCATACAACTATTTTGTGAGAGGTAGTATATATTTTTACTACTAATATTTTGGGGAGGTTTGTCTCTAGTAGGCTCATGCTAGCCCTAATTACCTCGGTAGAGAAGCCGGAAGGTATTGACAAAATTGTCCTTTAATCTAGTTTACATTTTAGCCTTTTTATTAAGAAATGTTTGAAGCTCATTGAATTACTAAAAATAACTACTGCATTAGGTGTATTGAATGACTCGAAACACCAAATTGTAGCATTCTTGTCTTTTGGGCTTTGGGAGTTGTGCCATCATCAGCCATGTATTGTATTGTATTGTATTGTATTGTAGTAGTAGTAGTAGATTAGATTAAAGAAAGTACACTGCTATCATATGGCATTAGGGTATTTGCTGCAGCATTTATCCCTGTTTTTCTTTGGTAATGATGTTTATTAAGAACTTGTATATATGGATATGGTACAGACCATACATGCTGTAAGAATTATGGTATTGGTAGGAGTATCATGTCAGCACCAATTTTTTAGAGGTACTTTAGAAGATTATGATATAAATTGGGGAGTCCTATTTTCAACACAGAAATTATTATTTCAGCACAAATAGTACCATAAATTAAGAATTGTACTGTGTGCCGTAAAGGTTATTTATTTATTTGTCCTGGGATGAGATGAAAATTTTAGCGCTAAAAATATCAATTTTAAATAAATTAAAGTAAGACTAAGAAAAAGAAAAGAGTTTAAGGTTAATAAAATTTTCTGTCGGTCTAAGTGGTTAAAGACTCGTCATTCTTCTTAAAAAATTTATACTCATTTTTTTTTTTAAAACGAGGCGGTTGTTATTTTAGTAATTTGATATGAATTAATTTTATATTTGTTGTTGAAGACTTGTTCTCCTTGTTAAGAAAGTTGGAGTTCAAATCTTTTTGAACAATTAAATTGAGATAGATATAAACTAAGCGTAATTAGAAATTTAGTTAAACAGTATGAAAGAAACTCATTCTCTCCCTCAAATTTATTTTTATTCCCCCGTAAGGTAGAACTTGGATTATGGGAAAGTTGAAAATTATAAAAATTGTATGCATGTTTATTTTTTAAATTTTTTTAGAAAATAATTTTTGGGTATATATTCCCTGGTAAAATAGAAATTTTTTTTTTTTTTGAAAGCCCCACATTTTAAAAAATACAATATAATTTCATAATCAAGTATATTATTACTATTACAATTTCAAGAACCAATCAAATCTCACTAAGGGAGAAATAAATAAACTCACAAGCAAATTTCACATAAAGAGGAAACAAGTTTCATATAAAGGAAGAAATAAATTTACCCGAAATAAGAATCGAATTTGATACTTAAATATCACAGTATATCCGTATTAACCACTAGGCTACGATCCCATTGACATAGAAAACTGGTTGATCAAACTGCCCATGATGTTGTAATTGAACCATTGACAAGTTTTGAAGGGGAAAACTATTAATATGACTAGGCCTGCATGGGCTTGTCACATGTGGTCTTAAAACTTGATATCGATTTGAGAGGCTGAGCCCCAATAAAAGTGGCTGATAGCTTCTGACGATGGAGTGAGAATCCAGTGTGATGATTATGGGCTTTTTTCCATTGGAAACAAACCCTCTTTTCAAGTAGAGTTGCAGCTTGCATAAAGGGCGACTAAAAGCTCTTGTCAACTTTTGCACTGCTACACTTTTAGATCAAATAAAGTGGATGGAAATATAGAAGATGTCTTAAGCAAAAGTTGCCAAGTCTTTCCCCAGATGAAGATCAGATTTCAAAGTTTGGGAGGGAGAAAATAATTGTATTTCATGTCGGCAGTTCTGTTTTACTGATTTATGATCTAGGGTACGTTCTCCTGTTTTTCTTCTGAACCCTATTTTTTTATCCCTTAAAGTCCTTTGTATAAAATATAATTATGTACGTACGAATTACAATACTTACTTTCGTACAAGACTGTTAAATTCCCGGTCTCTTTCTTTTATTTGCCCCAAGCCAAATTACTTAAGTCACGTTTGTTTGTACGTATTATAATTTTGGGACTATATTCTTATATTGTAATCTGAAAACTGTTAATTTTAGGATTAAATGATCCATTCACATGTTTGTTTTGAATGAGATTATTTACTATAACTTAAAACAATATCATATTATGTCTGTTTTGTCTCGAATTATTTAAAGGATTGAATAAAAACTTACCATTTGAACTAGTATATCATCATCAATAATAACAAATAGATCATATTTTCAGTAGTTTGAATATAGATGGATAGAATATTATACATTGATAATTTTGAACAAAGATAACGGTTAATTTTATCCACAAATTTTTAATCCTAAATGGTAAGGATTATAATACTTAATTGGACATTATATTAAATAGTCTTCCTTTCAAGTCATTTTACTATTGTGGGACTGCTAGTTCCGAGTCTAATTTTTAAAAGAAATATGGGACTTGAGATAATAGTTTAATTTCAAATGCTATCTTTGCAAACAAACATGACTTTAAAGTGATACAAATCTTGTTATTCTTACCTAATACACTACTTACTACCAGGGATAACAATTTACCATGTTCCCATGGTGATTTCCATGCCTCGCCTCGAACAGAGAATTGGGATAGTGATTTTAACTCTGATTGGGGATGATGAATCACCGAATATTATATATGGGGAGGAGATGGTATTTACTTCACTTGCCCCAATTCTTGCCTCGTACATGCCGCCGAATAGTTATATATTAATTAAATTAATATTTTTATTATTATATATTACATAATTAAAATATATGTTCTTATATATATATATATATCATTACTATTTGATTTTTCTTAATTCTATCATGTGTGCACTAAAATATGATTACTTTTTATGTATGTATTATTGTAAATATAATTAAAATAGGGATAATTATTAAGTTTTAATCCCATGAAAAATAAAACGGATATGAGAAATGGAGGTGGGATGTTAATTCTCGCCCCGTTCCGTTGTCATTTCTACTTACTACAGTGAGACTGGTAGAACTTAGAAGCGAAGCAAAGCATAAAGATATGATCAACGGCAGCCAAGAAAGAAAGGAGCCTTGTCCTTTTTTTTTTATAATAATAATTGATCTTTTTTTTCAGCTTTTAAGGGAAATTTAAGTGATTTTGGACAACATATATTGATCAGATCAGAAGCTGTTTTAAAGATTACCAGTTTGATAGTTTTTGCAAGGTACGGATTAATTTATATCACTTTTTTTACAAATATTTGAAATTTTTTATTAATATATATTTATCATTTTTCATTGACATATATAATATTAAAGATAATTTAGAATAATATATTCTATCATAATCAAAGGAAATTTAATTTCTTAATGATTAAAAATTATAAACTAGTTATCAAGAAGGAACTTTTCATATTTCTACGCCTTCAATTTGAGGGAAATTAATTATATTTATTCAATTGAAATTACATATAACTTTTAGTATTTCAAGAAAAAAATTTTTATATTCTTCCTCTATGATTCAAGGAAATTTAATATAATTTTTAATTATCATATTAAATATAAAATTGAATATCCGAATTAACTTATGACTATCCAAGTTAACTCATTAATTAAAATTAATTAATTTGAGTGATCATGAGATATGATTGTTAGTTGAATCTATATATATATATATATATATAATGAGTTACTCGAGTAGTCACGAGATTTGATTGTTGTTGGTTGAATTTTTATATATAGGTATAGATTCCAGAATTCCTTTTGAGCTCATATATTTTAGAGTCTTCTACCATAAAAGAAGAAAGAAAAGAAACGAAAACTATATTAATATGAAGAATACCCCATAAGTAAAGTTTATTCTGTTTTTCTCATAAATATTTAAACAAAAAGAACACTTTTTAAGAGTTATTAGAATATTAATTCAGTAAATTTTTTTCTGCTAATACAAACATACTTTAACCAAACACTTGTAATTAATTAATTATAATATCAATATTTAAGCAATTATATTGAGTTCTTCTAGGCAGACATAAAAATTTGACATTAATATATTTGAATTTCACCTATTTGTATTTTTACTAATCATTGGGGTCAAAATATAAATAAGTAAAATTCAAATACGTTAAATGTCTAATTTTCGTGTCCCCGTAAAAATTTTGAATTATATTCCATCAAAATAAATTGGCAAAATTTGTATTTAGAAAATGTCAAAATCACAATTGAGATTGAAGATCAATTCAATCCACATAAAAAGATTGTAGTACTATTAATTGAGAATGAGAGACAGGGACAAACAGAATATTTGTTATTTTGGTTGTTGTGCTCCATTATTAATTAAAGCAAGTTGATGATGATGATGATAACTATATCATATGCAATATAATTAATCTATAAATTCTTGTGAAGCTCTTCACTATTTTAAACCACATGTTAAAAGAATCGTAACTTCTTTTTTATTATTTTATTTCTTGTTCCCCTCAAAATTTGCCTATATACATCATTTTTTTAATTTATTTTTTAGCTGTCAATAGACACGGTATGTTGTAATGTTTTGGATTGCGTGTGAGTTTCTGTCACCTATCAATTTTGGTGAGTGTCCTTATTAATAGATTAAATTTAAATTAATAATATTGTTTCATATGCTTATTAATATATCTTACAAATGGATTTTACCTAAAGAGGCGAAGAGATGAGGAAAAATACTTCTTTGTTTTTTTTTATAAGTGAGAAATGAACTTGAAATTTAAAGGTTACAAATTTTTAGTTTAAATTATAGTTATGCTATTTATTGTGAAAATTATCTGTTGAATTACAATTGCAACGTATACTAATATATTGAATATGATTATAGATTGACTCATTCTATTACATATTTAACTAAAAGAATCACTACTAATAGTTATTCACGTAACTATTAATTAAAAAAAATCGATATATAAAGTCGCAAGATATATCTTTTTTTTGTTCCAATCTCAGGTATCCAACATCATTAGGCCCCGACTAATCTAGATTGAGCTAGAATCGGACTCACAAGGGAGAGCTTTCCGTAACACCATCTAGATCGAACTACAGTCAGACCTACCATTCACAAGACTCGAACTCGAGACCTTGCTTAAGGACATCGAACTTTTTTCGCTCGACTAAACGGATGTTGATAGGATATATTATTTTCTTTTAAATTACCTGATTAAGATATCATTAGCAAGTATTAACTTACTTGTGCGAAGTTTCTTAATTTTTTTTTACATCTATATAATAAAACACAACTCATTTTGAATCTTTTTTTATTAAAAGCACAAGAACGGTTCAGATTTAATCTCAAAATTTTCAACTTAATCTAAAGGCTCACATTTCATCTTATACAAAAAAATTCCTGCCCAAATTTCTCTCTCTTTCTTTCTCTCTCCTCTACTCTTCTTTTCCTCTCTCCTCTCTCCTATTTTTTCCACCTTCTCTCTTTCTCTCTCCTCCTATTCTTACTCCTCATTTTCTTTCTCTCTCTCCTCTTCCTAAGTCTCTCTTCTCATTTTCTTTCATTTACTTAATTAATTGTTATTTTAATGTTTTATTTTAAATTGTAATAATTTTTTGGAGTGTATATATATGCATACATTTAAAATATATAATACATAAAAAAACTTCAATGGTAAAAAGACAAAATTAAAAACAAGATCATAACTTACTTATAAAAAAAATTAATTACAAAATAACTACAAAATCAAAAAATTAAATAGATTCTTTTTTTTTCTAGACAAGGAACAAATAAAAAAGATTGTCAATTGGTATCACTTTTAATCTTATTCTTTTCTCTCTGTTTTAACAATGGATTTGGATGTTATTGATTTTAAAAAAAATTTAAGTTTCGTTTTATATATAACGTTTGATTTGTCAACATGTTTTTTGTTTGTCTAATTTAATATTACTTATTTTTTTTATAGTGTGATTCTGTGTATACAATTGAATTACTGATGATTTATGATTTTTTTATTTTTTATTTTTACCAATTTTGTAGTTGAGAGTTTTAGTTTCTTAATCTCAATGTTACTTTGCAGCCTTTAAGCTTTTGTTCTGACATATAATTTGAATCTTTTGTTAGGTCTCATTTTTTAAAACTCTAAATTTGTTTGAACATTCCATAATTTAAAGTATCGATCAATATTAAAATCTCAATCTTTTCCAGTTGTTTGAAGCATATTTTGATCTTTTTTATAGCATACCTTTCAAGTTGTTAAATTCAATATGCTATTGATCGGGCATCTTATTATAGAACAATGTGTTGGATGCAATTGTTGCTATGATGTTTTATTTTTGCATCAAACAAAAATTTTATTATAATTATAATGTTGATAAATGGTTGGGTAGATAGTTCTGTTAATGTAACATTTTATTGTCGTGTTAACTCACGTTGTTATATATACAAAGTAGAAAACGATATGATATACGTTAAATCAACAAAATAATAATTAATTCTTTATGAGTTTGTAAAGTTAACTACGTATACATGATTATGATAATTTTGGATATGAAATGATGGTTATTTTGGTGGTTTGGATATGTATTGATGATTGTAAGTTTTGTAGATAGTTTTTAGATTTTTCTGGATATCTATTGTTAAAAGAAACTCTGTCAAAATTTCTTAGAATTAGTAGCGGTTGTTTTGGTGGTTTGGATATGTATTGATGATTGTAAGTTTTGTAGATAGTTTTTAGATTTTTCTGGATATCTATTGTTAAAAGAAACTCTGCCAAAATTTCTTAGAATTAGTAGTGACTAGCTTGATGTTTTGGTGGTTAAATATGTGTTGATGATTGAGTGTGTATTATTTATTGTGATTGTATGGTGAATTATGATAATTGTTATGTCTAATTGTAAGTTATTTTAGGTTGCAAAGAGTTTTTAGGTAATGTAGTATTTTTCGAATTTTAATCTAATTTTTCGTTACTCCGTGCCTTCAGGCACGGGTAATTACTAGTGGTTCTATAAATGGCATCGTAATAGCCAAAAAGTTCTTTTGGGCTTCAATATGTTTCTTCACTTGTGCCCTTTGGACTCCAACTAATCAAAGTAGGAGAAGGCAGGCCCTATTTTACTTTCTTTGGGCTCCCTCAGTTTCGAGTAAGTTTGGACCCAACATTGTAACAACCGGGTTAATTTGACTAACTCAATATTATAACAAGTAATTAACAATCTTGATAGTCAAAATAAGACTTTATATACAAGTTATATCCATCTCACATGTTTCACTGCCACCTCACTTAAATTCCTGACATTCTCGTTTATTGTCAGAATTCAATCCAGAGTTAAATTTAAAATTAATTGCAGATGATCTATAATATCTAAACTTACCGCAAAATCAGGGCCGGTCCTGAGTTTTTAAGGATTTAAAGCGACAAAAAAAAATGGGCCTTTTGCGAATTGCTATTAAGATTTGGGCCTATTTCATTGGGTAAATTTTTTATGGGCTTTTAAATTTAAACTAACATGGGCTGGACTCTTTTGTTTGGATATATATATACATAACACAAATACCTCTTGGGGGCCCTAAAAATTTGTCAATTTTAGTGGGCCTAAAGCCCGGGCACCTTGAGCTTTAGCCCAAGGCCGGTGCTGCGCACAATAAATAGTCACGGCTCTGGTATAATATGTAACATTTCAGTACAAATTAAGTCGAAAATAAAACTTAATTCATTATCCAGAATGATTTAGATAATATTATTAGACAAAAATTGAAACTTATTATGAACTCGATTTGTGCTTTATAATCCACCCTAGACCACCTACCTCATCCACCTTCAATCAATTTAAAGCAACTATCACACCACCAACATCACAAAATCAAGAATATTAGGTGACTGGTCAATATTAAGTGATTAGGTTTAAGACAATGAAAGTTTTGGTGGAGCATATTAAATAAAGCTTATCTATAAAACTTTAATTCAGCAAGTACCGTTGATCAGTTCAAATGAAGATGTTAAGATATGTAGAAAAGCTCAATAATGGCCTAATCATCATTCCTTTAAAGCAACAAGTTGATTTACTATAACACCTAATTCACAAGTGTCTTTTTTAAGCCACTAACTAAGGGATAATGTTTGATTGTCATGATTAGTAAAAATATTGTAAAAGGTTTACCCTCTCTATAGGGACCTAAATTAATTTTACACTCCCTCCTTTCCAAAAATAATAAGTAATTATTTTTCTTTTTGTTGATTTCATTTTAGAGAATTTAAAGAGTTATGGTTTTTGGTTATTTTCAAAATTTTAAATTTTCAATAAAGAATAAATTTTAATTGAAAAAAAAAAGAAGATGCATTTTGTTTAAAACTATAAAGTGACGTGATATTTCTAATTTACTATTATTTCTGATATCAGACCACTACTATTAAATTTTTAGTTAATATTAAAGGTACATTTGAAATCATAAAATTTTGCTTAAAAGTATTTGATGAATATCTAGTTTTGGCCAATTAAGAGGGAGTATATTAATTTACTAAATGCATATATTCAACAACTAATACTCTCTAGACCAAAGGTAATAGCCTAAAGGTAAAAACATCTTCTTCTTTTTTTTTACTTTACAAATTAACTAGCTCAAGTCTACTACTCAATAATAGTTAAATTTTAACCCTCTAATGCTACGTTTAGATTGATAGAATAAGAGGGAGAATGGAATGACTCGTTCATATGGAATGAAAAAAATTGTGTTTGGTTGCGATTGGAATGAAAAAAATTGTGTTTGGTTCCTTGAGAGATGGAGAGCATATGGAATATCATTCCAACTAGAATGAAATAAATCATTCTACTCTTTATTCCATTCCTGCAATCCAAACGTAACATAAGTTTCTCGTTAGTTTTCTTAGGCGGCTACGATGAAATATATATATCTACAATTGAAATATAGTAATAAATGCTCTCAAAAATATATTAGTGATTGTCATATTTGTTGTGTATAAGACTTGTACAGATTCATATTAACTTCAAAATTTAAAATTTTACAAATTAACCTATAAATATTAAAAAAATATATCTAATTTTAAAATAAATATAGTATAATAATAAGGTATACATTTATGACACAAATTTTGAAATTTTGCTTTTGTGACAGACGTTGCTAAATAAGTATATTTCTAGTAGCTTGGAATTATGGTTTTGTAACAGACATGTCGGCAGGACCAAATTTGTGATAATTTATGTTCGGTATAATAACAATATAACAGCTACTCCATTATTAGGGTAGCAGAATTGATACATAATTACATATCCAACAAAAGACACAAGTCATTTGTTGTAACGACAAAAAGCAAAAGTTGTCAAGCTAAAGTTAATTATAGTTGAAATTCCCACATCAAAGTCAATAGTGCTTGTTTATTTCATTCCAAGTATATACTACTTGATTCATAAGGAATACTTGTTATTAGTATATTATATTCGGATAAATATATCTATAATCTTTAATATAAAAAGAAAATATTTTAATTTTAAAAAAATAAATTAATATTAGATATTAATACTAGCGGAAGAGTTAAAAAAAATTAATTTTAATCATTCATTTCTCTTATGAACTGACAAAAATGTATTTATTCGATTAGTGTCAGAACAATTATTTACGGATCACTCCTCCTTCTCATATATATATTACGTCTTATAAGTCAAGTAATCATATATATTTATACATAAAATTGATTAGATGATAATAAATTCTTATCATTCTTTATATACATGTCCCTTTTAATTTATTTTTATCTTTTTATAAGGCATGTCAAATTTTATATAGGATGCAGTTAAATACATGATTTTTCTTTATTTTTAATAGTAAGAAAATTTGAATAAATAATAATAATAATAATAATAATAATAACAACATTGAAAACAAGAAGGAACGATTATGATTAAAAATTGAAAATCGACGCACGCTACTATTAATAGCGGATGATTAACAAAATCCATATCATCCGCTACTAATAATAGCGGACGCTAATCAGAATAAAGGTTTGATTTTATTAATTAGAGTTTCAATTAATTAATTAGATTTAAGGTTTATAAATCAGGGTTTAAGATTTATTAACTCATTTTAAAACTAGGTTTAGGATTTATTAATCTTATTAACCTCTGGTTAATAAAACTTAAACCCTGGTTAATAAATCATATACCCTAGTTAATAAACTCTTAACTCTAGTTAATAAACCCTTAACTCTAGTTAATAAACTAGAAATCCTAGTTAATTGATTGAAACTCTAATTAATAAAGTCAACTCTTATTCTGATTAGCGTCCGTTACTATTAGCGAATGGTATGCGTTTTTTTATCATCCGCTACTAATAATAGTGGACGTCGATTTTCGGTTTCTAATAATGGTCATTTTTTTTTTGTTTTCAATGATATAAATGGTGTGTGACCTATAAGGATCCATAACAGATACATGTTATGGATCATCCCCTCCCCACACACACACATATATATATATATATATAATCATAGGACACACAATTACTAAACTGTCCCCGCATGAATAACTACTGTGGGGTGGGTGGCGCACACAGTGGCTCACTGTCTTAATTTTATTTCATCAATCCTCACCTGCAATTCATAAAATGAATTAAATTGGACTGTTTACACGAGAATTAAATAAATAATACAAAGAAATAAAGGAAACATAAGCATATATAAGTTAAGGCCAGTGAGTCTCTAGCTGTTCAGTGGGTGCATATAATATATATGTTCACATATTTACATTTGCAACCACCACATGTTTGCCAAAAAGTTGCACCAAATCATGCATATTGTATTTAATTGATCGAGGGTGGAGTCAAAAGATTTCTCTGTGAGGGTTACAAAGATTAAATGCCTTAATATTTTTCGAATTATACATGTTTTATATTTATGTTAAAAATAATATGTTGTTATTGTTACGATGACAAATTTAAAAATATTATATTCTTTTTTTTGTGCAAGAATGTTATGATATTTTATGTTATCATAAAAAATGAAATTAATTCCATGTATATATAGAATAAAAAAAGTAAAAATAAAAGTATTTTTGCGAAACAGAAAAAGTAATATGAAGTTGAGTGATGTAATTATTTTTCTAAGATAATTAAGGTGGACAGTGTTTTGTACTTTGCTAGCTTTCATTCCCAACTTTTCTTATAAAATGTTGAAAATTATATCTAGCACAAGGGGTCCATGGCCCACCTAAACTACCATTTGACTTTACCATTGGTGCAAAATAAAACAATTCGGAAACGGGTCCAATTCACAAAGAAATACTCCGTCGGTTCCGTTTTATTTGTCGTTTTATAGGTGAACACACATGTATTAAGTAATTTAATTACTGTTTGGATATGAACTCTTTATAATTTTATCTATTTATATTTTGATTCCTTATTTTTTATAATAAAAGAGTCAAAATATAAATAGATAAAATTATAAAGAGTTCATGTCCAATTATTATGTCCGCATAGAGTTTTTGGCTAATTAAATATGCTACCAAATGTCTAAAACACTTTTTATTTGTCTATTCATCTAATTTCTCTCTCCTTATCTTTAACCAATATATAGTAATCCCATAAATTCAATTTCTCATGCACTTAATTTTTTTCACCCACTTTCTCTATTTACGTCATCTCACTCATCTTCTTTTTTATTTTATTTTTATTTTTTTATTACTTGCTGGCTAAAATTTTTGTTAGTTCTCTCTTTTTTGTTTTCCACTATTTTTTCTTATAATTAAAAAGTTTGTTCCATAGAATATTTAGATTACATATGTTCTTATAAAACAGAAAAAACTAAACTATATTAACCGTAGATGTAGCTAATTAAAGAAATAAATTTAAATATTTTGCAATTAAAAACACACAAAATTACTTATACTTTTTTTGTGTGGAGAAAAAAAGATTATATTAAAAAGAGTGGTTACAAGAGAGAGAGTCGGATAGGAAGGAGAGAGAAGAAAAAGAAAAAGGAGGGAGAAGAAAAAGAAAAGAGAGAGAGGATAGTACGTGGATTGCGCGGATATACATAAAGATATAGAAAGGAGTATTGAAAATTGTAAATAATTTATTTTAAGGGTAATTTGGAAAAAAATTATAACCAATTTTTCTAAAAATTCTAAAACGACAGATATTTAGGAACAAAAAAATTATCTTAAAACGTCAAATATTAAATAATGAAAGGAATATTTATCTATGGAAAAAATTAAAAGTTAATTTGATGTAAATAAAAAGTAAAATCTTTTTAGTTTTTTATTTTATTCAAACTTTCTTTATATAGAACTTTTATTCACTTTTTTCGTTCCCATTATCTCTCACTCTCTATCTTTTAGTATCTTGTTTTTTTTTCCTTTTTAACACACAATAGTGTATGCCATGTAGGCTAATTATATTAAAAGCATATAAGAAATTAATAATGTTACATAAAAATATAATATTTTAACATAATCTTCTCGCATGAATATAAAACGCATTCATTAAATATGTGAAAATATCAATTTCAAACATAGATTCCTTTACTCGTACACATGTAAAAGAATACAGAGTCATATATTTTCTCTTTATAGTTTTAATACAAAACCATCAAAAGTTGTAGAAATTTTGAAGTTAGAAATAGTGATAATATTTCTAGTAGGTGTTCCAAGGTTTAGTACAAATAATCAAATTTAAATCCTAAACAACTCATATCAATTGTGTGACGCCCCCAAAATAGGTCCATACAACCCATTTTGAGTCGCCAATAACATTCCACAAAATACAATTACAAATACGAATTTTCTCATTTACAACTAATAAGGGTTGTGCAAAATACGACAACACAATACAAATACATCTTAAATTCTCAATACACTTATTGTCACACTAATAATATTATATTGAGATATTTCTATTGTTTCGGACCATCACTCCATTCCCCGGCTAGTCCCCGCTACACTCTCTTTTCCTGAGGAGAACAATGGAACAAAAAGGAAAAGGGTGAGCACAAATAGCCCAGTAGGAAAAATCATGACTAAGATAATGAAGAATAAAATTATCTCTAGTCTTCAACCAAAATAAATCAGAGATTTAAAGATATTATAATTGTTCAATAACAACTGCAGCGGAACAAATAATCCAATAGAAGAATCAAGCAGATTATAATGTCTACCATCTTCTATAAGTTAAAGGATCACCACCAATATTTTATCCCTGTAACACCAATCAACAGTTCCTGTTTATGAACATCCAAATCAACAGTTTATATTCAACAGCCTCTCTTTGCACTATGTGACAAAGATATTTATTTGTAACATCACCGGTCATGATCATGCCAAACGCCAGTTCATCTTTGCACTACGGGCCAAAGAGAACTTTCACCATACGCCTTTGTTTGTAACATCAAAAGTCATGATAATACCAATACACAGTTTGGTCAAAATCATGTCACGCCAGTTCATCTTTGCACTACGGGCCAAAGAGAACTATCACCACAATTTAAGGATGAGGATGATGACAATGATATAAAATGAATACAGTGAGATCAAGAATAAGAATAAATGTTTAATTTATCCAGTATCGAAGGTTGACCAAATTGCCAACATGATGACCAAATTGTGGAGTCAAATTCAAGAATGATATTCAAAATAAAATTCACGATTCAACTATATCGTATCAAACGAAATAGAAAGATTCAGGTGAAAAGATATTAGATGAAGCACAAACTATTAAGGATATTCAACAAATTTTCAAGGATTTTCACCATTTAAAATAAGGTTTTGGAAACAAACAAAGATTTCTTATCATAAATGGAGAAATGTGAAAGAAAAAGATATCCCTTAAAGAGTACAAAAGAAATGATACGTTACACGAGTATAACAAAATATATGAAACTGCAAATGGATTTTCACCCGTCATGCGATAATCCGCGTAGACAGATTATTTTCACAACAAGTTAATAAGTAATTAATACAAAGGGTTATTCACCAGGTACGACACTCGTACATACAGGTTATTCCCACAGAGTAATAAGGAATGAATACAGAAGGGTATTCACCAGGTACGACACTCGTACATACAGGTTATTCCCACAGAGTAATAAGGAATGAATACAGAAGGGTATTCACCAGGTACGACACTCGTACATACAGGTTATTCCCACAGAATAATAAGGAATGAATACAGAAGGATATTCACCAGGCATGCGTCATACCACACGGACAGGTTATCCCCACAAATTAATATAGAATGAATAACAACCTTTATGAGTATAATATCACTTACGAACATGAAAGCAAATGATATTATTTATGAGTATGAAAGAAATGATATTCCCTACCTTCGTTAATAAGTGATTGGATGTTGCTTTCTATGAAGTTTACTAACTTGGACAATTCTAGTATTCTCACAAATACTCACAATAGCCTAACACACTAAGAGAACTCAAGAAATTTAGAGAGAGAGGAAGTATATGCAAGGAAGGTGTGAAGATTTCTTAAGATAACCCCTCCTATTTATAGGAAAACCAAGTTTCATTAATTGCACAATAAGGGCTCGACTTATTACACTTTAGTACCTCCATATTTGCCTCTACTTTTTAATATAATCCCTCAAGTATTATCAATCTTGCATAACATCCCCTAATAGTTCCCACATGTGAACCAATAGTTCCCACATGTGAACTAATAGTTCACAGCATGTGAATTTTAAAATTTCACTTAGGTACCCCTAAGTTAGACTCCACTTTTAATCCGTCAATAATGCTAAAATATCATAACAATAATATGAGTTACAGTGTCATGATAAATAATAAAAAGTACCATGCGAATGCTATTGTAATTATTGAATCAAAATACTGTTTAATTGCCACTTTATCAATTATTGAATCAATAATTTAAAATACTGTGCAATACCGTGTGCCTGTGAAATACCGCGTACTACTGTGGAATAACGCGTTTTACTGTTCTTTTTATTACCGGGTATTTCAACAGTTGCCGGTGATAATACTGTTGACAAAATACTGTCGCTTTCAGTATCCGACAACGGGGCCCACTATCGTTGACAATATTGTCATTGTGGGGCCCACTAATATTTTGTTATTTCGGCGCCGTACGTTACCGAATATAAAAGTGGTTATTTCGACGGCGCCGTCGTACTTTACCGAATATAATATTCTCCGACAGAACGAATATTATCCGACAGAAGGAATATTCCCCGACATACAGGTTTGACTTTTTTTTGTATAAATGAATAGTATATTCGTATGAATAGTACTTTCGTATTTATACCGTATAATTTCGTATCCAGCTCATATAAACGTTATGACGTAATTCGAAGGTCGAAGAAAGTGTAAAAGCCTTTTTAGCGTGAATAGTCCCCCATGAATAGTGATCGCGTGAATAGTGATTTAGCGTTATTACTAGATTTCTCAAATTTTCATATTTCACTGGGAACTTTATCATTATCGATTTAACACCTTTCTGTTTAAAAACAATAAGAAGAAAAAAAATTTCTCTTTATTAAAATTTTCGGGGTCTTACAAATTGTCTCAATTCTCGACGACTCACTTCTAAATGCACTAGACCGATAGAATTAGATTGCAACAATTTGGAGATGAATAAATTGAAATTCGCTTTTGCAAATTATCCAAATTCTATTCTATACATCGAAAAGTTGGTCAAAACCCTTATAATCAATAACCTTGAAAAACTATTGAAATAATAATAACATAGGACATGATTTCATGATGAAATTTGTATTTATTGTGGAAGAACACATGCATTTTTTTCCATTGACATTTATCTAGTTCTTGATCACCTAAGTGACCAAATTAAGCCATCATTTGTCTTTTCAAGGGTCAACCGTCTAAAAAACAAAGAGTCAAAACGCGCACTTGATTGTAATTTGTAAGAGTGTAAGACCAATTAATGAATTTCTCAATTATTACAATAAGGTTTTGATAGACTTTATATTTATTTATTTTTTTGTAAGATCCGCAACAGTCTTGCAAGTTGCATCTTACACATAAAATTGTATTTGTATATATTTTATGAAATCATATATATACGAAATATATAAGATTATTGACTATTATTTTATTTAGAATCCTATTATGTATTGTGATAAATTTACGTCGAATTATAATTATAAAACTTATTAATACATGAGATTGATATGAATTATACGATGATCCCACTTGTTACAATCTTTCTAAAAAAGTTATCACTAATACGTATCAACGTAACTGACAATCAAAAAGTCGACGTAAACATTTGCAATATATATCATTTTCCTTATTTTATTTAGAATCCTTCTATGTATTGCAACAAATTTATGTCGAATTACAATTACAAAACATATTCACATCTCTCTAAAAAAGTTACCACTAATATTTATTTGCGTAATTGATAATAAAAAAATCGACATAAATATTCACAATATATATCATTTTTCTTTTATTTGTGAGTGAGCCCCAATTTCCCATAATTTATATTTATATTACAACTGTTTTTTAATCTTTCAAGTATTCTAGGCCACCCAAAAAGAGTACTTGCATTATTCTAGCGAATGAGCGTGAAGGACAAATGTCAAATGACTAGTAATGAACTTATTTATTTCTCTCCTCTTTATTTATATCGTGGATTATAATTTATACCTCCTCTAACTTATTTTTGTGTCAAAATCAAAATCAAAATCAAAATCAAAATCTTAGCATTATTAGCTTAAAATATAAATTGACACATCTGCAGTTATTCTTTGCTTAAAGACAACTCCAATAGTCACATGTGAAACTGAAAAGCTGAAATGTATAAGCCAAAAATAATTCCACACAATAAATAAGTATTGCATATATTCCCCCCAAAAATCTTAATGAAGCTACTCAAATTTAGAGAAGTGATTTACTATCATTTGATGAAGGTGACATGGGCCAGCACTTTTAACTTAAAACATTCATGATTTAATTATGTTTGAGTGTTTAATAACTTAATATTCCTTCCGTTCTTAATTATCTGTCCTTTTATTTGAAATTTATAATTTTTAAATAAAAATTAATAAGTAATTTTTCAGATTACTCAATTAAAATAGTCTACGTTAATTCTCTTTTTTATTTTCAAAACCGACTTCGATACGCCTTCTTATTATTTCAAAGTACTTCAAGTATTATAAAATAGTCTACATTCATTCTCTCTCCCATTTTCAAGATTTAATAGACAAAATATATATAAGGGTGTGATTGGTATTTTGAACCAATTATAATCCATTAATTAGAGAGTTAATTAAATTTCTTAATTCTTGTGTATACCTCAAAACGACATATAATTAAGAATGGAGGGAGAATTTTTTATACTGGTAAAATTTATAGGCGCCCACATAATACTTATTCACCAATCATGAATACCGGATGATCCCATAGAAAATTATATGCGAATGACCCTAAGAAATCATCGCCTTTGCAAAGTATTTTACTCATATCCTTTGGAACCAATTATTATATAGAGCTCTCAAACTAAAGATATATTCTTTCTCTTAAAAGATTTCATTATCATTTTTGAAGAGACTTTGTTTTTTTCAGTTAGTAGATTATTTTTTTCATTTGTGAAATGTTTTTCAATGCGTGAATTGTTGAAGATGGATTGTTCAAATTTGGGCAACGTTATCATGACGACTGATTCTTCTTTCGCTCGTATTGAAGAAGTGTTCAGATCTGCATATTTTGTTATTACTTTTGAAATATAACCGTTTTTCAAGAGTATATATGGTATCTACTCATTGTTGTTACGATTGACTTTTTTTTTTTAATTATCTGTCATTCGTTTGAGGGAATTACCGTTTTAATTCTTTTGTATTGTAATATTTTTATCGCTTGTAATAATTTACAGTTTTAATATTTTCTGTATTATAATCTTTTCATTGTTTGTAACAATTTATATTTTTAATATATTTTAGTTAATTTGATTGTTTGATAAAATAACTCATATCCTTGAACGACAATTATTAAAAAAAAATTACTATCACTTGCTAACTCTTTGAAGAAATTGTGTTTAATAATATAATTATAGTTTTTATTATTATTTATGGTCTGAGTACCTTACGAAATTAATACTCCCTCTGTCCCAAATTAATTGGTCAATTTTGACTTTTTAAATCAAATTGACCATTTTTAAAACTAATCTTTTTACTATTTTTGCTAAAATATAGGTGAAGAGATTATAACCAAAAGAAAGTATATATTCCCTCCGTCCCAAATTAATTGCATTTCTAGGACTTTTTAAAGTCAAATTGACTATTTTTAAAACTAATTTTTTTACTATTTTTGCTAACATATAAGTGAAGATATTATAACCAAAAGAAAGTATATACAATTTATTACTAATTTCAATTTTTATAATTTTAGAAATATATTTATATATGCTTAATTATTAATTTTAAAAATAGTCAATTTGACTTTAAAAAGTTCTAGAAAAGCAATTAATTTGGGACGGAGGGAGTACAATTTATTACTAACCCTAATTTTTATAATTTTAGAAATATATTTATATATACTTAATTATTAATTCTAAAAATAGTCAATTTGACTTAAAAAAAGTTAAAATTGAGCAATTAATTTGGGACGGAGTGATATTTCTTTTCTTCCGAATATTAAATTTTTTGACATGGGCACCCATGGAGTCACGTGACACGCATACATATTAGAAAAATAGGTAAAAATGAAAAATGAGAGGAAAGATTCTTGGGACCCACCTCACCCGAGTAGTTGACGGTGAGAATTAAAACGCAGATCTATTCAATTAACGAGACCGACGTTGTACCAGAATACCAATATTACCCAAAATCCCCTTCCAAAAACAAGCAGAAGAAGAAGGCCATTTTGGTAATTCAAATAGCTTAAAACAGACTCCAGTTGATGACTCATTTGTCTTCCTCCCCCCACTGTTTCTCTCTCATCGACTCTCACATAAACCACCAACTGAAAATAAGAAAAACAGAGCTCGCAATTTCAGTAGAGATCTAGAGCGAGAAAATAAACAGAGAGATTGAGATCTAGAGAGAGAAATTAGAGAGAGAATGAGGGAAATTGGGACGCAGGTGGTGGACGGTAACAACAATCACCACAACGCCGCCGCATCATCACCCCCGCAAGCGTTGCTTGAAAGGCTCAAGGATTACGGTCAAGAAGACGCTTTTGCCCTATGGGACGAGCTCTCTCTTGAAGAACGTGACCTTCTCGTCAAGGACATCGAGGTCTTTTACTCATTTCATTTCCCCTCTATGCTCGTCACTAATTAAATTGTATTTTTATGAAATTGAATCTGATTTTGTTAAAAAAAAAATGTTGACTGAAGAACGTGGATCTTTCGAGGATTGATCGGATTATTCGATGCTCACTTCAATCACATGGTCGGTATTTTTTTTCTCTATAATTTGCATTACGATGTAAATATTTGTTAGTTATATATCAGCTCAATGTGTTAGTTTCTAATTTAGGGCTTCCGGCTGCGGCAATTGAGCCAGTACCGGAGAGTAGTGTGTCTACTGTGGAGGACAGGAAGCTTGAAGATAGAGAAAAATGGTGGAAGATGGGATTGAAGGCTATCTCAGAAGGCAAATTAGCTGTATTGCTTTTATCTGGTGGCCAGGTATTATTACGTTATATTTTGTTGATTCTAGGGGCTTGATTATTGATTAGTAATATTACTTTATCGTTCAATTATCATAATCACATAAATTTGAAAAAGTGGATTTGAATTGTTTAATAGACTTTAGTAAAATGGTAGTTACGTGAGGAATCTGGATGTGAGAGTTTGGTATAATGTTGCCTTTTGGGGTGTCGGCAATTTGATGATGGATATGTGAGACAAAAAAGGAGAAAAAAGGTAGCTTTATTATGCTTTAATGATACTGGGGTTTTATTAATAGAATCTTCTAAAGGAGTAGCTAATTATGATCCTTTTTTTTTAAATCATTTCTTTTGTAAAATAAAAAAAATGGGATTCTTACACCAGAGCTCATACAGAAAGCTTTAAGTAAGGAAAATGAAGTTTCCAAGATGATTATGTTTGGTTCAAGGATATGAGGAAAATAATTTTGGGAAATATTTGAGAGGATGTTTTAATGTTTTGAATGTTGAACATGTTAATATGGTCTTGTTATGATAGAGCTTGGAGATGAAATTGGGGACTAATTCAGGACCATGAACACTACTTGGCTTGGATTTTACGAAGGGCTGGAAACATATTTATACATAATATTTTATTTGTCGACTTTATGTATCTAGGACATATACTCCCTTTTCCCAATATATATATGCTATATTATTTTACCCTGCTCGCCTAGCTGGCCCTATCTTGCACGTTCCACTAACCGCTGTCACAAATAGGAGAAAATTCTGACTTTCACTTGACAAAGTTTCAAATCGTCTATATAGACCTCAAGGTAAAATATGTTTAAGATAATTGAAAATATAATGCACAAATCTGTTTTCTGAACATCATAAAATTCGTGTGGAATTCCTTAACAAAAATTATTACTGGATGTAGACCTCAAGGTAAAATATGTTTAAGATAATTGAAAATATAATGCATAAATCTGTTTTCTGAACATCATAAAATTCGTGCGGAATTCCTTAACAAAAATTATTGCAGGATGTAGAGAGTACTCGTGAGTTCAACCAAATAAGACCCATAGATCATAAGTAGTTGTTCACTTCAGAAATTTTGAAAAGACTAGTTGACAATAAACCTAAGAAAAAATGAATTGAAATATTCCAGCAGACTATTTACCTTAACTAATCCTCATTAGCCAGTGTCTAGAGTGTGTTCCGTGTCAAATTAGAGATCTACCTCTATCCTTGTTTCTATTGAATCTGTTCTATCCTTTCAAATTTTCTATGCATTGTTGTGCTTTATTTCAAGTCCTGCTGTATTTTCATGTAAAGACATTCTCACTTTTGCGTGAATGACCCGAGTTGCTTGAAACATTGTTCTCTTCCTCATGTCCATAACCTTTTCAGCTATATGATACTTCTTTATCATTTATCCAACAGGTTCTTGAATGTATTTTCTCATGATTATTTGACTGCAGGGAACTCGACTTGGAAGCTCAGATCCAAAGGGATGTTTTAGTGAGTAATTTCCACTTTAATACTAAACCAAATATTACTTTAATTTTAGATATATTACCACAGCTCTCTCTGTGTATCTATGTGCATGGGCTCCCCTTGCTTAATTCATCTAGAGTAGTTATATCTTAACTGGGTATTTTCATTTTACTTTTTTATTCTCAGTCGAAACCCTTGTTTAATACTGTAAGACCTAAGACCTACAGTAAATTCACACTATTCATGAGAAATACGTATAAATGTCGAGTACTTAAAATATTCAGAACTTTTTATTTTATCTGGAATGTTGGTGATTTGGTTTCTTTTTGTGAAATTATGGATACTTTAGAGATTCCAATATCTCTCTCCTGTATGTAGATTTGATTCACAATTTATTTGTATTCATTGTTCCAGATATTGGACTTCCATCTGGGAAGTCACTTTTTCAACTTCAAGCTGAGCGAATTTTGTGTGTTCAAAGATTAGCATCTCAATCTGTAAATGAGGGTGAGCATCATGTTTATGTTGTTTATGATTATAGTTCATTTGACATGATCTCCTAATAATGTTAGTACATGCAGGCTCTGCTGGCTTTGTGCCAGTACATTGGTACATAATGACTAGCCCATTTACTGATGATGCCACACGCAAATTCTTTGAAAGTCATAAATATTTTGGCCTTGAAGCTGATCAAGTAAGATTTCCGCACAATTTCAACTTCGACTGACTTGTAGATTCTTGTTTTTGCTTGTCTTTAAAGACAATTTTTTTACTGCAGGTTACCTTCTTCCAGCAAGGCACAATACCTTGTGTTTCAAAGGATGGTAGATTTATAATGGAGAGTCCATGCAGAGTATGTCTTCCTCTTGCCTTCTATGGTTTATGTTCATGCTTATCAGATGGCACAATTTATGATCCCTTTAATGATTTTAATGGCAGTTGCATTTTTCATTGAACATGCATTAATCATTTAAATATTTCTCCCTCTGTCCCGCTTAATTGCTTCCTTTTATTTTCTCATGCACTTTAAGAAAGTTGAAATATTGTGTAATTTTAACGAACTCCTAAAATAACCATTCTTAATGAACCCCACCCAGTTAAAGAGTACTCTAAAATAATGGGCAGATAGGTCAAATTTATATTAGACAATGAGAGAAATTACTTTGGGGACGTTTAGAAAGGAAGGGGTAGTAACTAAAGTGGGACAAAGGGAGTCTCTTTTATCGAATTATATCAGGTTCGCTAATCAACTAGGTATACAAAATGAAATTGGGTACGAGGAACCCTACCTATGGTAGAATGCACAAGACATTTAAGTTCTCGCACCACATTTTGGAACAACAATACCCAGTATGCGGAACTCAAGTGAGGCAGTAAGAGTTCCTAGTAACCCTCGATGAGATTACTTGTAGCAGTAAAATGGATTTAATTTGAACCTTGTTAAGTTGTTCAACTCAATGTTAGAGAGGGAGGGTGAGTGCATAAAAGTTTCACTTATTTCCATGACATTCTCAAAAAAGCATTTCTTATAATCTTATCTACATGACATGATGTCAGCATATGTGGCAACATTGCCTCATTCTGTAAATTATAAACTTGTAGGAATCAAATTTAGTTGCAAGAGTTCAGCGGTTAATTCTTGTTGGGGAATAAATCTCAATTGTCTTTATTATATAAATATTTAGCACATCATTTAGATTTAATGTCCTAATGACAAACTTATAAGTTATCAAATGAATTATGACAATTTATCTTTATGACTTTAATAAATTGACTGGTCCAAATTTAGTGCTATGTGGAGCAAAACCCGGAAGTATGTTTTACTAGGAAAAGGAGATTGTTCCGTAGTGTTATTCCCCCCAATTTGGAGGGGGTCAGAGGAAGGGAACAGAGAGCTTAACAAATAGAGTACCCTAAAAAGATGCCAATAAGAAAATAGAAAAAGAAAAGAATGTTTTGTACATGATTACATCTATTTCTACACAAATGTTACAAGCTCTGCATGATTGCATGTAACTATCACATTTTGTTAAGATCTGGGCTATTACTAATTCTATTACAGACATTTGAATTACGCAAGATGATTCTAATAGTATTTCCACTTTGCAATTCCTCAACCATTACGGTATTGATTTAAGTGAGTATTGCCGTCGTTTGTGCTATTGTGCTCTCAGATATGTTTATTTTCTAAAGGGTATTAAAAACACCTTTAGAGATTTGTAGACAACTGCTTAGTGGTTATTATGACTCAACATCTCATCCTTTTGATGTCTAATGAAACTTACTTGATTGTTGTATTAGGATACATTCTTCACTAATACTTTAAGTTTGTGTTTCTGTGGGACCCAGATACCCTCCATTACAATTTTCACCCAATCCCACCAATAACATATTAAGTGACAAAAAATACTATATTTATTGAGCCAATAATTGTGTTGCTGGTTTCGTCGCTAAAAGTTATATTCATCGCTAAATGTGTATTGGGAGAAATTGGGTGAAAAGTGTAATGGAGGGGGTCCTTATCCATATATATATATGGTAGTGATGGGAATTTAAATTTGTAAAGCCAGGTAGCAAAGGCTCCAGATGGAAATGGAGGAGTGTATTCAGGTATACCATGATATTGATTATGTATTTTATTTCTTGAAAATAGAGTGCATCATGTTCATCACCACCGAATAATCCTTGTTATGTTTCTCGTTGATTGGACAATAGCTAAATGGTTTTTGGACTGTATGTCAATATATCAGCATTGAAATATTCAAGGTTACTGGAAGATATGACCATGAGAGGAGTTAAATATTTGGATTGCTATGGAGTTGACAATGCTTTGGTGAGGGACTCTCTTTCCTTGTACTTTCTTGGTTATTTCATCATTTGAAAATAAATTTTATTCAATTTAGAGTATTATAACGTTGTTTGTTAAGCAGGTCCGTGTTGCTGATCCTACTTTCCTGGGTTATTTCATCGACAAAGGTGTAGCTACTGCGGCAAAAGTCGTCCGTAAGGTAACTAATTTCTTCTGGTCATTATGGACGTATGTTAAGTTCAAATTTTGTTAACTTGTAATCAACAATAGTATTTCCAATATAATTCACCAAGTGATATGAGGGACTCAACCATCTCTAATAAGTATTTTTGAACTTTTCTTTATCCTTGATGAGTAGAGCAGAGCATTGTTAGGGTCACAATTAAGTACATGCAAAATTCACTATACGACAAAATACAGACGAAAGTCTAATACAAGACAAAACTATACACCAAATCATTACTTTGAAACAAGGTAAGGAACTTGCATAGGGCAAACTTTTTTAGGCACAATTAATGAAGATCTTGAGCACATGCTTCAGCCTGTGATAAATCAACTTGACCACATTCTACTCTTTCTGGACAAATCAAAGATTTGAGAAAGGAGCAACTGTGCAAACTGTCCAAGTTCATATTAAACTGTGGATCAGGTTCAGTAAACTGAGATCTCACAACTAAACAAAGCATAACATAGTGCACGCCTGAAATTGATGGTAGAAACTCCGCAGCAGTGAAAGTTGATGTCGATTGTGAAAAGGTCAAAGAAAGAAAAAGGTACAAACAGGTAGGAACTTTGGACTTCGGCTCAATCTCAAAGTGGGTCAACTGAATTATTATTAGGCAGTTCATAATTTAGTTATTTGTTATTGAATTATGTTTCAGAGTTTCTAAAATGGTCAGTCCTTTAGTATTTCAAGTGAACCATTTAATGACATCCTGGATATCTTAGGTTGATTGTATTTTTGTTCACTTTATGAATTGTAAGGGGCTAGAAAGTTCTTGGAGAGTTGGAGTCCTATAAATATGGGTATTTGAGCTATTTTGAAGCAGAGATAAGTTAAAAATCTCAGATTGTGTTTGATGTTTGATGCATCTTTTCCTTGGGCATGAGGCTGAGGAACCCTAGATGTGAGGTCTAGTTTATCCCTTTTCTCTTTCCCTCTCTTTCATTTCTTTGTTTCTAGCTTGTCCCACATCAAAACTGCTAGTATAAGTTGGTTAGCAGTCTTTTCTTGTTCATGATATATTCTTCACCGCCAAGGATGTAGCACTTCCCCTCTATAAACCATACTATCATCTGATGTTTCATCAAATCAATAAATTACTTGCTGTAGTTTTAAGAAGTCCTTTCACTGATTTCCGAGGCATTACCAGTTAAGGAACAGAATGTAAAGAGGTATGTCCAGCATGTACACCTCAAATGTAGTTTTGTTAATCTAAAATGACAAGCTTAGAGAGGTGAGAGCTTTAAATATTTATTCCATATAGTATCAACAGTAATTACAGGGGACAAAAGTAATAGTTAATTGAAACTTAGTAAACGTTTAAGTAATCCCTTCTTGATTAATCTGATTGCAGGCTTACCCACAAGAAAAGGTTGGTGTGTTTGTAAGGCGTGGAAAAGGTGGGCCTCTAGCTGTGGTTGAATACAGTGAGTTAGATTCATCACTGGCTAGTGCAATAAATCAGGAAACTGGTCGGCTTCGTTTCTGTTGGAGTAATGTATAGCCTGTTATCACCTTGCTTATTTTACTCTTTCTACTTTTTATTGTTTCCTTCTTTTTACAGGTGAAGTAATGTTTCTTTAGACAAATTGCATACAGATGACATTGTTGAGAAAGTTAGCTGTTTTGACTAATTTAAGACACTCATAAAAATTGCACTGTTCTCTATGGATCTGATCAAATATAAATTTGTTTTGCCTCGTTCAAACCACTGTTTTGTGATTTAACTATAGAAAATGAATGGTGTATTTACATTGTTTCTCTCTTGATCAACTGCATTTTCTGATTTACTGGTGCTCTTTTTTTGCTTCAGGTTTGCCTGCATATGTTTACTGTGGATTTTCTGAATCAAGTGGCAAACGGCCTTGAGAAAGACAGCATGTCAGTAATGTCATCTTGATTTGTTTATGCGGTTTTGGTTTCTTTGACATCTGATGTAGCTCATTAACTCTTTCATTCCAAAAGCATGATCTAACTAGGTATTCTTGGATAGAGAAAAAAATGGTCACTTTTAGCAGGTGGAGAGTTCCACTTGTGTTGAATTTCACTAGTATGCCGTGCCGTGCTTGACCTTGAGCACGCTATAAAGCTCTGCTTTCTTATATGACATGTGGAACAATACTTGCTATGTGTAAATACCTTGTATATTTTTCCATGCTCCAAATCTTCGCACATGCACAAACACATTATATGATTAAAATCTTCTTGATATCACGAACTACGTGGATGCTAAATTTATTATGTGAGAGAGAAATTTGATTTCTACCCTGAATTTTTTTTGTTGAATTTATTTTGAAACTTTTATAAAGGAAATATAAAAAACATTCCAAGTAAACCTACGGAAGGTTTCTTATGTCGTTCAGCAATTTGTGTATATCTTTCTGGAATTGTGTTTTGGTATGCCCTTCTTTTATGCATGGGCTTCCTTGTATTTGTTTTACAATTTTTTCATCTCCAAAATTTGTTTTATGTTAATTGTTAATTATCATGATCAGGATGATGAATCCATTAAATAATCTGTGTTTCTGAAAGTTGTAGGATAGATTGATATCATGTTCCACAACTACCCTTTTTGGTTTCCATTTTTCTATATGTTTTCCATTTTTTGGACAACCTCGTGTCTTGTAGTAGCTTGTGTGATCCTGTTGGTATTATGGCCATGCTCTATGTTAGTGACGGCCTTTTTGGCCATTTCTCCCCCTCCCCCAACAAGTGTCAAATGGTCACTACTGCATCATTTTGTACCACCTCTCTTTAAAGGTTTCTGGCTTTCCTATTTGTGATGCATTTTACCTTTAAAGTTAGAACTGTACTGCATTTTTGTATAGAGTTAATATCTAGTTAATAACCTATTGGCAGCTCAATGCAACTGTTGGTTTCTTCAGCCAAAGCAGTTTTCAATTGTTAAATCATTGCTGTAATTCTGTTTTTTACACCTATGCAATGTGAATGCAGTTACCATCTTGCTGAGAAGAAAATCCCTTCAATTCATGGATATACAATGGGATACAAACTAGAGCAATTCATATTTGATGCTTTTCCTTATGCACCTTCCATGACACTTTTCGAGGTAATTTGTCTGTTCTTTTCTCTAAATCCCTGCATTGTCTTTTCAGCTTTGGCTCACTCTGTTTTGGGAAGTATGATAAAAGTCTTATTACTCATTTATACATAGGTATTGCGTGAAGAAGAATTTGCTCCAGTTAAAAATGCCAACGGGTCGAATTATGACACTCCGGATAGTGCTCGCCTGCTTTGTCTCCGTCTCCACACTCGTTGGGTGGTTGCTGCAGGAGGCTTCTTAACGCATTCAGTGCCCTTATATGCAACAGGTAATTTGATATTATTCTTTACATATTGTTGTATTCAACATGAAGAATAAAAGACATTTAATCATATAAGCTAAAAAGGGTGGAAATGAACAATGTGAATAAGGACTTGGGTCTTGGCCAGAAAACAATGGATTGCAGAAAAAAAAATAAAAAATAGTGCCTTAACAACTGGCCTATCTGATATTGTTTAAACACTGAGAAAAGATAGCAGAGCACGTACCAACATGTGAAATCGATAGATCTTGATAAAACATTCATTTTGTTCTCGTTTCTCATCATTTATAACAAATTTGTTCTATCATCTTGAGTGCAGGTGTAGAGGTTTCACCACTTTGTTCTTATGCTGGAGAAAACCTTGAAGCTATATGTCGCGGTAGAACATTTCACGCACCTTGTGAAATCTCATTCTAGTTAAATTTGGCTGTAGATTTTTATTTGTGAGGCTTTTTTTCTGTATTTTTTTTGTGGGTTTCTTTCTATTTGCCCCTTTCTAATATAGAATTTGTACTAATGATTCCCTGTCAATCACACGGCTATTACGGAAGAGTACATTGGTGGATGTAATGGTAATGCTCGATTTGTAAGGTTTTTGGCTAATGTTCGAGCATGGTTTTAATCTATCTTCTTTAATATTTCTCTTCAGATGTTAGTTATGGCGATTATTTACATTTTTGAGCTGTTCACCCACAGATGCACCCCCCCACCCCTCGGCAACCAAAAAAAAAATGACTGTTTTGCCTAACCCTCCTTCCTCCCGTTACCTGTGGGACACTAGTATTATGTGGTGGTAATGAAAGAAAAAAAAAACCGGTACACCAGGTGGAGTACATGGCAGGTCCAATTGAAGAAAAAAGTAGAGGGATTTTATGGTGTATGGTGTTAATTCCTGGTTTGACAATGATTTCGGAACCTGCATGGTAGTACAGAGCGTATATTTCCTTTCCTCCAACTGTAGATAACTTGGCAATCAGCACTCTGCAATCAAAACTCCCATCATCAAATGTGATCAACAGAAGAACTGGTTCTTTTTGTTGCTTTTATCATGTAAAGATATCTCCAAAGACCTTAAATGGTTAAATAGTACAAACTTCAAATTTTCCCTTGAAAGATTCTTTCAATTGCATGTAAGAAACCATAACGAATCACCAAGACGATACCAGAAAACTGTAAACAGATCCATAACAGCTGACAATTTTCTTCAAAAGTGCCAGCGAGTTTTAACCGGGCTAGCAAAAAAATAAAACAATCCCCGGTTATGTTTACTTATTAAACACATGTAAGAAACCATAAGAACAACACCGGCCCTGGGCTAAAGCCCAAGGTGCCTGGGCTTAGGCCCACTAAAATTGACAAATTTTTAGAGCTCTTAAGAGGTATTTGTGTTATGTATATATATACCCAACCAAAAAGCCCAGCCCACGTCAGTAAGGCCCACAAAAAATTTATCCAATGAAATAGGCCCAAATCTTAATAGCAATTCGCAAAAGGTTCATTTTTTTGTTGTCACTTTAAGCCCTTAAAAACTCAAGTCCGGCCCTGCATAAGAAACAAAGAGTGCCACCAACTACCCTTTTGAAAAGGAGATGTTTAGTTGAATAAAATGATATACATTATCTAAATGAAATACACTCGAAGTAGCTGCACTTCTCCGTGGCAGGTCTTGTTAGTGACCGACTCCTCCCCGAAAACATTTTCTTCTCTGCATTTGGAAAACAAGGAATATAAATTGGCATTGCACTAACTGACTATTATATTTTAAAGGGTTCATTAAAAGCACCAATAAGGAGGACAAAAATGAAAATGCAGCATACTGTCCACAATATTCCACGTTCATAAAAATACCTTTATAACCAGAACTAAAAATCAGATGTGCAGAAATCGATTCCATATGCATGCATGCTTAACAATATGGCGATACCCCAAGAAGCGGCTCCATGCTAGCCAATTGATGCTGCAAGAACCTGTAAACTGATTCAGTTGTCATGGCAGCTATTCTAATGACAACACCAGTTCCCTGCAGAAACAAAATTAGCGGATAGCTTGTAGCACAGATGAAATTGATGACTGAGACAACTTGAGATTTAAGGGATCAACCATCACATTGTTAGCATACAATTATATATTAATGACAATTACTATCATACATGCCGCATCCTAGTCATTTCAAATTTCACATAATAATTATTAGAGGTAACAATAAGGGTATAGTGGAGCTCTTGGTTTTTTCATGTTTAACAAAAAACCAGTTATGATCCACATGTTCACTGAGCATGTCTATAGTGCAATTATGTGAAAATTTAACGTTAGCTTTTATCTTGATAATAAACCATAATTAATATTTATGTGTGCGCGCCCGCGTATATATATGATTTTTATTTATTTCTCTTATGAAAATGAACCATTTCTTTTTTAGACAAGTTTTACAGGAACGAACCTTAGTTTTACGATTAATTAAATTAATCATGCATCTATTCTTTTCATAAAGGAAGAGGTTTTCGCATCTGCTGTTTTTTTTAATATCAATAATATAGACAGAATTTCAAGCAGATAGAGAGCTTCAAATCTATAAGGATAGAAAAAATAGGATACAGCTCTAGAAGAACTCATTGAGCTTTCAAAAGCCAATTTCTTAACCGTCCATTGTAATTAACAAAGTTAACTGATCACTCAACTGACAAAAAGCAGTCAACAGTGCTTACATAATGCCAGTACTAGACCAAAATATTTGAGGTTGACACTAAAGTTACTGAAGAATTCCTTGAGCTTTTATAAATTATTTTCTTAACCTTTCAACATTATTAATAAAGTTACCAGATCACCCAATTAAAAGGGAACCAAGATGCTTACATATATTAAACGCGATTACCCTAGACCAAAATATTTGAGGTCGATAGACTCAGAAAGCCAGCAAACTTAATGTGTTCTAGTAATGTGTTGTAGCATAGTTAGTCACTGGCTAGAAGGTAACTCCTGGAATGGAACTTGACATCGCAAGTTTCCAATACTCAATCCAGATAACATGATGAGCACTCACCATTCCAAGACTCTACGGAAATTCAATGGAAATACCTTAGGACCAAAGGGACTGCAAGAAGCAACAAAGCTTGGCTTGGTCAAATAATGAGATGTATGTGGACTTGCATAGCTCCGTAAGCTAGTAGCAGGGATGTGTAATTGCTCAGACATCATCTTCTTAACATCTTCTTTAACTTTGTCTTGGACATGCTTTAACTTTGGCCTACAACCAAGCAGCCACATCTTAGATTTATTCACATTCCAATCATCCTTATATAATACGGTAAATGAAAAACAGGATGGTAAAGGAAGGGGGTAACAGAACAAAATAAAATATAACGACTGCCTACCCCAGGAGTATGACCATTGCAATAACTTGGTAGTCTTGCATGTGTTCCGCAATACTAATAATGCGTCCCTGCTCTAGAAGTACCTGCAATAAAAGTAAAATCCAGTTGAAATGATAGACAAAGAGACAAAGTTGGGGTAACGAAATGCATGAGCCTCAATTCTAAATTTTTACAAATATCTGAAGGAAAAGTTCTCAAAAATGTAAATGAGACTATTAACCAACTTTGATTTCAGCTATCTTCTGATCACTACAGAAGCAGAAGCCACCAGTGGAAGTTCACAAGAAAACAGAAAAGTATGACTGAAAATGTTTACATATGAAGAAGAAACAAAAAGGGAAGGAAATCTGAGAGAACTGAGTTAGTGCAAATGAAAGTAAACCTTGAAGAGAAGTGAATAACGGAAAGGATTATAAGACGAGCACAAACTCTGGAAACAAAAAGGAGAAAGAAGAGAAGGTTCCATCACTTTCATAATACAACAGAACAAATGGCTTTTCAAAACAAAAACTTGAGAAAAATATAAAGTACCACATATGGTTTACCCAAAATCCCACCTGCACACTTGGAGTCCTTTCAATTATATATATATATATATATATATATATATAAACCTGTGGTTTTGAGCTGTATGACACAGTAAAATTGAGTGTTTTTTTTTTTTGCTGCTACGTGTCATTAATTTATTGATTGTGGCACTTGGCTCAAAACCACATGAGACTTTTCATAGTTTTTAGGACTACATCTGGTAATGTTAGAAGATACAATCTTATCCCATAATTGTAGTTAATCTTATCCCATAATTAGTGTGTATACATTGTTGTAAATTAGAGATTACCATAACTGTAAATTAGGGATTGCTATATTGTGAAACTTGTAGATATAAGTCAATGTAATTGAGAGCAGAAGTATCAAGAAATTATAACCCAAAATCAGTTTCTTCCTTTTTACATGGTATCAGAGCTACGTTCCTTATTCTTATAAAAAAACTAGCCTTTTTATTTTCTATTTTCGCTGCCATTCTTATTTCCTCTCAGAAAATTAGTTGAACAAATCTGTATGAAGAAGTTGAAATCATAATTGGGTTATCCATTGTCAGGCGACCATCACAGAGGTTTCAGACTTTTGACCCACCACTGCACGTGCCCCCACGCGCCACCTCACTCGCGGAGGGCCGATGCCGCGCGCCACCTTCATCCGGTGCGTGAGACTTTTTCGATGAACTTCTGCCGACGCGGCCACTTCCATGGTGTTCGTCTCTCTCTCCTCTTGCTATCTACAGTAGTCTTGTAGTGTTTGGTTCAGGTTTATCCATCTTTTTTACACCAGTTGGTTGCTTTCGTATGTAGCTTCAATTTTTTTTTTGTTACTATTGTGATTCCTATTGCTTCTTCTGCATAAATTTTGTTTCTAAGTGTAGTGCAATTATTTGTTATCCTTGGGAAAGTTTATCCTCCTCGGATATATATTGTAGCTACCTGTTATATGGCGGAACAAAGTGGTATTAGCAGTGGGGTTCATAACAGTAGCATGGGACAACAAGCTGTTAGAAGCCATACTCTTAATTCAGCATTGGTTCTAAGCCCTTTTAAACTGGATGGAACCAACTATTTGGCTTGGTCTCAAGCGTGCCACATGTCAATTAAGGCCAATCGTATGCAACATTTTATCAATGGAACAACTACTACGCCTGAAAAAGCTAATATGGCCTAAGAGGAGTGGAAATCTGATAATTCTATGGTGAAGACATGGATTTTTAATTCAATGGAACTTAGTATGCGGAGCAGTTACATGTTCTTAGACACTGCATATGAGCTTTGGGAGGCTATCTCTCAAACTTTCTCTATTTCTAATGATATGTCTAAGGCATATGACATTCATAAAAGAATCTGTGAGATAGCTCAAGGGGAGAAGACTGTGGCTCAGTATTTTGCGGAGATTAATGCACTTTGACAGGAGCTTGATCATTACCGGGTTTTTTCAGTCAAATGTGTGGAAGATGCAGTAGCTTATCAAAACTTTGTTAGTGAAGATACATTTGTGAATTTTTTGGCTGGTTTGAACATAGAGTATGATCAAGTTCGAGCACAATTGATTGGTCAGATACCATTTCCATCATTGTGAGAGGTTCATGCCCAAGTCCAACAGAAGGAAAATAGACGTCGGGTGATGTTTCTAAATCTAAATCCTGTTGACCAATCAGCCATGGTTGCTTCTTACCCTAAGCCTGGCTTCTCCATCCAGTCTCCTATCATACACTCGAACGAGAAGGAGTCCCACGAATGTGACTACTGTGGGGGAAATAACCATACCACCCTAAAGGTCGTGGAGGTCATTCTGGTAGTGGTCATGGACGTGGTTCCCAAGTCCATAGGTCCACTACAACACCTCCTGCTGATGCATCCAATACTTCAGACGCTACTACTGTTCTCATTCCCGAGGAAATCTCAAGTTTCCGAAAACTCTATTCCAAATCTATTTCTTCTTATGCACAGTCAGGTATACACTCGTGTGTTCTTAATGTATCATCAACTTACTCTAGTTGGATCATTGACACAGGTGCTTCCGAGCATATGACTGGGTCCTCCAACCTCTTTATCACATACACGCCTTGTTCTAGTAAAGACAAGGTTCGAGTAGCTGATTGTTCCCTTTCTCCTATCTTTGGGTGTGGTTCAGTAGTTTGTACTTCTTCATTCACATTATCATCTGTTTTTCATATTTCTTCATTTACCGCAAACTTATTCAGAGGTTTAGATTTGTTTTACCGATTATCCGAGCTTGAATGGAACGATGAAATTCTGGAACGGCTTCAAATCTCCAACGCAATCCAACGGAACTGCGTCTCTACGGCATCCACACGAACGTCCCACAAATCGTCACACGATCTGCAGCAAAGAGAACTCCGGTACTAGCCGCCAAGATCTGGATTTTTTCAAGTGTTGCTCTCAACTCTCTTTTCTAAAACGGCTAGGGTTTTGTTTTCTTTTGGTTTCACATAAACAAGAGTGCTGATATATCAGATATATATAGCGTCCAAAAAGTTAAGCAAAACCCTAATCCTATTAGAAAAGTAAAATCCGAATTTATATATATATTATATTTTAATTAAGTCTTACTTAATTAATATACATATATACAAATTATCCTGTTAATTTAAATTCGTAATTTAAATACTATCAATCATATTGACATATTTATATCCTTACAATTTAAATTAATTCTCTTTTAATTACGTTCTAAGTGTGTGACCCTATAGGTTATTATTATATTGGCAATAATTTTAAAATCATATTATAAAATTATAAACAGTGAGTGGCATCTAGTAATACATCACTGCTACCCAAATAATAATAAGATCGATGATTCGATGCAACCTTTTCGTGACCAATGTTTTAATGTAATTTAATCCTTTTAACCTTGACATCCTAGATTAAACTCGAGCCATGGAATGTGTCATACTCTTCATAATTTAATCTGAGTTTTCTTGATCAATGAGTAGACTATATCAAACAAATCACTATTTGAGCATGGCCATGCATTTCATAGTCCTACTCAATCAAGAGGCCTATGGATATCACCCCTAATATATAGGAGGGTTAAATTCCATCTAGATCACTCATATTGCTCACACGATTCATGATGTACCCAATAATCACCTTTATTATCGACCCTATTAAAGGTGATCTTTGATGATATCAAAGTACATGAATTCCCGTGTAGTAATATAGTGATTTCAAGTCGGAGGACCATTACATCATTGTCACTATGAGAATTGCTTATGACACTTTGCATAATGTTCCACGTAGAATTCTCATGATGGGTCTGTCCAGTACATTGTTCTCTAACATGTACCTATGCATTGACTTAATATCTCATATATTAATGACCAATGAGATTTGGTCATCAGTCAATCCATATACTAGTCTCAATGTATCATTGTTGTCCCATTCTCAATGATACTCGACTAGGGACATTTAAGAGTAATGATACTAATTGTAATTATATAATCTCATGTTCAAGTCACATACTTGAAGCTATATAATTTGTGTCATTATTCTAAGGACTTTTATTATGTTAACATTTATATAACACAGTAAATGAAACCATAATAAAATAATTCATTTATTCAATCAAATATCAAAAGAAATGTTAAGCAATTACATCAAAGAATTGGCCTCTAGGGCATAAACTCTAACAAGCATAGCATCATAATTCAAACCTCCGGTGTCAAAACCCCAGAACAAAATGGGGTGGCAAAAAGAAAAAACTGGCACTTACTAGAGGTAGCACGCATTCTTATGTTCACTATGAGCACACCTAAATTTCTATTGGGAGATGTTGTTCTGACTGCTGCATTTCTTATAAACCAGCTTCCTTCTAGAATTCTTGGGAACAGAAGTCTCATCTCTTTCCTCCAACACACGATAAGTCCTTCTCCTTCGCCTCGAGTTTTTGGCAGTGTGTGCTATGTTCATGATAAATCTCCCACTCGGGAAAAACTAGATCCCGAGGCTCTTAGATGTGTTTTCATTAGGTATTCTCCCACCCAAAAAGGTTACAAATGTTATCATCCTCCTTCAAACAAAGTATTTGTCACTCGTGATGTCACCTTTTGGGAGTTGGAACCTTTTTATTCTTCCTCACCTTCTCCTTAGGGGGAGAATTTTATTGATGAGGAGAAGCTTCCTCCTAAGGCCGGTATTATGAGTGGTATTATACCATCTTATCCTATAAATTCTTTTCCTGTTCCTGTTGTTGTCTCTGATAAATCTTTACAGGGGGAGTTACAGGAGTCATATGCTAAGGGACAAGAATAAGGTCACAATTTCTGCACCACTGCACCAACTCTGCTCAGAACCTAGTCCTGATAATACTAATGGTAAGAATCTTAATCCTACTTGTTCTTCTGATGATACTAATCTTCCTATTGCTCTTAGAAAATGGGTTAGATCTTGTACTCAACATCCTATTTCTAATTTCTTAGCCTATAATAAATTATCTGCGTCCTACCATTCCTTTATTTCTTCCTAGTCTTCGATATTTGTTCCTCAAAGGTAGAGAGAAGTAATTAGCGATGAGAACTGGAAACAGGCTAAAATAAAAGAGATGAATGCCCTAAAAAAGAATGATACATGGGAACTAGTCACTCTCTTTACGGAAAAAAACCAGTTGCATGCAAGTGGGTATATACAGTCAAATAGAAGTCTGATGGGACAGTTAAGAGACTCAAAGTCAGACTAGTTGCAAAAGGGCATACTCAAACCCATGGGATTGATTACAAGAAGACATTTGCTCCTGTGGCAAAAATGAACTTTGTTCGTACCATAATCTCATGTGCAGCAAACTTTGATTGGAATCTTCAACAATTAGACGAAAAAAATGTGTTCCTTAATGGTAACTTGGAGGAGGAAGTATACATGGAAATATCTCTTGGTTTTGCTTCATCTGCCACCGAGGGTAAGGTTTGTAAGTTACGAAAGGTTCTGTATGGTCTAAAGCAATCTCTTAGAGCCTAGTTTAGTAGATTCCACAAAGCAATATTAAGGTTTGGGTACAAGCAAAGTCGAGCAGATCATACTCTATTTGTCAAACAAATAAAGGGTAAGATTACCATTCTTATTGTTTATGTTGATGACATTGTGGTGACAGGGAATAATAAAGAAGAGATAGTGAATCTCAAAGCTAGACTGACTAGAGAGTTTGAGATCAAAGATCTTGGTCCTTTGAAATATTTCCTTGGTATTGAAGTTGCGAGATCTTCCAGTGGAATATTTCTATCTCAAAGGAAATTTGTACTTGATCTTCTAACAGAAACTGATATGTTAGGATGTAAGCCTGGTGATTCTCCTATTGAAGTTAATTATCATTTAGTAGGTGGCTCAGGACCTACGATTGATAGAGAAAGATATCAAAGTTTGGTGGGACGATTGATATATCTTTCTCATAATAGACCAGATATATCTTATGTTGTGGGAGTAATCAGTCAATATATGCATGATCCTTAACAGTGTCACATGGAAACTGTTTACACAATTCTGAGATATCTCAAGTCTGCTCCTAGGAAAGGTATATTGTTCGCATCACATGGTCATATGAGAATTGAAGCATTCTCCGACTCAGATTGGGCTAGCTCTATAGAGGATCATCGTTCTACATCTGGTTACTGTTCATTTGTTAGAGGCAATTTTGTTACTTCGCGCAATAAAAAACAGTCCGTGGTGGCAAAATCTAGTGCTGAGACAGAATATCGAGTTATCGCCTTGGGTATATGTGAATTAATGTGGCTTCAAACTTTGCTAGAAGATTTGGGTGTTACAACTAAAAGGCTTTTGCAGTTATTTTGTGATAATAAAGCAATCCTTAGTATTGCAAACGACCCGATACAGTACGATAGAACAAAACACATTGAGATTGACAGACACTTCATTAAAGATAAGTTAACTGGTGGTCTTATTTGCTTATCTTTCGTCAAAACAGAACATCAGCTTGCTGATAGTTTGACTAAAGGTCTTAGTAGTAAGATGTTTCATCCATTTTGTTTCAAGTTGGGCATGCGAGACATTTATACACCAATTTGAGGGAGAGCGTTAGAAGATACAATCTTATCTCATAACTGTAGTTAATCTTATCCCATAATTAGTGTGTATACATTGCTGTAAATTAGGGATTACCATAACTGTAAATTAGGAATTGCTATATTGTGAAACTTGTATACATAAGTCAATGTAATTGAGAGCAGAAGTATCAAGAAATTATAACCCAAAATCAGTTTCTTCCTTTTTACATGTAATTTGCATTTTTATTCCAGAAACCTAAACAACATGACGATGCAAAGAAACCAAAGGATGATGTAGGATAACAGGACTGTGACTTTCAAGAGTCAATATATACTCAGTGAAGTCAATCTCTAGTAGCAACTTAATTTGTAACAGCTAAAAATGAATGAAAAATCTCAAAAAAACTGTTTTATAAATCCGTCAAGAAGATTTGTACCGTGTCAAGAAACAAAGGCTCATCTCCTTCCAAATATATGTGGTTTGTGCTTTTATATAGTCCAAAATCCCATTTCTCTCCACTTTCATGACGCCCACTAGTAATCCAATCAACAATGAGCAAGCTTGAATCAGACATGACTCTGAATACTTGCTTCTGAGAGTACTTTGCAGTTGAAAAACACGTTACTGGATGTGGAATGACAACCAAAAGGGCATCACTCCCAATTCTTGCCTACTGCATGGCATAAATTAGCCACTGTTATTAAACACGGTTTGTGAAACAATTAGCCAGAGACAAAAGATGAAACAGGTAAAATTCTCTTATATAGCTGAATACAAGTTCCAAGAACATTCGCTTTGTGTTTCTTGAAGAATACAACCTAAACTAAAGTTCCTTCTTGTTACGTTATCTTCCAAAGAATATTATGTTATGTGTATGCTTAATTAGTGAATTAGCGATGACTGATTCAACCAACAAAAAGACAGAAGTTTCTTGCATAATACAATAAACTGATAGTCACATTAATTTTCTGCAGAGCAAGTATGACCCGAAAATATTCCATGATTTTCTTATATATTCAATGGCAAGCTAATTGCCCAAAAAAAAACGATACTCACGATTCCAAAAACAAAGAAGTCCCATTTGCAAATATTAAGGATGCATTTTTATTCCGCGTTTACCCCTAAAAATAATAAGTTATTAGTTTAGTAGTAGTGCATGATAATGAAAGTATGATGGCAAACTTGAGGTCATGGTGTTATTTTGTACTATTATCAATAAAAAGAGGACTCTTTTAGCAGAACAAAAAAAATTGACAAATGGGACTCATTTTGTGGAACGGAGGGAATTTGTTTTTAACTGATCCATAGTAGTCTCATCATGCGTGTGGGTAACAATAAACATATCGAAAACAACACTTTTCCATCCAATTTCATGAACAATATGAACCATATATTACTCTGACCAGAAAGGCAAATGTAAATACTAAATAGTAACAAAATGGCAAATTTTATTAGACCATATTATTCTAATAAATCCTTCATAACCACAAACTTAGACAACCAAGGTCTTGTATATCCGCAACAGGCCGTTACCTCAAAGATTTGTTCAGAGCACTTTGATGCCACACATTTGTATACCTATATATAAAATCAAATCAGAATATACAGAATTTAGAAAACAGTCAATGAACAGAAGCAAATGGTAGTTAAAAACCCAACCTTTGTTGAAGCCTGGGTGGTCAAAACTGCTGTACAACCATCTCCAATTGTGAAATCACATGATATGGAATCTCCCTTAACATACCCAGTACATAAATATCCATAATAAACTATAAAAAATAATGGGAAAAATCAATCAGAGATAAATAGGAAAAAGCTATACATACAGAGACAATTCCACCACCATAAGTGAGGGTATAAATCCAAACAGCATCAGTTTGGGAGGAACCCACCTGAAATTAAAACAAAAACTATGAACTGAAACCATTATCCAAATAATTTACAGATTTTTTTGATATTATGATAATTAATCTTAAATGGGTTATGCTAGCATATAGAAACTAGAGTATCATTTGGTATATAAAGAAAGATAGACTAGTGTATTAATCAATCACTGACCTTTCTGGGAATGATGAATTTGAGGGGATACTTTGAGAAGCATCTTGTTACCGTTGACCTCCCTCTTACTCTCTCCACTACCAATTTTCCCGTATCCATTTCTCCCTTTTTGTGTTCCATATTTTTAGTATATTACAAGCAATGGCAAGATAACAAGTTTATAACATCAGCTGTTCGCTGCAATATTATATTATGCGAAGCATTATAAAATTCTATAGAGGGATGAAAGTGTTATCTCTGACAATTGAGGAGCAACTCTGAAACTAATTGATAACTTAGAGATAGATATGTAATTCGGCCAAAAAATAAAAGGTTAAATACATTTATTCTCTCGAAGTATGATCCCTTTTACACAAGTGACCCTAATCTTTAAAACCTTATAATAACATCCTCCAAGTACACTTAAGTAAACAAAAGTGACCCTAAAACCATTTCTGGCCAAAAAAATCGCCTGAGTGCTGACGTGTCACCAGAATACGGTCAAACATACGATTTTACCATATTTGACTTATTAAATCAGTATAAATACTTATTAAATCCGTATTTGGCTTGTTAAATTTGTAATGTTATATTAAATCCATACAATTTGATTATAAAATTATAAATACAATTTAAAATTATATTCTCCAGCATATTCATCATCCAACGGCTTCATTATTTCATCCACTTTCATCACCAAGAGCACAACCCACCTAGAAACCTTTACCCAATCACCATCGCCAATCATATTCATCATCATACTTTCTTCATCCAAAACATGAACAAAACCATTTTGGTTAACCTCAATCCACCATTACAAACACAAATAAACTTGCATCAGATAGATTAAACAGTTAGAAGTACGAAAAATTCTTAAAAAATTGTCAATAGTTCATGTTCTGCTCAAAGCCTCAACTTATAATCATTTATATCACTCCAATTGAGTACCAAAATTTATGGGCTTTTATCCACCATCAATTTCAAACCAAAATCAACCATTAATAACCTCAAAATAAACTCAAATCTCAACAAAATTGAAATGTATCACTATGACGATATAGTTAGAAGCAAGGTTTTTAGATCCAGACTGGTCATCGAACCGAAAAAGATACCTGGTGGATGAATCACTAGTCCAACTAATGGTCGAACTGTTATTGATCTAGTGACGTCATTAATATGTAAAATATATATTATTAGTAATTAATAAAATTTTAAAAAAGTTCGTTTTTTATGAACTAAAATATAATAAAGTTGAGTTACAATATTACTAAAAGTGGTTAATTTTAATATTAAAAAAAATTGATACAAAAAAAAATCGGTTAAATAGGTCAATTAACCGGTTTTACCGATTGGACCAGTGGTCAACCAGGTTAGCCAATTTTTGACCAAGTCAATAAAATCGGGCTAAACTGGATTGGAATGCAGACTGGTTCCAATTTTTACTGGTTAAACCGGCGGTCCGGTCCAAATTTAATAACACTGGTTGGAAGAATATAAGAAAAATCACATGTAATACCCCTACATCACATTAGTTGAATTCGAAAAACCACCTTTAACACCCCTATAATTTTTAAGCATCAAGGGAATGGAATCATCACCAATTCATCTACAAATCAACCTCAATACTAAAAAAAGTTCAAAAATTCGCAATAGTGGCCAAAACTCTAGAAAAATCAATTTAGATCCACCCAAATCTACCGATTTAGGTTTGAAAACTATTGGGCATTATTCCTTAACAATTTTTGAGTGATATAAAGCTGAAATTACCCACAAAACACCAAAAAGCATAATAATCTCACCTATATAAGTTTGGTCGCGACTCATACTTTTTTTTTGTGATTTTTTAGCTTGTTTCTTGGAGCAAACTAGCTATGGTGATGACTCTGATCAAGGCGACAAGGGATGGCAATGGAGCTCGCTGAAATTTTACGGTTAAGGAAATGGAGTCGATGGATGTTGATTTATGAGTTTCTAAGGTTCATCTCATCATCTATTGTCCAACGATTTTTTTTTCAAAATATTCTTTGGGTTAATTAATAATAAACCACATAATGTCAAAATACAATGAAAATACGTTCTAAATTATAAAATACAGTGAAATATATTATTTTTTGGTGACACGTCAGCACTCAGACGATTTTTTTGACCGAAAATGATTTTAAGGTCACTTTTGTTTACTTAAGTGTACTTGGAGGACACTCTTATAAGATTTTAAAGATTTTAAAATTTATGGTTACCTATGTAAAAGATGTCATTCTTCAAGGGCAATAAATGTATTTAACCCAAATAAAAGACCCACAAAAAATGCCCATGTTCGTCAATCGTCTCTCAGCTTCCTCTTCAGTGAACGACGCCGCGACCCACAACAACTCACCGGTAGATTTCTATTTCTCTCTCTATATTTTTCATCTGATATATATATATATATATGTATATATACATACATATATACGTAAAGTAATGGGAACTCAAAATCCAAGTCGAACTAATTCTGTGATTATTGAATTTATTAGCTTTGATTTGTTTCGGTAGCTATGAACATTAGCTTGTACTATATGATTTGCCCTTCATTAGTATATGATATGGTTCCCATTTTTGGATTTTTGTAAATTTCAGGCGGTAGGCAATTGAGTTTATCATAGGTTAAAGTGAAAGGGTGACCAAATATATTGGGAATGAGTTTAATTTTGAGATTAAGGCATCATTTACCAAATCGATTCTTTAGAGGACCCATTATTTCTCATGTGGCTGCACTTAACTCAACTGGGTTAACTCGGCAATTTGCTCAAGCTGCAAGGAAAGAGGAAGAAGAAGAAGAGGAGGAAATTGAGTATGACCAAAGAAGGCTCCCAGCTGATTATGACCCAGCAACATTTGATCCCACACAGCACCGGAGTCCTCCAACGGAACGCGTATGGAGGCTTGTAGATGAAATATCAGGACTTACATTAGTTGAGGTTGGTGAGTTGGGTTCGATTATGATGAAGAAAATGAGTATGAAGGAACCGCCAATTGTGGGTGTGATGAAATCAGGAGCTGGGTTAGCTGGAATGGGTGCAATGAAGGGACCAGCAGCAGCAGCCAAGGAGGAGAAAAAGGCAGAGAAAACTGTGTTTGAATTGAAATTGGAGTCGTATGAGGCACCATCGAAGATTAAGATAATAAAGGAAGTCAGAACATATACGGATTTGGGCCTCAAGGAAGCCAAGGAGTTGGTGGAGAAGATCCCTGCAGTGTTTAAAAAGGGGGTGTCAAAAGAAGAAGGAGAACAGATTATCGAGAAGATGAAGGCTCTTGGGGCCAAAGTTGTCATGGAATGACTCAAAAGTGATCATGTGTATTTTTGTTTACCACCTTGTAGCCTTTTCAATTTAGTTAATGTTTTGTAATGATGATAAATGAAACATCTTAGAGGTCTGTTGGTTCAAGTTGACGAATCTGCAAATGATTTACATCTGATCTTGTTGCTTATAGAGCTGAAATTTTAATGAAGAACTCCCATATATTTTGAGCCATGGGTTTTGCTTAATTTCTATTTAATTTTTATCACATGATGGTGTCTTCTGAAATAAAGGAAAACTTTAGGAAATATATTGTGCGTTTTGCTTTTTCCTCTTCTTCTTTTTAACTTCATAGAATCAGCAAATAAACATGTTAGATCATGAACTTTTTGGTTGTGTTCCCTGAGTTTGTGGATCTACCTAGTATTCATTTTAGTTTCCTGTTTTGACTAAAGCACGTGTCTATTTTACTGTCCAATTTTGATTTGGTTCATTGCTGCAGCAATTTCCCCCCCTTTAATAAGAATATACTTTAGAAATATAGCATATATATATAGATATGTGAATTTTTATCAATAGTTGTTTCTTACTGAGATAATTGTCAATATTACTAAGATATGAAATTAATAGAGTTCACCTTCGGGATTTGAGCTGCTAATGCTATTTGCAGTCAAGCATAGGACATGAATACCTTTGAAACAGATTCTAAAGAATCTCTCTGTTGGAAGATAGACTCGATAAACAAAAATTACTGAAATGAAGGAGGTAAATGGATGGTTGAGAAGATCACGAAGCAAGAACTTGTATAGTAGATGTAGTGGCAACCTGTCAAAAGGTTTGTCCATTAGGGATTTCGAGGGGTGCAGCAACCACCTCAAAGTTTTAGATTTAGAAACATGTTTTAGGAGATGATGGACGGTTACTAGAGTCGCATTGTTTATGAGAGTCATCGGTTAGATTTGTTCATTCCAGAAAACTGTCTCAACTAATACTGGTCAGAATGTTTGCTTGTTAGAAGAACACAGCCAAAACTTTGATGAACTGAAAGTGGATATTTGGAGTGGTTTTTTCTTTACCTTGCAGACTGCATACAATTTATGTTTAGTAAACTATATTAGGGAATTAATTAGTAGATAATCTCAAGGTGAGCCTGGAAAGGAGAGCTGCCTGCTTATGGAAGAAGTCAATGCCGGATCAAAATATTGCTATTTGACTTTTGAACCAGAAGTCACATAGTTTTTCATCAAGCATAGTTCAAAGCATGAATATATGTTTGTACACCATAAGCTTGAATATGCCCTACAGGTAACTAGTAAGTTTATCAATTCTTAAATCTTAAGTTGCTTAGAAGGTCTTCTAAGCCAATTTGTACTGGGAGAAACGAATATTGTACTGCTTCATCAAGAAAACAAAGGCATGTCTTAAGTTTCCACTAGTACCTGAAATCATCTTCAACATTTGCTGAGCAGAGCTGCTAGCTTCCCTTCTCAAGGCTACTTCGATAGCTTTCTCTGACTAGACCTAATTAAATAGCAGCTAATTATCTAGAATTTTTGTCGTGATAATGTTATTGTTCACATATTTAAGGGCAGCTCACTGAAGCCATTCACATGGAGGGTAAAGCAGAGTAATATTGAGCAACTTAACTTATTAGAATTATGTGTAAATGCTCGATTTGAAGAAATTTAGTTGGTTTGCTAACATATAAGCGACATTACTAGGTCTCACCCGTTGCTCCAGCCTGACAAGTGAGAAGCACAACCCTGTGCTTGGAACAATGCAAATGCAGTGTGTTGGTTCTGGTAATTTAGCTTATCAACGGAGGATAAATAAGGCTTGTTTCTAACTTTGCTGTGTCCGAATTTAGTTAGCCTACAGAACATTTGCATTGTGATCAAATCAAATACTCCTACAAAATTTCCCTTGTTTTGTTTGGTTTGGTTTGGTTACTTTTGTAGCCCCTTATTAAAGTTAGCAAACAGAGAACAAATCAGCAGCAGAACAAGGTGAGTAAACATTACATCATTAGTGGCTCTCTACTGAAATCAGCAGCAAACAATAAAATAACTACTCCATGTCTGGAAAAAGTATCATTTTCAATGTAAACTACAAAGTAGGACTCATTTTCCGGTGAGACGTGGTATTATTTTGAAAAACCAATGAAGAACCATGATTATTACACTGTCGAGTACAAGATAGATATACCAAATGTCTCAAATTATTTGTCGCTAATATTTCCAAAACTCCATAGCTTATACATTCATCCCCTAACCAAGGATATTCCACTATAGAAGGAAACCAAAGTGACATAACAAACTACAAAAACTCTCTTGCATTTGCTTCACCACTAGCACACATGCTAAACTACAGAAAGTAAAGGGCCAGTATATGAACTACTATATAACTTTCTATCAATGCCTAAAGTGCCTCACATTGGTGAAGAGGAGCGAAACTCCATATTTGTTACAACAATCAATCGCATCATTATCTCTGATGCTTCCCCCAGGTTCCGCAATTACACCAACCCCACTCTCACATGCTTCTTCAACTGCATCTTTCCAAGCTGTTTGTAGAAAATAGGCACTAGGTTAGAGTTGGACAAGAGACCACAAAAAGTTAGAGATCCTTGAAGTGGTATAAAACTACTATTAGTTGAATAGATTGAACTTTACCAAATGGAAAGAATGCATCACTGGCCAAAGCTGCACCTTTGACCTCGTCTCCTGCTTTTCTTAAAGCTATCCTCAAACTTTCCAAACGGTTTGGTTGCCCACTTCCCATACCTAACATACAATTGTTCTGCAACATAACGGCCATGGTCACAGAGAATTTTTGCAGGAAACAGAATTTTCAAGCTACGGTTATTTTTAAAGGTTCAGAAATTCACTAACCTTTGCAATCACAATAGCATTGCTCTTCACGTGCTTCACGCACAGCCATGCAAACTTTGCATCACAAAGCTCACTATCTAGTGGGGCCTTCTCAGAAACTGGTTTGAATTGGATATCTTCCGGACTTAAATCATCAGAATCCTGAGCTAGCCAACCTCCACCAACTTGTCTAAGTGAGAGCTTCCCTTTACTGTTTTTGCTTGCCTCGAGGATTCTCAAAGTCTTAGACTTTCCACGGAGGACCTCAAGCCCCTTTTTTGTATACTTAGGAGCAACAACAATCTCATAGAACATTCGAGTTTCTCCATCTGTTGGACTTCTAAATTCTCGTATATCCTTGGCAAGAACCTTTCAAACACATCAAAGTATATATCAGGATGTATTAAAAGGCACTATGGACATGAACAATGCAGCAGAGTAATTCCCATAGGAATTTCTTTTAATTCCCATAGGATTTTCTTTTGTGCTTTGTCTTTGTGCGTGTGGTGAGAGGCAGGGAGGGAGGGGGGGGGGAGGGGTGATAGTATGCGAGCTTGCGTTCTAAATTGGGTTCCCTACCTTGCTATGATGCAATGTGATTGGTGAAATGATGTGTCCTAGAAGGTTGTATCAATAAGAGCTCAACCAGCAAAAAGTCATATTAGATCTTGTAAAATACGATGAGCTTCTTACCTCATCAACTTCTATGTTGAAGGCGACAATACCACCAAAAGCACTCACTGGATCTGCTTTCACAGCTAACCGATATGCTTCGATTATATCATCACGTGAAGCTACCCCGCAGGGATTTGTATGCTTTACAACTACACAAGTAGGCTTATTGAACTCACACACACAGTTCCAAGCTGCATCAGCATCTAGGTAGTTATTATACGACATTTCCTGCACCAAATAAAGTATATTTGTTACTTCAGTTTTAGCAACTGTTTTTTGCCAAGTGATAAGAAGAGGAGGGGAAAAAACTATGTGAATGTAATGATAGAGTACAAATGTTAGAAGACAGTTAGGAAAGAAATCAATTGACTCTCGGACTCAGATCAGATGTAAGTCAGCTCAAAACTTGTAGATAAAGTCATTCAAAAACATGTTAACAGAATTACTCTTACAAGAAGTCTTCATTGGCAACAGATCAGAAGGTAATTTGGTTCAACTTTTATCTATCAAATCATGATATATAACAGCAAGACCACAACCATTACGTCCTGTTACTCGGTTTTTGTTGTGCTGAAACCAGACACAGCAGCAGCATGACCCAAACTGAATTCTTACTTAAAATAAAATTTATCACTTCAAATATAAATTATATACATGCATGCTTATCCTAATAGGGATATACAATAAAGGGACAAAATTGACAAATAAAAGACATAAAACTATTTATCAGAACCCATATAATCATATAATTATCAAAACTAAGGCCTGAAAACAATGATGTTATGAACATTGTAACGTTTCAGTCGCACCTTGCCATGATGTTGGATAGCAGTTGCAATACCACCTGCATTAACCTCAGAGAGACTCTTGTCAACACAAAATGCAGCCTTTTGATGAGGATTTTCGCCATAACGAAGAGAACTTTTGAGTGAGAGAGGCAGTGTTAAGCTGGGAGGAAATTTGTCTTCTGAAACAAATAGACCCCATTAATATGTGCACTCCATAAAATCCAAGTGGTTCTAGACTCACATATCTTTAAGTCGTTTGGTCAGCTGTAAACGTTTTAGTATCTCTATCTCACTGCTTCTAATGACCTTGGGAAAAGTCCCATTATGGTACAATATTTTCCCAGATGTATCATTCCACAAATGGCTTTACATATAGCGAAAACAATATGACGAAAAATAGTAATTCACACGATCTTCATCCACAGGTCACAGCTACTCTGAAAATGGTGCGGCCATTTTAGTTTTTCATTACTTCTGTTTATCCTAATACTTGGTTTCCATGATGACCTTGAATATCGGAAGATTCATTATGACAATGTATTTCCAAAATCCATCATTCTACAAATGTCTCAACTTTAAACTAAACATTAAAGCAAATGAGATTACCTCCCACAGTCTGCTTCCACAGCCACTCTGAAACAGCAGAATCATAAGAAGCAACATGTTGGAAAGCCTTCCAAGCCAGCTTCCTCCTAAACTGTTCATCAGCCTTATCCCCTTTAAGAGACTCTAAAAGTTCAGGATAGTCTTGTGAATCAACAACAACCAAGACATCCTTGTGATTCTGTTCAATGTGTATGAGTTAGTAGAAATCTGACATAGATAGTAACTGTTAAGTAATCAACTCATCTAAAAGTTTAAGCTGGTAGATGGAGGGTCTAACAATGTATATCATACTAACACACCCCTCAAATGCAACTTTATGGAGAATGGACAAATTAAAGTGCATTTACACTTTTTTAAATTAATATAAAGACAATCGGGAAGATTTGAACCCAAGACCTTACACACCCAGAGTCTGATACCATGTTAAGTAACAAACTCATCTAAAAGCTTAAGCTGGTAGATGGAGAGCCCAACAATGTATATCATACTTAAAGTAACAAATTGGTGAACTTAATGCAAAGTTCTCAAATGCTGGAATAGGTATGGTAAATATATTCAGTCCATTTCTTATTATGATACCTTTTGTTTTGTCGAGCATCGCTTTGGTCTTTGCTTTGATGGTTGTAGCATCTCATATTATTTTATGCATAAAGTATAAAAAGTCTTTTAGATTCTTTGGAAAAAGTACTGTCCGTTCGGATTTGACAAGACTAAAACAAATAGTTTGGTGTTGGCATATTGCAGACCAACATATTACCAAGTGTGATCAGATTATGATTCACAGAGTCTAGGAAAAGCAATTCATGGCCTTCATGCTCACAAATAATCCATAACCCAATATCACAATTTAAGATAGGAGCACCATGTTACAGTTCTAACTGCTATAGAATGGGAGGAAGCTTAAATAACAAGAATTATAGAAACTTTAAGCGCATTAACAGCCATCATGTCATCGTAATGGCAAGGGATGGAACGAATGATCGTTTCTTTATTTTTATTGAAACCAACTCACAAGCCATAAGCCTGCTCTACAACACTTTTACTTCTGCTCATTAACGTAGAATCCAATTTTGATGACCATTGTGACTGAAAACACCCAAGCCTACTCCAAACTGTAGAAGCATCAGCAGTTCACCAATGCTTGAAATAAAATTATCCTTTCATTGAAAACTATAAGGAAATGTGAAATCTGGGTTCTTTTTAAATTCTACATGTATAGAGAAAGACACAGAATAATCTACATGTATAGAAAAAGACAAAGAATAATTGGTATTTTAAGAAGAGTAAAAGATAATCAAGAGTTTCTTTGAAATAAACAACCTTTGCGGCAGCTCTGATCATGGCAGGGCCACCAATGTCTATATTCTCAATTCCATCCTCGAATGATATTTTGCTGGCGGAAGAAACTTTATCATAGAAGGGGTACAAGTTCACCACCACCACATCAAATGTACCTGTGAGAAAAGTGCATTAAAATAGCTGCTGTTGGAAAGTGCTTTATGTTCTATCCAGCATTTTGATTCCTTAAAAGTTCTGAATAAGGAAATGAAACTCAGAGGACACTCCTACAACTTATATAGAGGAAACAGAAAATCCTTTCCCATGCCACGGTGATAACAAAGTATCGAGACTCACCAATTCCATGCTTATTGAGAGCTTCCATGTGATGGCTTTGATCTCTTCTAGCAAGAATTCCTCCATGTATGCTAGGATGTAAAGTTTTAACGCGTCCGTCAAGCTGTAAACGAACAAAGAAAATCATTTGCATAATCTAAGTTGTAGACACTGCTCATAAAATTCATCTATAGACCATCTGGGAAAATTCCTCCATGTATGCTAGGATGTAAAGTTTTTTGGGTGTTAAAGATGGACAAGCTTACCATTTCTGGAAAACAGGTAAGTTCTTCCACTTTAGTTACAGATACCCCAGCACTTTCCAATGCAGATGCTGTTCCTCCAGTTGAAACAATTGTGTATCTACAAATTTATACATATATAAAAAAACATTTAAGGAAACAGGAAAAAGAAGAAGAAGAAGGTCATCACAATAGATTTCATAGTCATGTCTCTAAAGAGGTCATCAAAAGAGATATCATACACCAAAAGCTGCCAAGAAAAAAAGGCAGTTTCAAATACATGCAGGGCTGGTTGCCAGCTAAGTGGCATTTAAACCAATATTAGCCGACTTAACGAATCTGTCAAAGAAGCTTCACATGCTGTTAAAATTTCTTATTTCATTTTCATTTTATATTCTTAAGTAGATAATGCTTGCAAATTTGGTCTAGTACTTGTTTCCTTTTAATTTCTCCCATTATTTATGCGAACAGAAGCAAATTAAAAGTGAGTATTTTTGCTTTTCACAGCTCAATAAATGGGTGATTCGTTTCAAGTTAAACACGAAATGCTGCTTGTTACAACACTCTCAGGATCACGGCAATACTTGTGAAAGCAGATTTAGTGCTAAGGTTGTATCAAAGATAAACACTAACTACACGATTCTGTTTAGATTAATGATTAACTACACTTCCTTTGGTGTCAAAAAAACTAAACGTCCTTTAACCTATAAGCAGATCACAAAAATCCCTTGAAAATATATATGAAGAGTAAGGCAGAAATACAGAAACATTTACATCATTACACCATCTAAAACTGAGTGGTGTCTTTCAAATACAAATGTACCAAGTGCTGAGATCATAAAAGAGGATTAAGTGAGGGCGGTAATGGGAGGGAGTAATCGTTGAAAACCAATAGCCAATGAAAATTAAATAATAGTTTCATGAAAAATAGAAAGAGGGAAAACTGTATTGCAATTTACCCTAATTCCTGAAGTCCATTGCCAAGCAAAGTCAGATCCTTCTTATCTGACAGCGAAATCAAAGCCTGCTTCCTTCCTGAAATTAAATATTTCAAATAACTAGGGCAAATACACATACAAAATAAAGCAAAAGAGAATCCCAGGCAAACCCTTTATGTACAAATCCTTATTACTCCAGACGCTATTCTAAAGCTCATGCAGAAAACCATAATCCTAAATTTCCAAACAACATTGAACCTCTGACAAGTGACAACCCAATTGTCATCACTATAAAAAAATTCAACTCTGCAGCTAGTCATATTAATTTCACAAAATTACCCCAACATATCTAAGAATTCCACAAAACTTGAACGGACCAAGTCGATACTCTTTAATAATCACTTCTAAATTTTGCATGTGTTTATATCTCCAATTCGATACTCTTTAATAATCACTTCTAAACTTTTTATGCGTGTATATCACCAAATCCATGATAAATAATAATAAAAAAATAATTGCTCAAAAAAACACTTTTAAACATTGTTAAAATTTGCAAATTGGCTACTTCATCTATATGTACATACACATAAATATATTTACACTTACATAATGAGGTAAAAGGAAAAACAACAAAACTAGAGGAGGGATTTAATGTACCAGAAGCAGAGGAACCCAAATCAGCTACGGGTACGGCAAGGGTTTCTGCAGTTTCTGCCATGGCCTTAATAGGATTGCAATGCAACCTAAATGACGACCTAGCTGAAGACTAAAACACCAACATGGAATTTCAATTTAAACAGTTAGAATTCAGCTTATTTGGGGAGAAAAATATAATCTTTTTGAGGAATTCATTACCAACTGGAACAAAGGAGTAGTCCTCTGAGAGCTATAGAGCTGAAAAATGGCGCAGCGAATGCTATTTTGAGCTGGGTGTGCAGATTTAGCGACGGCAGTGGCGGCAGCGGAGGAGGTGGCGGCAAACCCCATAAGAAAGCTAGAGTGGCTTTTGCTTTGTCTTGGCGCCGCTCCACCTGCTAGTGTAGATTACTATATGTTTACCTCCCAAAAGACTGTCCAGTGTCCACTCCCTATTTTTGCAGTTCTCCCAAAATGAGAGTTCTTAAAAATTGATTTTTTACTTTTCTATTGAAAATTGAATTGAATACTTTTTCAAATTAGAGATATATTTTTTAATTTTGAATTAAGAAAATATTTTTATTTTTAAATTATAAAGAGACGCTATGATAGTATTTTTATCTTGGTAAATTGAATTCAATTACGTAATTATTACTATATTTCTAATAAATATTGGGAAATATTTCAAAAATAAAATTATTTTTAAAATTTGTTACTTTAGAAAAATATGTCTAATAATAGAATGGGGTATATTATTTGCTAATGAACTTGAATGCATTTTAGATACTATGTATTAGCCATTATTAATTAATTGTGTCAAAGCTTATTCTTTTCATATTTTATTTTTCTTTTATTTATGAGGTAAAGGTTATATTTGCAAAGCAAGTTTGCAAACGGAACTCTTTTCCCTAAAACAGTACAAACAAAAATGTGATTATTGTATTAATGTCATCATTTAAATTTAATTAATTACGGACTTATTAACCATTTGTTAGTATTGGTTATACAACTTAAATATTTAACCATTTTTTCTCATTTCCTTTTTCCTTCACATGTTTTCTCTTTGGCATTTTAAAAGATCATAATAATTAAGAGAAGTTTAAAAACCAAAAAGAAGCGTACACAAACTTATTAAAAAAAATAGATAATAAGTTGGCACATCGATAACTAAATAACCACTCATGTCTAATGACATGAGTTAATATTGACGGAGCGAGTAAAATTTGAACTCCTCATGCCATATGAGATGAGTGGTTGGGTCGGCTACTGGCTACTGCTGAGCCAACTTCTTGTCCTCGTATTAGAATGTTGAAATGTTTAATAGTACCGCAAAAAGAAAAATCTAAAATGCCAACCAAATATATTGTTTCATAAATACAAATTGTACTATAACAGGTTTCCATAATGCAAGTGCCTCACGTTGATTCTAAATTGAGGGGAACAAAGTAATGGCTACAAGAAAATAATAACCATAATAATAATAATAATAAACAACAATAAAAGGAATGGTGTGACAGCAGATGATTCAGATTTTCTTTGCCAATTTGCCTTTAGGATATCTTAATCTGAATACTTTCAAGTAGTGGAAGTGATACCGTCACGGAACAATAGGTTTGCTCTCCCAAGCTTCTCTTGCTTCTAATAGTTCTGGACAATATCTCTGTGCCAGAATTTCAACTTGTTCAGCAAAAGACTTGTTCCCATGTAGGCCTATGTGTCGCACCATTTGGTCCCAACGCTCCCGACATACATCTCCAGACCTGTGCTCGAGAAGATTATCCCAATCCACGTCTTCTATGCAGCATTCGTCCAACTTGAAAAGGGCATCAACCAGGCGATAATCATCAGAATCAGCCCATATACCATCAGCTACCATAGAAGATGTCAACTGCTTGTACCATTTCATACAGCAAGTTGAATTGCTTCTAGTGGACAGTTTATCACTTATTGCACCCCAACAAATATTATCTCGTAGCATGCCATGCTTGGATCTCTTTTCTTCAGAAACCTTCACTCGCAGATCTATATTCACTAAATCAAATAAGTTCTGGTATTCTTCTTGGGACCATTGCCCTTTGTTTCGGTTAAGAAGTTTTATTCTGCGCCACGTATCCTTAACGTGAATCCTATGTTTGCCAAGATCGTCAGCCAACACCTTCCAATTGTTCCCATGCTTTTCCTGGAACTTCCGGATAAGTTCAAAATCTTCTGTAGTCCACTCATGCTTCTCATCCCTCTCAAACAAAATATGAGCACGGTAATATACAGCAGTATAAGGCCTATATGGTAAGGCGGCCCCTATATCCTTCCAACAGTTCTTTATTTCGGGGTGAGATCTACAGTTCAAAACCATTTTCAAGCCTTCTTCTCCCAAGCCATGTGCCTCTATATAATTTAAAACTGCCTCTTTCACAATTTCATCTTCTTCTCGTGAAAATCTCTTACCGCGCAGCAAGGTATCTTCCTCTTTTTCCTTTCCAGCACTATTATCATCTGATGAAGGGAAAACTTCTATATGACCCGAAAACTGAACTTTTTTCGAACTTCCTTTAGGTTTAGGATTTTCAGAACCATTTTCAACTGACTTGGTCTTCTTCCTCCTGCTTATGATTCCATTTGTGGCCACACTATTCTGTGTCTGATTTAGCTCTAAATGAGCATTACCTTCACTGTCTACAACATCATTAACTTTTACAACAGTGCTTCCATTACCTCTTTTTTTAATCATCTTATTCTCCAATCTAATGCCCAAACCATCCTTATCTTTGTTCTTCTTGCTCTTCCTCGTTTTCCTTTCAACCTTCTCCAAACTGTCCTTATCACAGTCCTTACTGGGATTTTCAATCTCTTTTCCATCTTTTGTTTTCTCATCTCCCTCGAAATTTAAATCCTTGTTTTCCTGCATCCTTTTCTTATTCTTCTTCCTTCTAGCCCATCTGTTCGTGTTTTCACTTTCATTGATATCCTCTTTCTCAAAGCTTTTGTTTCCCTTACGCACCTCATCACTTCCTTCCTCTTTCTTCTCCTCATTCCTTTTCTCCTTGTCTTTTCTTTGTTTTAACTCACTGGCATGCCCTCCGTCCACCCCATCATTTGTCTGAGAGATCCTCTTCTCCTTTCCATCAGTTTGAGCCTTATCATTCAAATTGTCTCTATCTTCACCAGAGTCTAATGTTCTCTTCTTTGCCTTTGTCTTCTTCTGATCTTTATCCTTTTGACCATCATCAACCTCCGCATTATTATACTTACGTAAAGTTTCATTAAGTGTGCCACTGACTATAGTATCTCCAATGACCTGATGTTTCTTATTGCTTTTCAATTTTTTATCTTCTTTGCCACCTGCTTCCACTGCTACTGCTGCATCTGAGTAGCCAGGTATCTCTCCACCACATTTTACTTTTCTCTTGTTTTTATTCTTCTGCAGTTTCTCCCGTTGATTACCTTCATCCAATTTTAAATAACCCTCAGCATTTACGGCTTCATCACACAAACTATCGAGTTTTATATCACCACCAATCACATGTATCTTCTTATTCTTCCTTTTCTTACCTTCTCTAGAATTCAAGTTATTATCCGCCCCCATAGTTTCTACAGATGTAGAATCAGTTACATTTTCAAAGTCACTTGACTTTTTCTTCTTACTTCTCTTAACCTTATCCATCTTCCCAATCACAATCTCCTCTTCCACTCGCATGCTCATGTTTGTGTGATTTCTTTGTCAGATTTCTCCACTTGTTATTTCTGCCACAAAAAAACAACGTTAAAAATAGAAATAAAAAAAAAAGTCATACAGATGCGTCAGAAGACAAATGGAGAAAGATTACACTCAACATGAACACTCATAGAGTCATAGGCAACTCGGAACTACCCACAATCAACGGGAACAATATAGGCAAAAGTTACAAAATCTATCCTCTATCACCTCAACAGCAGTCCAATTAAATATTCTGATTGTATTATTATCCTTGCATTGATTGGCTACCCCTTAATATTTTATCAGTCATGTCTGTAAATAGTATGCAACATCCTATCTTATCACATAGTTATTAATATTAAAATTTTTTGGGGATGTACATGAAGTCATTTCTTGAGCTCCACATTACTGAAAGTTATAATTTTTGTATAATAAAAAGAATGCATCAAAGTGAAATTGTAGATTAAATGTTTGGCTGCTTTAATTCCTACACTTCTTTTATCAAAAAAAAAAAACTTTTGATAAGTTGCACTTGATAAATTTTGAAACCTTACAAGCTCAGATGAAGTGCAGTTGAAATTTCTGAGGTTATTAAAGTTGAAGACACGCCTATTTGCAGAAGAACATAATATGTCTATAGGAAACCTGAAAGGTACCAATCCTGAAAATAACGCTACATCACTCCCAGAGAGGGAGTCCCAAAAAATGTACCACTGCTACTTTCACTTATCGTTAACCCACTATATGTCACATTTCTCTCAACATTAAATTCAGGAAAAAATAGAAATCGATAACTTAATTTTCAAATTGGCCACTAAATCTAAAACCAGGGGGAAGCTACTTGGCCTTTGACATTGAGTTTCACATTTTAATAAATTTAATAAATATGGTATCAAAGTACAGCAAAATAACAATTTGCCTGTTATAGTTTTGAATCTTTTCACATAAATATCGAACTTTTGCACACTTAATGAGCTATTCTCGTTACAATCAAATTGATTCTTAAATAAATATTTCAAACAGCATTCTTAATTGTCTATATATTCTATAACTTATATGAAGTACAAGCAAACACAGATTAGACACACTTAAACGCATAAAATTGTTAGTTTTTATACAAATCAGAGAATTCAAACTACACCTACATATATGTGTGTGTGTGTGTGTGACTGTCTGTATGAACTGTATAATTTTAGGTTGCGACTTACCGAGATAAGAGAAGGTTCCACCGGAATGTTTCGTGGATAAAAGTGAGATCACGTCGCCGGAGCTTCAGCAGATGAAATCGGGACTAACAGACTGAACCGCTAATATAAACCCTAATCTGAAAATCATTATTTTTGGAATTTTAATTTTTGGAAGAAAAAAGGAGTTAAAATTTATAAAATAAAATCTACCCATGCGAGCTATTGTGACTAGTATAATGTGGATAAGTACAATTTTATTTAAATATATATAAGGTAAATAAGTCTTTTGTATGCTAATTGCTAGGAGATGGGGTAACAAAATTTCGTGGGGGTACTATAAGTAAAATTTATTTTGTACTCTCAATTTTATTGAAATGTCACTGTAGAACTCTTACGTAAACTTAAGCAAAAACTATACTTTTTTTTTCAATATTTAGAGGGTAATACATATTGTAATTTCGTAATCTCTATGTGTATGTATTCAACTTAACCAAACACGTTAAGAACCTGTTAAATAAAAAGAACACGTTAATCTCTAAGGCATATTCTAACTTAGAACCGACCAACAAAGAATAACTAAAAAGAAACTAAATATAAATTGGACAAATCAAATCCCAAAAAAATAAATCTTTCATGAAGACTTTAAGAACCTGTTAAATAAAAATAACATAGAGACTAAAAACAGAACTTGTAACTATAGTCACATAAGAGAAAAGTTGTTAAGAGCATTTATAAGAAGTCAAAGAATATTAAGTATCTTCCTGAACAACAGATGCCATTATGATGTATATCAGCCAGACTAAATTGAAAGATGAAAATTTTTCTTCAAGAAACAACTATAAAAACCTAATAATATATAGCTTAATGATTAGTACACTAACAATCATTGAATTAGCGAGGTATTGAACCAAAATTAATATGGAATTCAAGGTGAAAAGAACAGTATTATGTTTATTTTCTTATTGGCATTTTATCTGCAACATAGCATAATCCGTATGAACTTTTGAACTTATGTGCATAGTACATGATATGATAAATTGCCTAATCCCCAAAATTTAAATAGTAAAAATATTTCACCTCAATAATCCTTCAATATTCACAGTGATAGTTATTACTGAAACCATGAATAGAAATCGAAATGTACACCAATCAATTTAATTATTATATTTTTTGTTGTCGTTGAAAATAGGACCTAATTTTTTGGAACACGGAGTATAATTAACCGACTTACAAAACTTCCAAAACGTCCAAAACTCAATAATAAAAGGCTCAAAGAGAACTTATTGGTAATCAATCCATATAAGTCTCCAGATTTCACAACCCAAATCTGCATTTATTCCTTGAAGAACATATGGATTATAAGTAAACAGTAGAAAAAGAGGGAGATTTAGCGGGAGAAAAACAAATTAATAATTACCTACATGTTTCAATACACACACCCAAAATATCCATTCAATGATCAATTTCAATAGATATAAAATTGCGTACATATTTTGAGTGAGAAAAACAAATTAACAATTTCCTACATTTTCAAGAAAAAGAGAAAGAAAAAAAAGAACAATCATGTACTGCATTAAATTTGGGGCAATAAACACAACTTGCGTACCTGTTCGGATAGAATTCTGATTATTCAAAGAACCACACCATAGCTTTAGTTTTGCGATGGATGTACTGCATTCTAGAACACGTACAAACACAAACATTTTATAGGAGTAGTAAAACATGGAATAGAGAAATGCTAAAAAAATTTGCAATTGGAAGTAGAAGACAAAAGAAAAAATAATATGAATATGACCTTGAATTGAAATAATCAACTGAAAAGATGAGGTATTTAAAGCTAAAATTGGGCAATCTCCATTTGAGAAAACACAAAAACAAACAGAGCAAAAAAAACCATGGAACCCAATTCAACCATCAGTCCATATAATAAACAATATGACAATTAAAATGAACAATAGCTAAAATTGCCGACCCACTTGAACAACTTTAGATTACTTTTTAATTTACTACATTAATGCATATAACACCGAATAAGTATTTTGCAACTCTTTTTTTAAGTAAGGAAACTCTAGTCTTATACATTAAGTAGCAAAGATAGTATAGAAATCATGTATGTAGTTATTTTGTTTTTTCTTAAGCTCCTGAATCAAAGATAGCATAGAAATCATAATGAAAAGTAAGATGGAGATATAATAATAAGAAATCAAGAATAAACCTGTTGAAAATCTACTTTACAATCAATAAAAAATAAGGTTTATTTACCACTTTAAATCGACTAAGGGGTTGTGAAGAAATAAAAGTGAAAACTTACTATACTTACTAAAAAGTTGATGTCTATTCTCTCTCTGGCATTTAAATAAACAGTTTATGTGCATATTCCAAGCAAGTTCCCTAGACCAACATTCAAAAACTTGGAGAAATGCTGTTATATATGAATTAAAGATATTAATCTTAAAGATTTTGTAAATGAAATGTTTAGTGATTTCAACAGCCACAACTTTCGTGCACTTGTTTTCACACATGCTATTATGTACATTAAAGAAGAACTACACAATCAATCTTCAAAATCAGTAAAAAAATAAATAAATCAAACTATTAGTCTGAATATCCTAATTTGAAATCAAGATGCGACACAAAACAAATAAGTGTATACTTACATTTTAATGAAACTTTGAGCAGCATAATCAATTGATGTATCTTTATATCATATAGATGAGGAGAGGGAGTGAGCAATAAAAAAATGATTTTATTGTAATTGAAATGGACTAAGGAATGGACTTTTTTTTGTGATAAGTACATGACTCTTGACCCTTTTATATTGCATACTAATTTTAATTGAATACTAAATGCATTTGCCAGCTAATACAAATATAGGACACATTTAACATTCTAAATCACCCCCACTTTGCCTCTGTAGATGACAAACACCTCAACAACTGCTGGGTTAGTAGATAAAAATTCAATGCCGGAACTTGCTGAAACACAACACTGCATGTAAAGCTGCTGTAGTAGCTTTAATAGGCCTACTTTTCTCCATGAAAATATAAACCAGCCCAAAAGACTAATCTAAACAATGTTTACAGGGGCTGGAATTTGCTCTGTCGCACATATTTTTCCCAAAACAGATTTTAACTCAATCTAACTTATCCAACCTACTTGAACTACTTCAACATACATATATTTAGTCGTCCTTGATAACAGCCTTGCCCAATTATTCCTTTTTATACTAAACAGCTCTAAGAGGAATTAAATCAAACATAGCATGTGCATTAGTTTTTAGGACAGAACTAATAGGCATTTAGGGAGGGTTAAACCCAGAATTTTCCACCCTTAACCAACACAGCCCAATCAACAGCTCAATCATAGCTTAATAGCACATAAACTAACTAATTTCTACAAATTCCAACAAAAACTCATAGGCCTACTTTTCTCCATAATAATGCTTGAATGTAGCTTTAATAATAGCTTTCAATTCAGCTACAACTTCAATTCCTTGGAGCCTTTAATCTCTTTTAGCCGAACTAAGGAAGCTTTATAGATTATGGCAACAAAAAGTCCCAAAAATTAGCGAATGAGGAAGGTGAAAAAAAGTTGAAATTTGACTAAGAAAGCACTAATGGTTAGTAAGAAAACTTCTTTAATTCCAGTGCGATATCTCCGGAACAATGAAGGAGGAGAAAATGATAAAAATTAATGGGAGTTATATTTTACCTGAAGAGAAGATGGAGAGGAGCGGTGGCCAGTGGGACTTGGGAGGATCGAAAAATTTGAGATGGAGAGGGAGGCAGGGAGAATTCGAGAATTTGGGCGGCGGGATTTTGCTATTCGCCACTCTATATCTCTCACCGAATGCTTTGCAGATTGAGGGAGGGAGGAAGAGAGAGTGAGAGTTTGCTTCTGAAGCTAGAGTGGCTTTTGCTTTGTCTTGGCGCCGCTCCACCTGCTAGTGTAGATTACTATATGTTTACCTCCCAAAAGACTGTCCAGTGTCCACTCCCTATTTTTGCAGTTCTCCCAAAATGAGAGTTCTTAAAAATTGATTTTTTACTTTTCTATTGAAAATTGAATTGAATACCTTTTCAAATTAGAGATATATTTTTTAATTTTGAATTAAGAAAATATTTTTATTTTTAAATTATAAAGAGACGCTATGATAGTATTTTTATCTTGGTAAATTGAATTCAATTACGTAATTATTACTATATTTCTAATAAATATTGGGAAATATTTCAAAAATAAAATTATTTTTAAAATTTGTTACTTTAGAAAAATATGTCTAATAATAGAATGGGGTATATTATTTGCTAATGAACTTGAAATGCATTTTAGATACTATGTATTAGCCATTATTAATTAATTGTGTCAAAGCTTATTCTTTTCATATTTTATTTTTCTTTTATTTATGAGGTAAAGGTTATATTTGCAAAGCAAGTTTGCAAACGGAACTCTTTTCCCTAAAACAGTACAAACAAAAATGTGATTATTGAATTAATGTCATCATTTAAATTTAATTAATTACGGACTTATTAACCATTTGTTAGTATTGGTTATACAACTTAAATATTTAACCATTTTTTCTCATTTCCTTTTTCCTTCACATGTTTTCTCTTTGGCATTTTAAAAGATCATAATAATTAAGAGAAGTTTAAAAACCAAAAAGAAGAGTACACAAACTTATTAAAAAAAATAGATAATAAGTTGGCACATCGATAACTAAATAACCACTCATGTCTAATGACATGAGTTAATATTGACGGAGCGAGTAAAATTTGAACTCATGCCATATGAGATGAGTGGTTGGGTCGGCTACTGGCTACTGCTGAGCCAACTTCTTGTCCTCGTATTAGAATGTTGAAATGTTTAATAGTACCGCAAAAAGAAAAATCTAAAATGCCAACCAAATATATTGTTTCATAAATACAAATTGTACTATAACAGGTTTCCATAATGCAAGTGCCTCACGTTGATTCTAAATTGAGGGGAACAAAGTAATGGCTACAAGAAAATAATAACCATAATAATAATAAACAACAACAATAAAAGGAATGGTGTGACAGCAGATGATTCAGATTTTCTTTGCCAATTTGCCTTTAGGATATCTTAATCTGAATACTTTCAAGTAGTGGAAGTGATACCGTCACGGAACAATAGGTTTGCTCTCCCAAGCTTCTCTTGCTTCTAATAGTTCTGGACAATATCTCTGTGCCAGAATTTCAACTTGTTCAGCAAAAGACTTGTTCCCATGTAGGCCTATGTGTCGCACCATTTGGTCCCAACGCTCCCGACATACATCTCCAGACCTGTGCTCGAGAAGATTATCCCAATCCACGTCTTCTATGCAGCATTCGTCCAACTTGAAAAGGGCATCAACCAGGCGATAATCATCAGAATCAGCCCATATACCATCAGCTACCATAGAAGATGTCAACTGCTTGTACCATTTCATACAGCAAGTTGAATTGCTTCTAGTGGACAGTTTATCACTTATTGCACCCCAACAAATATTATCTCGTAGCATGCCATGCTTGGATCTCTTTTCTTCAGAAACCTTCACTCGCAGATCTATATTCACTAAATCAAATAAGTTCTGGTATTCTTCTTGGGACCATTGCCCTTTGTTTCGGTTAAGAAGTTTTATTCTGCGCCACGTATCCTTAACGTGAAATCCTATGTTTGCCAAGATCGTCAGCCAACACCTTCCAATTGTTCCCATGCTTTTCCTGGAACTTCCGGATAAGTTCAAAATCTTCTGTAGTCCACTCATGCTTCTCATCCCTCTCAAACAAAATATGAGCACGGTAATATACAGGCAGTATAAGGCCTATATGGTAAGGCGGCCCCTATATCCTTCCAACAGTTCTTTATTTCGGGGTGAGATCTACAGTTCAAAACCATTTTCAAGCCTTCTTCTCCCAAGCCATGTGCCTCTATATAATTTAAAACTGCCTCTTTCACAATTTCATCTTCTTCTCGTGAAAATCTCTTACCGCGCAGCAAGGTATCTTCCTCTTTTTCCTTTCCAGCACTATTATCATCTGATGAAGGGGAAAACTTCTATATGACCCGAAAACTGAACTTTTTTCGAACTTCCTTTAGGTTTAGGATTTTCAGAACCATTTTCAACTGACTTGGTCTTCTTCCTCCTGCTTATGATTCCATTTGTGGCCACACTATTCTGTGTCTGATTTAGCTCTAAATGAGCATTACCTTCACTGTCTACAACATCATTAACTTTTACAACAGTGCTTCCATTACCTCTTTTTTTAATCATCTTATTCTCCAATCTAATGCCCAAACCATCCTTATCTTTGTTCTTCTTGCTCTTCCTCGTTTTCCTTTCAACCTTCTCCAAACTGTCCTTATCACAGTCCTTACTGGGATTTTCAATCTCTTTTCCATCTTTTGTTTTCTCATCTCCCTCGAAATTTAAATCCTTGTTTTCCTGCATCCTTTTCTTATTCTTCTTCCTTCTAGCCCATCTGTCCGTGTTTTCACTTTCATTGATATCCTCTTTCTCAAAGCTTTTGTTTCCCTTACGCACCTCATCACTTCCTTCCTCTTTCTTCTCCTCATTCCTTTTCTCCTTGTCTTTTCTTTGTTTTAACTCACTGGCATGCCCTCCGTCCACCCCATCATTTGTCTGAGAGATCCTCTTCTCCTTTCCATCAGTTTGAGCCTTATCATTCAAATTGTCTCTATCTTCACCAGAGTCTAATGTTCTCTTCTTTGCCTTTATCTTCTTCTGATCTTTATCCTTTTGACCATCATCAACCTCCGCATTATTATACTTACGTAAAGTTTCATTAAGTGTGCCACTGACTATAGTATCTCCAATGACCTGATGTTTCTTATTGCTTTTCAATTTTTTATCTTCTTTGCCACCTGCTTCCACTGCTACTGCTGCATCTGAGTAGCCAGGTATCTCTCCACCACATTTTACTTTTCTCTTGTTTTTATTCTTCTGCAGTTTCTCCCGTTGATTACCTTCATCCAATTTTAAATAACCCTCAGCATTTACGGCTTCATCACACAAACTATCGAGTTTTATATCACCACCAATCACATGTATCTTCTTATTCTTCCTTTTCTTACCTTCTATAGAATTCAAGTTATGATCCGTCCCCATAGTTTCTACAGATGTAGAATCAGTTACATTTTCAAAGTCACTTGACTTTTTCTTCTTACTTCTCTTAACCTTATCCATCTTCCCAATCACAATCTCCTCTTCCACTCGCATGCTCATGTTTGTGTGATTTCTTTGTCAGATTTCTCCACTTGTTATTTCTGCCACAAAAAAACAACGTAAAAAATAGAAAGAAAAAAAAAAGTCATACAGATGCGTCAGAAGACAAATGGAGAAAGATTACACTCAACATGAACACTCATAGAGTCATAGGCAACTCGGAACTACCCACAATCAACGGGAACAATATAGGCAAAAGTTACAAAATCTATCCTCTATCACCTCAACAGCAGTCCAACTAAATATTCTGATTGTATTATTATCCTTGCATTGATTGGCTACCCCTTAATATTTTATCAGTCATGTCTGTAAATAGTATGCAACATCCTATCTTATCACATAGGTATTAAGATTAAAATTTTTTGGGGATGTACATGAAGTCATTTCTTGAGCTCCACATTACTGAAAGTTATAATTTTTGTATAATAAAAAGAATGCATCAAAGTGAAATTGTAGATTAAATGTTTGGCTGCTTTAATTCCTACACTTGGTTTATCAAAAAAAAAAAAAACTTTTGATGAGTTGCACTTGATAAATTTTGAAACCTTACAAGCTCAGATGAAGTGCAGTTGAAATTCCTGAGGTTATTAAAGTTGAAGACACGCCTATTTGCAGAAGAACATAATATGTCTATAGGAAACCTGAAAGGTACCAATCCTGAAAATAACGCTACATCACTCCCAGAGAGGGAGTCCCAAAAAATGTACCACTGCTACTTTCACTTATCGTTAACCCACTATATGTCACATTTCTCTCAACATTAAATTCAGGAAAAAATAGAAATCGATAACTTAATTTTCAAATTGGCCACTAAATCTAAAACCAGGGGGAAGCTACTTGGCCTTTGACATTGAGTTTCACATTTTAATAAATTTAATAAATATGGTATCAAAGTACAGCAAAATAACAATTTGCCTGTTATAGTTTTGAATCTTTTCACATAAATATCGAACTTTTGCACACTTAATGAGCTATTCTCGTTACAATCAAATTGATTCTTAAATAAATATTTCAAACAGCATTCTTAATTGTCTATATATTCTATAACTTATATGAAGTACAAGCAAACACAGATTAGACACACTTAAACGCATAAAATTGTTAGTTTTTATACAAATCAGAGAATTCAAACTACACCTACATATATATATGTGTGTGTGTGTGTGTGTGTGACTGTCTGTATGAACTGTATAATTTTAGGTTGCGACTTACCGAGATAAGAGAAGGTTCCACCGGAATGTTTCGTGGATAAAAGTGAGATCACGTCGCCGGAGCTTCAGCAGATGAAATCGGGACTAACAGACTGAACCGCTAATATAAACCCTAATCTGAAAATCATTATTTTTGGAATTTAATTTTTGGAAGAAAAAAGGAGTTAAAATTTATAAAATAAAATCTACCCATGCGAGCTATTGTGACTAGTATAATGTGGATAAGTACAATTTTATTTAAATATATATAAGGTAAATAAGTCTTTTGTATGCTAATTGCTAGGAGATGGGGTAACAAAATTTCGTGGGGGTACTATAAGTAAAATTTATTTTGTACTCTCAATTTTATTGAAATGTCACTGTAGAACTCTTACGTAAACTTAAGCAAAAACTATACTTTTTTTTTTTCAATATTTAGAGGGTAATACATATTGTAATTTCGTAATCTCTATGTGTATGTATTCAACTTAACCAAACACGTTAAGAACCTGTTAAATAAAAAGAACACGTTAATCTCTAAGGCATATTCTAACTTAGAACCGACCAACAAAGAATAACTAAAAAGAAACTAAATATAAATTGGACAAATCAAATCCCAAAAAAATAAATCTTTCATGAAGACTTTAAGAACCTGTTAAATAAAAATAACATAGAGACTAAAAACAGAACTTGTAACTATAGTCACATAAGAGAAAAGTTGTTAAGAGCATTTATAAGAAGTCAAAGAATATTAAGTATCTTCCTGAACAACAGATGCCATTATGATGTATATCAGCCAGACTAAATTGAAAGATGGAAATTTTTCTTCAAGAAACAACTATAAAAACCTAATAATATATAGCTTAATGATTAGTACACTAACAATCATTGAATTAGCGAGGTATTGAACCAAAATTAATATGGAACTCAAGGTGAAAAGAACAGTATTATGTTTATTTTCTTATTGGCATTTTATCTGCAACATAGCATAATCCGTATGAACTTTTGAACTTATGTGCATAGTACATGATATGATAAATTGCCTAATCCCCAAAATTTAAATAGTAAAAATATTTCACCTCAATAATCCTTCAATATTCACAGTGATAGTTATTACTGAAACCATGAATAGAAATCGAAATGTACACCAATCAATTTAATTATTATATTTTTTGTTGTTGTTGAAAATAGGACCTAATTTTTTGGAACACGGAGTATAATTAACCGACTTACAAAACTTCCAAAACGTCCAAAACTCAATAATAAAAGGCTCAAAGAGAACTTATTGGTAATCAATCCATATAAGTCTCCAGATTTCACAACCCAAATCTGCATTTATTCCTTGAAGAACATATGGATTATAAGTAAACAGTAGAAAAAGAGGGAGATTTAGCGGGAGAAAAACAAATTAATAATTACCTACATGTTTCAATACACACACCCAAAATATCCATTCAATGATCAATTTCAATAGATATAAAATTGCGTACATATTTTGAGTGAGAAAAACAAATTAACAATTTCCTACATTTCCAAGAAAAAGAGAAAGAAAAGAAAGAACAATCATGTACTGCATTAAATTTGGGGCAATAAACACAACTTGCGTACCTGTTCGGATAGAATTCTGATTATTCAAAGAACCACACCATAACTTTAGTTTTGCGATGGATGTACTGCATTCTAGAACACGTACAAACACAAACATTTTATAGGAGTAGTAAAACATGGAATAGAGAAATGCTAAAAAAATTTGCAATTGGAAGTAGAAGACAAAAGAAAAAATAATATGAATATGACCTTGAATTGAAATAATCAACTGAAAAGATGAGGTATTTAAAGCTAAAATTGGGCAATCTCCATTTGAGAAAACACAAAAACAAACAGAGCAAAAAACAAACTTGCTGAAACACAACACTGCATGTGTAAGACCCCGAATTTATGAAATAAAAATTTATTATTTTCTTTATGATTATTTTTCTAAATAGTGAAGTGCTTAATTGTTATAAATGATAGTTAAGGGTGTTATATGCAAATTATCTGATAAATAGTATGTCGGGGAATATTCCTTTTGTCGAGAAATATTCTTTCTGTCGGGGAATATTATATTCGGTACCGTACGACGGCGCCGAAATGACAATATTGTCAATGATAGTGGGCCCCACAACGGGTTAACTGTCGGATATAGAAAGTGATAGAAATTGGCGGCAAAACTTTAACCGATAACTGTTAAAATACCCGGTGATAAAAAGAACAGTAAAACGCGTTATTCCACAGTAGCACACGGTATTCCACAGTAGCTCACGATGTTGCACAGTGTTTTATATTATTGATTCAATAATTGATAAAGTAGCAATTGCATAGTATCCTTGATTCAATAATTGTTAATTAGCATCTGCATAATATATTTTACTATTTGTCACGACACTGTAACTTATATCATTTGATAGGATATTTTAGCATTATCGACAATGTCTAGAAATTCTGTCAAGGAAAGAGGTTATTTAATTGCGCGCCATTTTTTATGGAAGGCCCCCTCTTTCCTGGGAATAATCTGGTTGTCAGTATTGCGAGTATATGCTATCTGTGATATTAATACATTTAACACAATAATACAGAAAAATGGAATTATCTTTTGATAATGGAATTATCTTTTGATAATGGATTAATCTTTTAGAAAAAATGGATGGATGATATTAATGGAAGAAAAAATGGATGGATGATATTAATGGAAGAAAAAATGGATGGATGATATTAATGGAAGAATAAATGGATGGATGATATTAATGGAAGAAAAAAATGGATGGATGATATTAATGGAAGAAAAAATGGATGGATGATATTAAAAGAATATATGGGGAAAAGACCAAAATGCCCTCACCTTAATTTTCCTATAAATAGAGAGAGTTTGCTTAAGAAATTTTCACACCTTCATTTCTTATACTTCCTCCCTCTCTCTAAATTTCTGAAGTTCTCTTAGTGTGATAGGCTATTGTGAGTATTTGTGAGAATACTAGTATTATCCGAAGTTAGTAAACTTCATAGAAAGTAACATCCAGTTAACGAAGGTAGGGAATATCATTTCTTTCATACTCATATATAATATCATTTTCTTTCATGTTCGTAAGTGATATTATACTCATAAAGGTTGTTATTCATTTGGTATTAATTTGTGGGGATAACCTGGCCGTGCGGTATGACGCATGCCTGGTGAATATCCTTTTGTATTCAACCCTGATTATTCTATGGGAATAACCTGTAAGTACGAGTGTCGTACCTGGTGAATACCCTTCTGTATTCATTCCTTATTAATCTGTGGGTATAACCTGTTCGTGCGGATTGACGCATACCTGGTGAATAACCCGTCGTATTCATTACTTATTAATCTGTTGTGGAAATAATCTGTCTACGCGAATTATCGCATGACAGGTGAAAATCCATTTGCAGTTTCATATATTCTGTTATAACTCATATAATTTATCATTTCTTTTGTACTCTTTAAGGGATATCTTTTTCTTTCACATTTCTCCATTTATGATAAGAAATTCTTGTTTGTTTCCAAAACCTTATTTTTAAATGGAGAAAATCCCTGAAAATTAGTACAATATCCTTAATAGTTTGTGCTTCATCTAATATCTTTTCACTTGAATCTTTCTATACGTTATAGTTGAAGCATGAAATAATTTCTTGAATATCATTCTTGAATTTGACTCCACAATTTGGTTATCATGTTGGCAATTTGGTCAATCTTTGATACTGATTAAATTATAAGCTTTTCTTATCCTTGATCTCACTGTATCATTGTCATCATCCTCATTTCCATACTTAAATTGTGGTGATAGTTCTCTTTGGCCGTAGTGCAAAGATGAACTGGCGTGACATGATTTTGACCAAACTGTGTATTGGTATTATCATGACTTTTGGTGTTACAAACAAAGGCGTATGGTGAAAGTTCTCTTTGGCCCGTAGTGCAAAGATGAACTGGCGTTTGGCATGATCATGACCGGTGATGTTACAAATAAATATCTTTGGCACGTAGTGCAAAGAGAGGCTGTTGAATATAAACTATTGATTTGGATGTTCATAAACAGGAATTGTTGATTGGTGTTACAGGGATAAAATATTGGTGGTGATCCTTTAATTTATAGAAGATGGTAGATATTATAATCTACTTGACTCTTCTAATGGATTGTTTGTTCCGCTGCAATTATTGTTGTTGAACAATTATTATATCTTTAAATCTCTGATTTATTATTGTTGAAGACTAAAGATAATTTTTATTCTTCATTATCTTAGTCATGATATTTCTTACTGGGCTATTTAAGCTCACCCTTTTCAGTTTTGTCCCATTCTCAGGAAAGGAAAATGTAGCTGGGACTAGCCGGGGAGTGGAGTGATGGTTCGAGTTAGTGGTTGTCCTCATCAAGTGATGGAATAGTTTAATAATAACTGTACTGAAGACTTTAAACATGTGTTGCCGTCTTTTTACGGCATTGTAATAATTTGGGTTTGGATACTGTGGTACCATACGGTACGATATTTGTATGGAAGTCACAGTATGTGTGTGGTCGTATTTTGCACGACAAATATTAGTTGTAAATGGGAAAATTCGTATTTGTATTTGTATTTTGTAGAATGTTATTGGCGACTCAAAATGGGTTGTGTGGACCTATTTTGGGGGCGTCACAGCATGTAAAGCTGCTGTAGTAGCTTTAATAGGCCTACTTTTCTCCATGAAAATATAAACCAGCCCAAAAGACTAATCTAAACAATGTTTACAGGGGCTGGAATTTGCTCTGTCGCACATATTTTTCCCAAAACAGATTTTAACTCAATCTAACTTATCCAACCTACTTGAACTACTTCAACATACATATATTTAGTCGTCCTCGATAACAGCCTTGCCCAATTATTCCTTTTTATACTAAACAGCTCTAAGAGGAATTAAATCAAACATAGCATGTGCATTAGTTTTTAGGACAGAACTAATAGGCATTTAGGGAGGGTTAAACCCAGAATTTTCCACCCTTAACCAACACAGCCCAATCAACAGCTCAATAATAGCTTAATAGCACATAAACTAACTAATTTCTACAAATTCCAACAAAAACTCATAGGCCTACTTTTCTCCATAATAATGCTTGAACGTAGCTTTAATAATAGCTTTCAATTCAGCTACAACTTCAATTCCTTGGAGCCTTTAATCTCGTTTAGCCGAACTAAGGAAGCTTTATAGATTATGGCAACAAAAAGTCCCAAAAATTAGCGAATGAGGAAGGTGAAAAAAAGTTGAAATTTGACTAAGAAAGCACTAATGGTTAGTAAGAAAACTTCTTTAATTCCAGTGCGATATCTCCGGAACAATGAAGGAGGAGAAAATGATAAAAATTAATGGGAGTTATATTTTACCTGAAGAGAAGATGGAGAGGAGCGGTGGCCAGTGGGAGAGGATCGGAGCAGGGGCCGGTGGGACTTGGGAGGATCGAAAAATTTGAGATGGAGAGGAAGGCAGGGAGAATTCGAGAATTTGGGCGGCGGGATTTTGCTATTCGCCACTCTATATCTCTCACCGAATGCTTTGCAGATTGAGGGAGGGAGGAAGAGAGAGTGAGAGTTTGCTTCTGAAGGGAGGGCCGAAGGTGAAATCGACGCTTGGGGTTCTTCTTCGGAGAGTTAGAGTGTGTGGATACCAAGTTCCTAAGTTGGGTTCTTAACTGAAGCGCCTGCAGATGGTCTGAGAATTTGGGTTCTTCACGAAGGGGAAAAAGAGATGGGAGAGAGAATAGGTAGAAAATTTGGGGGGATTCGTTTGGGGTCAATGAAATGTCAACCTCTGGATTAAGTCAAAAAAATTGAGAAGAAATCTGAGGCGTTGTTGTGCTTTCTAAAGGATTTATTATATAGATGTGTTTTTTTTAGGTTATTTTATACGCTGCTTCTTAATTAATCTTTAATCACATTTATCTACAAGGCCTAATACAATTAACCCCGTCGCGATACTAAATTTGTCAAGGTTAATTTCTTCTTTTTTTAATTCAAGGAGTGGCTCAACACTCGAGGCACATTTCATATGGTGGGATGTTGAGAAACCACGGGTTAAAATGAATTGTACTTTGCTTGGATTTTATTTAAAACTTTTTAAATGTACTCAAATTTAAATACAATTTTATAATATTTGTTTAAATTTAAATTTAACTCGTTTTATTGTACTCGAATTCAACTTAACTCGACTTGTTTTTTAATCGAACTACTCGCGAGCATTTAAGACATACACGAATCGAAACTGGATCATTTATATTATGATAATGTAGATAAAATTAACTCAATCAATTATTTGAAATAATTTTAATTTAAATTCTTCAAACTATATCTCGAGTCTTGTAAAAATTAATGAGATGATATTATCACTCTTAAATCAATTGATGGACATGCACATAAAATATAAAAACCCCCTCCACTTCTCAAAGTATGTAAAGAATTTAATTGTTGAATATTATATATTAAATAAATTGAGTATACTAGATATTGTATACGAGTAAGTATTAATAAACATGTATCGATTAGGGATCAATGATGTATGAAAAATTCGATACTTTAAATAAGCGAACAGTATGCGACTCATATTCGAGTATTCGATTCATATAAGTGTCCGAGTATCAAAATGGATTCGAATTCAACTCGTTTAAATATCGAATCCAAATCTCGCTCGAATTTTTTGAATCGATCTCGAACCGAATTTCAAACCACTTGGATTCATTTTTAACACTATGAAAAACTCTTCAAATTATCACACCACGTTATCATATTAATGTAGTATATATAAAGTTTTAATCGCATTATTGTGTATAGTATATATAAAGTTTTAATTGCATTATTGTGTATATTCATGTTGCTCTTACTATTGCTTTTATAAAATATAGGTTCACAAGTAAAAATTGATATTTTCACAAATTATCGCTCACATAAGTGTAAAACCTATTTACTATTTATGTGAGAGAGACACTTTAAAATTATAACTTTTGCTTGTGAAAAATATTAATTCTCAAAATATATTGCCGAACAGTTGTATACCATTAGGTTAGGGAGTTTGGGTTGGCTTGAATTGAAGAGAGAAGAAAAATCAAAGGGATACTCGATGGTTAATAAGTAGATAATATTAAATCTTAAGAATATTAAAATTTATAGATACTTCCTCTATTTTGCTAAAAAAATATAAATTATTTTTGTGAAATTTGCAACTATGGTGTGTTTGTGAGTTTTAATTTGGAGAGACAGGAAAGAATGGGAAGAATAAAAAAATTCATTCTAATTTTTTTTGAAACAAAAAAAACTTTCTTTTCACATCTCTTCTCTTTTGTCCGAATCAAAACTCGCAAACAGTCAAACATGTCATCTTTATACGTAATTTATACGTTTTTAAATATATAGTAAACTTATCTATATTATTAAAAGGAGGGGAAATTTTAAGAGGAGTTGTCACTTTTTCTCTTCTTCACCCCTTATCAACCCCTATATTTACTTTCAATATTTTTTAACTAGACAAGGAAGACTGGTGATTATAATGAATCTCTCTCATTTGTATATTTGTAACCGGTGAAGCTCAAATAATGTCTATGAATATATGTTTTACTTAAACTCTCTATTTTGTTTTTTTTTTTCCTTTTCAAAGATCCCGTTAAGTATTTTTTTTTCCCTTCATTATTTTCTTTGTCATACAGAAAAAATGAGTACTTGAGATCGAGCTTCTACAAATTCTCGATACATAAAACACTATAACCTGGACCAGTAACCATTGTTTAAAAACATTGAAATTGAGAGAAATGAAATAACTACTTTTCCATGTTTTTTTAATTTCTTTCAAATGGAAGTTAATTTTAACGAACAATATGCACTTAATCTTAAGAATGAAATTACTATTTATTAGATTTGTTCAGCTACCAGAGTTTACGGCGGTAACGTTTGGATATCCGAACGCACTATATCAATTTTATTGCGTTGCGTTTAAAGCTCAAACGCTGCGTTTGTGAATTAAATAAGTTGGTTTAAAATAAATTGTTACTAAACGAACAAATTTTTTTAATGCGTTTGAAATTTCAAACACTCTAAACATACCAAAAATTACAAATATTATAAACGCTCAGTAACCAAATATATACATTATACCTTCGACTAGACTATTTACCATTTTCCATTCTGTTCTTGCCTCTTTTTTTTCTTTCAGGTCTACTCTTCTCATATTTGTATTCAGTCAAAAGCATTTCGAGATCAATTATAAAATATTCCTAATTTATTAGTATTAATTTGACCAATTGAAGTACAGTAGAGAGCATCCCTGTGCAGCAAATAGCTTTCATAAAGCAATTAAAACAACCACATATATATATATATATATATATATATATATATATATATTCCCCTTGGTGAATGTGTGTTTTAGTATATAGTTGCTGTGTATGAAGGAAATTATTTCCGTGTCATTTTCATTCATTGAGATTCCTAATATACATTAGTTGCCAGAGTAGTCCAAGGCTTAGAAACTAGGAAAGATATTCACTAAATACAACAGAATAAAGCATATCCTAATATATCCTAATCCTAATATAGAAGATGTACACTTAATATAAAATATTTACAAGAATAAGTACATATATTCTATTACACCCCCGCAGTCGAAACGGGAGGTTCGCGTATGCTGAGACTGTCCCTGAAATCTTGAAATAAAACCAGCGGAAGCCCTTTTGTGAAAATATCAGCAATCTGATAGCGCGAAGGGACATGTAAGACGCGTACGTGTCCACGAGCCACTTTTTCGCGAACAAAATGAATATCCATCTCGATATGTTTAGTGCGTTGATGCTGAACAGGATTCCCGGAAAGATATATCGCACTAACATTATCGCAGTAAACCAAAGTGGCTTTATGAATAGGACAATGTAGCTCTAGAAGAAGATTGCGTAACCAACATGATTCAGAGACTACATTGGCAACGCCTCTGTACTCTGCTTCAGCACTAGAGCGAGAAAGTGTGGGTTGGCGTTTGGAGGACCATGATAACAAGTTGTCACCGAGGAACACACAATAACCAGAAGTTGACCTCCTGGTGTCTGGACAGCCACCCCAATCTGCATCTGTATAGGAAACCAGAGTGGAGATCGAATTGAGTGTTGACATATGCTCGAAAGGTAAGAAAGGTGGAGTATACTTGAGATTTTTTGGAAATGGGAAATGTCCATAAAAATTTCGAATAATCATCCAAATAGAGCACATAATATTTGTGACCCAAAGAACTCACAACAGGAGATGTCCACAAATCACTATGCAAAATATCAAATGGCAAAAAAGTAGAGTTAGGAGAATCAACAAATGGCAATTTAACATGTTTACCAAGAGGGCATGAATGACAAAAACGAGAGTTTCTAGTTTTATTACATTCAATCAAATTATTCCGCCTAAGGGAATCTAAAACAGGTGCTCCCGGATGACCCAAACGGTTATGCCAAAGAGAAGTTGACAAAGCGGCAAAAGGTGAAGGTAAGATGGCTTGATATTTGGTGGAGGTGGTGATAGGATAAAGCTCGCCCCGACTATCACATCTCATTAGTGCCAGCCCCGTCTGAAAGTCCTTCACAGAAAACCCAAAAGGATCAAATTCAACAGAAACGTGGTTATCAGTAGTAAATTTTCGAACTGAAACTAAGTTTTTAATTAAATTAGGAGCATGGAGAACATTTTTTAACTCTAATGGAGGGTGAGGGGGAGATAATTTAGCACTACCAAAACCACGAATAGGAATAGAATGGCCATTTCCGACAATTATACCACGATCATTGCTCAATTTAAAATAAGACGAGAGATTACCTTGTGCGGATGTCATATGAGATGTCGCCCCGGTATCCATATACCACGATGGATCGGGTTGCACGAGGCTAAGAGTATGAAGAGCTGCTTCAATGTCAGTTGGGCTAGGTGCATTGGCATGTAAGGCCTGCTGAGGCCTGGGACCCAGAATTCCAGGTTGGTGCGTCTGTGTGTAGGGAGCATTAGGTCGAGCCCAATTTAATGTGGGAAATGGGCAAGGAGGTACAGCCCAAGAAGCACCCCCTTGCTGCCAAGACCACGGCTGCCAAGGCCATGGCTGCTGGTGTTGCCGACCCTGCCCACTACGTCCGCCGCCGGTGTTCTGCTTGCCGCCGGAGTTCCGGCCACCCTTACCGGGGTTCCGACCACTATTTTTATTATTTGTCTTATTGTGTCCCTTATTCCCGCGATTATTATGGAGAGTGTTATGATGCCGATTATGAGAGGAAGTACCGTGAGATTGAATGGGATAAGTCATGTCATCATCGGACTGCTGGGAATTAGCGACAAGAGCAGTGGAACCCGACTCACGAGCGGCCCGTTGAAGGATCGTTGTCTCCTCCAAAGCTAACTTGGATTTTGCCGTCGCAAAACTTGGTAATGGGTCATGTTGTTGAATGTGAGTCACAAAACCAGCATAAGCATCTGTTAATCCAGCAATCATTTTCAACACCAATCGAGTATTAGAGACCGGAGCATCAACATTCGCCAATTGATCAGCCAAAAGCTTGAGGCGATTACAATAGGCAGTGGTGGTGGGGAAATCCTCCAAATTCGTATTTGTGAATTGGTTTTCGAGGTAAACAGCTCTCGAATGTTTATTGTCCTGAAAAATCGGCGCAATACGTTTCCAAGATTTCTCAGCCGAGTCATCGTTCACAAGAATGGAATTAAGGATGTCTTGTGATACGGTTGCATACAGCCACTGCAATACGGCAGCGTCTAGGCGGTGCCAAAGGACGGGATCGGCTGCCTTTGCATCTTGTGCCGTCTTCTTGGCCGTCTCATCCAGTGGGGGGATGATGTGATCAAGCACATTATGAACTCGTGCGTGAACCTTGAATAGGGCTGCCCAAGAATGATATTGGCTGGAATCATGATCTAACGTAATAGGGATGAGAGATTTGACGTTAGTGATAGCCAAAGCAGGATGGAATTTAGGTTGATCGGCCATGATTATGAGGAGGCACGACGGAGCAAATAGAAGGGAAGGAAGGAAGAAGAAGACGGCTAGGTAGGGTTGAGATAGGAAGGAACCTAATCTGATACCATGAAGGAAATTATTTCCGTGTCATTTTCATTCATTGAGATTCCTAATATACATTAGTTGCCAGAGTAGTCCAAGGCTAGAAACTAGGAAAGATATTCACTAAATACAACAGAATAAAGCATATCCTAATATATCCTAATCCTAATATAGAAGATGTACACTTAATATAAAATATTTACAAGAATAAGTACATATATTCTATTAGTGTAAAATATTTATATTATTTACTGCTGGCAGTTCAAAGCATTTGTGTCTCTTCTACATTTTTTACCAATAAATTATATCAAAATCGACGGTCAAGATTTATTTTATAATTTTTGTTACATAAATGGTCACATTGTATATTTATGTAGCATTATTCATTAAGAAAAAGTGTACGTTTATCTTAGCTTGCATCCCTATAATTTAATTTTTGGTTAAATTCAGATGACCGCCTGGGTTTTGGACGAATTCTCACTTAACCACCTGTAGTCAGTAAAGCGACATTTAAACTCCCAACTTTTTGAGTTAAAGTGAATAAATGCTTTCCGTTTTAACTGCGTTACCTGAGTTGGGTAAAGACTTAATTACCCTCCATATATATTCAAAACGACAGACGAGATAGGGTGCGCAAATCCAGATGATTCTTTTTGTCTGTTTCCTTCATAATTCCATGGCTTTTTTGTTCAAATTAATTTTATTTTAAAAAACAAGCAACTCTATTTAGCTAAACAGTTTACAATGTTGATTATTAAGTTAATTAATTAAATATAGAATAAATATTTAATTAGAATTTGTTGAAAACATAGCTATAATTATTAAATTATCAAATATTTATACAAATAATAAATTATTTAATTATATATTTCAGATTTTTTGATCAATTATTAAGTTAAACATTTAATTAAAATATATATTTATTTAGTTATAATTATGAGAAAATAATTTTAATTTTATTTAAGTTTGTAATAAAATTTTATATAGGCATAATTTTCTTAAAATTCTAACTCCAATAAAATTAATAAAATTATGGAACTCAAGTTAAACTTAGTTTTGACAGTTAATAACGAATCTACTAGTATAATTTTATTATGTTTTATAAACTTTCACATATGTTAATTAATATAATTAGTTGTGTGATTTAGTAAAATTGTAACGAAGATATTTCAGTTAAGACATTATTTTAATAATGAAATTGATAATTAATATTAATATTAATATTAATATAAAAGCTTAATAGCTTAACGAAAATACAATAATAAAGTTGTCTTGGACAGCCACGGCTATGGTGCCATCAAGAGTTAAAAACTTACTTAACCGCCCTAAATTACTTGTCACTTTAAAGTTTTTGAATTTTTTTTTCTAGACCTTTTACTTTTAAAAAAATATTAAAGAAATTGCTTATGTAACTCTCTACCTAAAACCATAGGATTTACTATAGTATTTCTCTTAACTTCACTTTCTTTAAAATATACCACCGAGAGAAACTAAGGATCAGTTTGGTAACTGCTTTTGTTTTTATATTTTTACTTTATATTTTTACTTTAATAAGTTTTTTCCTTTATTTATTTTCATTACTGAAAATAAAATTCAGACAACGTTATTTAATAATTATATTTAAGTGTCAAAATTGAATAATCGCCTTTTTTGTGTTTTCACTTTTTTGCTATCAAATTGATTTTTCTTTCACTTTTTTCAAAGTAGAAACAATTATCAAACAATATTTCTAAAAAAAATTGAAAGCATAAAAAGTTATCAAATGGACCCAAAAATTACTTTCTCTTAACTTCATCTTCCTATATATAATGTACAAATTACAATAATACGTCTGCTTAAATAAATAAAAAAGTCATATTTACCTTTAACTCCAAGTTAATTTGCAAAACTCTTAATATACTAAACTATGATATGAATTTATTTAATTTTTAAATAATAATTTTTGCTTTTAGTAATATCTTTTAAAAAATTTAAAATATTATTTATAAATTAATTATGATTAAATAAATTTATATTAATTTCAAATTTTAAATTTTCGCAAAAAAAATAATCAAAATACCCTCTTGATAGAACGGATCAGGGATACCCTCTTGAGAAGAAAAAATTAATTCTAAATGTCTTTTAAAAGCCAAGAAGAAGGAAGGGGGTATTTTAGAACTTTCCTACCCTTTTTTGACCGTTACAGCCCTTTCTCACGCACTCTTGACGTCAGACATACACGCACAGTTAAAGTGGATGGAAAAGGTCACGTTTTCACTTCAACTCAAAAAATTGGGAGTTTAAATGTAGCTTTACTGACTACAGGTGGTTAAGTGGGAATGCGTCCAAAACCCAGGTGGTCATCTGAATTTAACCCTTTAATTTTTACTTCAAAAGTTTGACTTATCACGTGGATCTCAAAGGAGATGCACAAGAATAGACGCAGATTTGTTCTCCACTTTTTCTTCAATAAAATAAAAAATGAAGAACATATGTTGGTTATAATATTTTTATGGGATACCTGAATTTGTTGAAACCAATGACAAAAAATTACTCTCTACGTCCCAAATTAATTGCTTTTCTAGGACTTTTTAAAGTCAAATTGACTATTTTTAAAATTAATAATTAAACATATATAAATATATTTCTAAAATTATAAAAATTGAAATTAGTAATAAATTGTATATACTTTCTTTTGGTTATAATATCTTTACCTATATGTTAGAAAAAATAGTAAAAAAATTAGTTTTAAAAATAGTCAATTTGACTTTAAAAAGTCCTAAAAATACAATTAATTTGGGACGGAGGGAATATTCAACTATTTTCAAGTTATGATAAAAAAATAATATATATATATACACACACACACACACACAAATTTTTTTTTCATTAAATTATTGAACTTTTAGACAATTATTAAGAATACCAAAAATTTGACCCCCCTGCTACACCTCAAGTAGACAATAGATATTGTGACGCCCCCATACTTGAGTACTTGCTACTACAGGTATGGTGGTCACTATACACTTATTCAAAGTTTATTATACATTATTACACATTCACTGTTTTACAACAAGTACAATAAATACAACCCAGGTCTTACTTACACAATATGAACTAATACAATAGTTCAACAATACTACCTCGTTAATTATTTAATTAAACAATACAAAATTATTTATTTATTTTTCCTTGTTGGCTTTACCCTTCCCTTTATCTTTTACACCCAATCCTTCAGGTTCCTCAGACTTAGTTGAAAACATTAAAATTTGATGAAAGAGTAAGCAACTAATTTGCTTAGCAAGTATATAAAATATCAAGAATTGAACGATAAGGAAATTGAATAATTGAATGCAAATTAAATCAGAATAATAAATGAGAAATAACGAGTAATACAATGATGAACATATTTAAATTGACGAGCATCAAATAAATTTTCTTTTCTGAACTGAGTGGTCATAAGGACCAAGAACGTAAATGTCCCACAATTTAAATAAATTGCTGACTCTCCATCTCCACAGGCACTTTAGGGGATCAACCTATTGTACCCTATGTTATGCATAACATTATCTCCATAAGTCAAATTTTTCGACAATAATATCCCCTTTTATAAAATAGGGTTGTTCAACTCAGTTTGAGATTCCACCCAAAACAATTGGTTTGGAAATAAAATAATATAATTTCTTAATTTGAGAGTAAGCCGAAACAATGACTTTCTCAGTAATATTTACAATAATTTAGAGTTCAACAATTCTTTCAAATATATTGAAATTTAATATTGCATGATAACAATTAATTGAACGAAATATTCAAAATTTAGAAAATTTATTTTACCAAAAACAAATAGATGCTTAAGAGAATTGTACAAAAGAATAAACTTGTACAAGTTTAGAAAACTTGCAATAATTTAGAGACTTGCACAGAACAATAAATTTGTACAAGTTAGGAACTTACTCAAACTGAGAGAACTTGCACAATATACAAAGTTTGTGTAAGTTAGAAAACTTGCCTGTTTTTCGTTGACTTATTTCCTAGCTCAATAAATTTCCTGCAATTGACCTATATCATTATTCATAAATGCCAAAACTATAATTTAATTATTACATTCTCCCTCTCTTATAGGGATTCCGTCCTCGGAATCATCATTATAATCTACTCAAACAGATAAGGATAATGTTGTTTCATCTTTTCTTCAAGCTCCCAAGTAGCTTCTTCTCGTTTTTGATTCCTCCAAATTACCTTTACTGAAGGTATTACCTTGTTCCTCAGTACTTGCTCTTTTCTATCCACGATCTGCACAGGAACTTCTTCGTAGCTCAAATCTTTTTCGATCTGTATAGGTTCATAAGCTATAACATGCTTATAGTCAGGCTTATATGGACGTAATACAGATACATGAAATACATTATGTATGTGTTCTAACTCTGGAGGTAACGCAACTTCATATGCTACTTCTCCCACTCTCCTTAAAACTTCAAAAGGACCAATAAACCTTAGACTCAATTTTCCTTTCTTTCCAAACATTATCTTTCCCTTCCATGGAGATACCTTTAAAAATACATAATTTCCCACCTCAAACTCTCTCTTTTGTCTATGTTGATCCGCATACTTTTTCTGTCTATCTTGCGCCGCTTTTAACCTGATACGGATTACTCGAACTGTCTCCGTTGTCTGCTGTATGATTTCTAGTCCGAGTAGTTGACGTTCCCCGACTTCATCCCAACATAAACGCGTTCTGCATTTCCTTCCATATAAAGCTTCATACGGTGGCATCTCAATGCTAGCACGATAGCTGTTATTATAGGCAAATTCTACCAACGATAAATGATCGTCCCAGCTCCCTTTGAAATCCATGACACATGCTCTCAGCATATCTTCCAAGGTTTGAATTGTTCTTTCGCTTTGTCCGTCCGTTTGAGGATGGTAGGCTGTGCTCAACCTCAATTGCGTCCCCAAATGATTTTGAAGACTTCTCCAAAAGTTTGACGTGGATCGTGGGTCTCGATCAGATACAATGGAAATTGGAACACCGTGCCTTGAAATAATCTCCTTGATGTAGAGCTTGGCTAACTGATCCAAGTTGTATTTTATTCGGACTGGTAAGAAATGTGCGAATTTGGTTAATCGATCCACTATTACCCAAATTGCATCATGACCTTTTTGAGTAGTTGGAAGTCCCACGACAAAATCCATGGTAATATGCTCCCATTTCCACTGAGGAATTTCTAAAGGTTGAAGTAGACCACTGGGTCTTTGATGTCCCGCTTTGATTCTTTGACAAGTTAAACATTTTCTGACCCAATCAGCAATTTCTCTCTTCATTCCTGGCCACCAGTAGTACTGTCGCAGATCCTTGTACATCTTCGTGCTACCAGGATGTACTGTAAATTTAGAATTATGAGCTTCTCGTAGAATTTTCTCTTTTAACTCCAACACTAAAGGTACCCATATCCTGTCTTCAAATCGTATGATACCATTCTTATCCATTCTGAATTTCTCATCCTCTTTTTCTGTTATTCGTTTCCTTATCCTTTCATAATCCTCATCTTTTATCTGGAGTTCCTTAACTCTTTCCCATAAAATTGGACAAATTTCTATTGTGTACAACTTCTCAGAGCATTCTCCTACTCTTCTTACTTCTATTTCTAGCTTCTCAAATTCTTTTATCAACTCATCCTGAACTGTTAATTTCATCAACTTCTCTTGATTCTTCCGGCTTAAAGCATCCGCCACAATATTTGCTTTACCTGGATGATATAAAATTTCATAATCATAGTCCTTAATTAACTCCAACCATCTCCTTTGTCTCATATTTAATTCCTTATGCGTAAAGATATACTTCAAACTTTTATGATCTGTGTATATCTCACACTTTTCTCCATATAAGTAATGTCTCCAAATTTTTAATGCAAACACAACTGCTACTAACTCCAAATCATGCGTGGGATATTTCTTCTCGTAATCTTTCAGTTGTCGGGATGCATATGCAATAACTTTTCCATGTTGCATCAGTACACATCCCAACCCTTTATGCGAAGCATCACTATAAATCACAAAATCACCAGTATCGTCTAATAAAGATAACACTGATACTGTGCTTAATCTCTTTTTCAATTCCTGAAAACTTTCTTCACACTTATCTGACCAAACAAATTTTACTGATTTCCTTGTCAAGTTGGTTAATGGTACCGCTATCTTAGAAAAATCTTGAATGAATCTGCGGTAATATCCTGCTAATCCTAAGAAACTTCTAACCTCCGTCGGTGTCTTCGGTTGTTCCCAATTTATTACTGTTTCCACCTTCACTGGATCTATAGAAATCCCATCTTTATCAATTACATGACCTAGGAATTGAACTTTCTCTAACCAAAATTCACACTTAGAAAACTTTGCATACAATTTCTCTCTTCTTAAAGTTTCCAACACCAATCTCAAATGTTCCTCATGCTCCGCCTTTGTCCTTGAGTAAATCAAAATATCATCAATAAACACGACTACAAACTTGTCCAAGAATTTCTTGAACACTCGATTCATCATATCCATAAATACTGCAGGGGCATTTGTTACTCCAAACGGCATTACCAAAAATTCATAGTGACCATAACGGGTTCTAAATGCCGTCTTAGGAACATCTTCCTTTTTTACTTTTAATTGATGATATCCTGATCGCAAATCTATTTTCGAAAAATATTTAGCTCTTCTCAGTTGATCGAACAGGTCATCAATTCTTGGTAATGGATATTTATTCTTAATAGTGACCTTGTTCAATTCCCGGTAGTCAATACAAAGTCTCAAAGTCCCATCCTTCTTTTTAACGAACAACACTGGTGCTCCCCACGGAAACACACTGGGTTGAATGTATCTTTTATCTAGCAATTCTTGCAACTGCATCATTAATTCCTTCATCTCTACCGGAGCCATCCTATACGGTGCTTTAGAAATAAGTGTTGTCTCCGGCACTACATCAATTACGAACTCAATTTCCCTATCTGGTGGAAGACCCGGTAACTCGTCCGGAAACACATCTCTAAATTCTTTTACTACCAGTATCTGTCCTAATTCCATACCCTTCCATTGAGTATCTACAACATAGGCTAGGTACCCTACACATCCTTTTCTAAGTAATCTTTTTGCCTGCATAACGGATAAACAACAAGACTGCCTAGGCGAACAGCTTCCATAAAATACTACTTTGGACTATGACGGAGTCACAAGATGCACATATTTCTTTTGACAATCTATAATTGCGCCATGACTGTTTAACCAGTCCATTCCAAGTATCACATCAAATTCTCCTAATTTGATTGGAATTAAATCTACTAACAACTTATGTCCCCTTATATCCATACAACAATTTTTATGTACATAATTTACAGGAATTACTTCTTTATTAGCTACCTCTATATTCAAGGGATATTCTAATTTTTCTTGAGGCAACTTTAATCGTTGTGCAAACTCATGTGATATAAATGAATAGGTAGCACCCGAATCAAATAATATATAAGCATTAATATTATTGACCGGAATAATACCTGACACCACGTCCTTGGAGGCGACTGCATCCTTGATCGTCATGTTAAAAGTCCTTGTTGTTGATCGGCCTGAGGCTGGCAGTCTTGTTATTGTTGGCTTGCTGGCACTGCTCTTACTTCCTCCTCCCTGTTCCACTCCCTTCCTTGGACAATTTTTAATCTGGTGATCCAGCGCACCACAAATGAAACACCCGCTCTGCTTTGGACTCGTGCAATTGGGAGCTATATGGCCTTCTTGGCCACAATTGTAGCATACACTCTTTCCTTTCAAACATGCACTAAGGTGATTCTTTCCACATTTCTTACATGCTTCAATCTTCCTCTTAGCTACTCCTTCATTCCATTTGTTGTTGTTATTGTTACTATTCCATTTCCTTTTAAAAGTCCCCCCACCTTCGCTATTACTACCTTCACCCTTATTCCTTCCTTCAAACCTTTTCTTTTTCTGTTCCTGGGTATATTTAGTTAAAGCTTCACTTCCTCCCTCTGCAATTATCGCCTTTTCTAACAGTATACCAAATGAGTCGATTTGTAACTCAACCAATCTACTGAACAACCAAGGTTTTAAACCCTATTCGAATCGTCTTGCCTTTCTTTCTTCTGTATTTACTTGGTGTGGGGCAAATCTAGCTAGCTCATTAAATTTTGCTGCATATTGTGGTACCGTCATATCGCTCTGCTTAAGTTCTAAAAATCGCATCTCCATGCGACTTTGCATACTCTTGGGGAAATAATTTTCGAAAAATAATTCCTTGAACCTAGTCCAAGGTATTACACCATCCCCGACCCTATGCTCATTTGCCTTCCACCAGAAATTTGCCTCTCCTTTCAACATGTACGAAGCAAACAATGTCTTCTGGTCCTCTTCAACTTTAGCTATTGCAAACGCTTTTTCAATTTCTTTTATCCAAGCTTGAGCCTCTATAGGCTCAGTGGTTCCTTTAAATTCAGGTGGACCTACATTTTTAAAATCTTTGAAGGTAGCAGTTAGTGTTACAGTTTGATTCACATTTGCTCGATCACCTAACCCTTCTTGAAGTGCCCCTATTAACAAATCTACGAATTGTTGTAAGGGATTAACATTACTCGAGGCTTCTTCATGTGTATTAGTAGTTGGTGTGGTTCCGTCAGTATTATTTGTTGCTGCTTCATTATTTATTGCCTTGTTAATGTTAATATTTCTTGGTCTTCGTCTTCGCATTTTCTGTTTAATAAAACAACATATCATTATACAAATCAAACAAGTAATTAATTAATACATTCATTATCCACAAAACATATGTTCATAAAACATATAATAATATTATACATCATTCTATGTACATTTATTTTTTATACAATAGTTAGCTATTTTACATATCAAATGTAAGACCCCGAATTTATGAAATAAAAATTTATTATTTTCTTTATGATTATTTTTCTAAATAGTGAAGTGCTTAATTGTTATAAATGATAGTTAAGGGTGTTATATGCAAATTATCTGATAAATAGTATGTCGGGGAATATTCCTTTTGTCGAGAAATATTCTTTCTGTCGGGGAATATTATATTCGGTACCGTACGACGGCGCCGAAATGACAATATTGTCAATGATAGTGGGCCCCACAACGGGTTAACTGTCGGATATAGAAAGTGATAGAAATTGGCGGCAAAACTTTAACCGATAACTGTTAAAATACCCGGTGATAAAAAGAACAGTAAAACGCGTTATTCCACAGTAGCACACGGTATTCCACAGTAGCTCACGATGTTGCACAGTGTTTTATATTATTGATTCAATAATTGATAAAGTAGCAATTGCATAGTATCTTGATTCAATAATTGTTAATTAGCATCTGCATAATATATTTTACTATTTGTCACGACACTGTAACTTATATCATTTGATAGGATATTTTAGCATTATCGACAATGTCTAGAAATTCTGTCAAGGAAAGAGGTTATTTAATTGCGCGCCATTTTTTATGGAAGGCCCCCTCTTTCCTGGGAATAATCTGGTTGTCAGTATTGCGAGTATATGCTATCTGTGATATTAATACATTTAACACAATAATACAGAAAAATGGAATTATCTTTTGATAATGGAATTATCTTTTGATAATGGATTAATCTTTTAGAAAAAATGGATGGATGATATTAATGGAAGAAAAAATGGATGGATGATATTAATGGAAGAAAAAATGGATGGATGATATTAATGGAAGAAAAAATGGATGGATGATATTAATGGAAGAAAAAATGGATGGATGATATTAATGGAAGAAAAAATGGATGGATGATATTAAAAGAATATGGGGAAAAGACCAAAATGCCCTCACCTTAATTTTCCTATAAATAGGGAGAGTTTGCTTAAGAAATTTTCACACCTTCATTGCTTATACTTCCTCCCTCTCTCTAAATTTCTGAAGTTCTCTTAGTGTGCTAGGCTATTGTGAGTATTTGTGAGAATACTAGTATTATCCGAAGTTAGTAAACTTCATAGAAAGTAACATCCAGTTAACGAAGGTAGGGAATATCATTTCTTTCATACTCATATATAATATCATTTTCTTTCATGTTCGTAAGTGATATTATACTCATAAAGGTTGTTATTCATTTGGTATTAATTTGTGGGGATAACCTGGCCGTGCGGTATGACGCATGCCTGGTGAATATCCTTTTGTATTCAACCCTTATTATTCTATGGGAATAACCTGTAAGTACGAGTGTCGTACCTGGTGAATACCCTTCTGTATTCATTCCTTATTAATCTGTGGGTATAACCTGTTCGTGCAAGCGGATTGACGCATACCTGGTGAATAACCCGTCGTATTCATTACTTATTAATCTGTTGTGGAAATAATCTGTCTACGCGAATTATCGCATGACAGGTGAAAATCCATTTGCAGTTTCATATATTCTGTTATACTCATATAATTTATCATTTCTTTTGTACTCTTTAAGGGATATCTTTTTCTTTCACATTTCTCCATTTATGATAAGAAATTCTTGTTTGTTTCCAAAACCTTATTTTTAAATGGAGAAAATCCCTGAAAATTAGTACAATATCCTTAATAGTTTGTGCTTCATCTAATATCTTTTCACTTGAATCTTTCTATACGTTATAGTTGAAGCATGAAATAATTTCTTGAATATCATTCTTGAATTTGACTCCACAATTTGGTTATCATGTTGGCAATTTGGTCAATCTTTGATACTGATTAAATTATAAGCTTTTCTTATCCTTGATCTCACTGTATCATTGTCATCATCCTCATTTCCATACTTAAATTGTGGTGATAGTTCTCTTTGGCCGTAGTGCAAAGATGAACTGGCGTGACATGATTTTGACCAAACTGTGTATTGGTATTATCATGACTTTTGGTGTTACAAACAAAGGCGTATGGTGAAAGTTCTCTTTGGCCCGTAGTGCAAAGATGAACTGGCGTTTGGCATGATCATGACCGGTGATGTTACAAATAAATATCTTTGGCACGTAGTGCAAAGAGAGGCTGTTGAATATAAACTATTGATTTGGATGTTCATAAACAGGAATTGTTGATTGGTGTTACAGGGATAAAATATTGGTGGTGATCCTTTAATTTATAGAAGATGGTAGATATTATAATCTACTTGACTCTTCTAATGGATTGTTTGTTCCGCTGCAATTATTGTTGTTGAACAATTATTATATCTTTAAATCTCTGATTTATTATTGTTGAAGACTAAAGATAATTTTTATTCTTCATTATCTTAGTCATGATATTTCTTACTGGGCTATTTAAGCTCACCCTTTTCAGTTTTGTCCCATTCTCAGGAAAGGAAAATGTAGCTGGGACTAGCCGGGGAGTGGAGTGATGGTTCGAGTTAGTGGTTGTCCTCATCAAGTGATGGAATAGTTTAATAATAACTGTACTGAAGACTTTAAACATGTGTTGCCGTCTTTTTACGGCATTGTAATAATTTGGGTTTGGATACTGTGGTACCATACGGTACGATATTTGTATGGAAGTCACAGTATGTGTGTGGTCGTATTTTGCACGACAAATATTAGTTGTAAATGGGAAAATTCGTATTTGTATTTGTATTTTGTAGAATGTTATTGGCGACTCAAAATGGGTTGTGTGGACCTATTTTGGGGGCGTCACAGTTGGTATCAGAGCTTAGGGATATGATCTCTGGTAGAGATCTGGGATTAGAGCTAGGAGGGGAGAGACGAGTAAAATCCTTCGCTAGTGTGTCCTACCTAAGCTATTTTTGTTATTTAAGTAATTGGTTTGGTTATAGGGATAAGATGTTGCATGTTTATTTCTTTAACTAATCTTTATTTTTGATCACATTTCAGAATGGCATCTGAAAACCAAGAGATTCACTATGAGACTATTGTGGCTGAAAACCAGGAAGCCACAAATAATACGGGTGCAAACTCAGAACACCATGATGCTAATCATGATGCTAACAATCGGATGAATGATGAATTTTTTAGGAACTTCATGCAATACATGCAGAACCAGGCGAGAAGAGCTCCTGTCTACAATACTGGCAGAAACGCTGATAATGTACGGATGGTCACTGCCAAGCAGTTCAAAGAATTGGGACCACCTGAATTTTTCGGTAAGCCAGATCCACTCAAGGCAGAGTCGTGGCTTAAACAATTAACGAAGATATTTGATGTACTGCGTTGCACGGACGACCAAAAGGTTCCCTTTGCCACCTTCATGTTGCGAGGAGAAGCAGATCATTGGTGGGAATCTGTGAAACGTACCCATCGCTCGGCACTCGAGATGTCTTGGGTCCAGTTCCAGGAATTATTTAATGAGAAGTATTTCCCGGAAAGTATTCGTCATATGAAGGAGGTAGAATTCATCAAACTGGAACAGAACAACATGACGGTGTCACAGTACGAAGCCAAGTTCGCCGAGCTGTCGCGTTTTGCATCCCATTTGGTGGATACTGAGAAACGGATGACACAAATGTTCCTACGAGGTTTGAAACCAGAGATTCGCCAATATCTCGTTTCTCATAAAATTTGTATATACGCAGATGCTGTGGATAGGGCTCAAGTAGTGGAGCAGGAAAGAGGACTACTACAACCAGGAAGCAACACCCAACCACGAGAGCAAAATCACGGTAATAATCGTAATGGTGGCAGCAATTATCGAAATAATGATAATCAGCGAGGAGGGAATCACAACACCGGAAATGGTAACCACTTCGGTGGTAATCCTGGCCCGGATAACAGAAGGAGTGAGTCAAGTGGCAACAATTCCAAGAAGAGGAGATTCAACAACAACCATGGAAAGGCACCAACGTCAACACCATCACCAGTACCAGTTTCGAAGGAAGGAGAACGACCACCTGTTAGATGTTTCAGGTGTGGGAAGGAAGGACACATCAGTCCAAATTGTACACAAGCGCCATCCCAAGTATGTTACAATTGTGGAAAGGAAGGCCATATAGCTCGTTTTTGTCATGCAGCAAAGTCAAGTCCAGCTGCGATGATGACACCGAAGGCGGTCACGGATAAGTCAAAGTCTGTAGTTCAAGGGAGAGCTTTTGTTGTGACGTCACAAAAAGCGCAGAATTCGAACGAGGTTATAACGGGTAAACTACTTATTAACTCTTATGAAGTCTATGCCTTATTAGATACTGGTTCTACCCACTCTTTTATTTCACCAACATGTGCTCAACGCCTGAATTTGACTCCTGAAAAATTAGATTTTGACTTATCTGTCGAAACACCATTAGCGCAAACATTCGTTACATCTACGGTCTATAAATCTTGCTTTGTTCAAATCGGCACCCTCACATTGCCTGTTGATCTTATCTCCTTGAACATGCATGAATTTGATGTGATATTAGGAATTGATTGGTTAACTGTTCATCATGCTAAAATTGATTGCTTTCGTAAGGTTATTAGTTTTCATATTCCTAATCAACCTATTATGCGAATTCAAGCAACTAAACCATTGAAATCAATAACCATCATTTCTAGTCACAAAGCCATTCGTTTATTGAAAAACGGATGTCAAGCCTTCTTAGCCCATGTAACGGATTTAAATAAAAGTACGTCAGATTTGAAAAATATTTCTGTTGTTAATGAGTTCCCTGACGTATTTCCTGAAGAACTTCTTGGCCTACCCCCAGACCGTGAAATTGAATTTTGTATCGACCTTGAACCCGGTACGAAACCCATTTCCAAAACCCCATATCGAATGGCTCCTATTGAACTTCAAGAGTTAAAGGTCCAACTACAGGAGTTGTTAGACAGCGGTTTCATACGTCCGAGTACATCGCCTTGGGGTGCTCCTGTTTTATTCGTAAAGAAGAAAGACGGGAGTATGAGACTTTGCATTGACTATCGGGAGTTAAACCATGTCACCATCAAAAATAGGTACCCGTTACCTCGCATTGATGACCTGTTTGACCAGTTACAAGGTGCTCAATTCTTTTCAAAGATCGATCTTCGTTCTGGATATCATCAGTTGAAAGTTAAAGCTGATGACATTCCAAAGACTGCCTTTAGAACTCGGTACGGGCATTATGAATTCCTAGTCATGTCTTTTGGATTGACTAATGCTCCTGCTGCTTTCATGGATATGATGAACCGGATATTCAAAGAATATTTGGATCATTTCGTGGTTGTCTTCATTGATGACATTCTCATATATTCTAAAAGTCGTGAGGATCATGAGCAACACTTGAGGCTGATACTCCAAAAACTTCGTGAAAACAAGTTATATGCTAAGTTGAAAAAATGTGAATTCTGGCTTGAGGAAGTTGCATTCCTTGGTCACTTGGTTTCTAAGGAAGGAATCTCGGTTGACCCGGCGAAGATTGAAGCAGTATCAAATTGGGAACAACCCAAGTCAGTAACCGAAGTACGAAGCTTTCTGGGTCTAGCTGGTTATTATCGGAGATTCGTAGAAGGATTTTCTCGAATAGCCGTTCCATTAACTCAACTGACTCGGAAAAGCACAACATTCAAATGGAGCGAAGAATGCGAGAAGAGTTTTCAAGAACTCAAAAGAAGGCTCATTTCAGCACCTGTATTGGCAATACCTTCAGGATCGGAAGGATTTGTCATCTACAGCGACGCTTCAAACAAAGGACTAGGTTGTGTTCTCATGCAACATGGGAAGGTTATAGCCTATGCGTCTCGGCAACTCAAGGAATATGAGAGGAATTATCCTACTCATGATCTAGAGTTGGCAGCAGTTGTTTTCGCGTTGAAGATTTGGAGACATTACTTGTATGGGGAGAAAGTGGAGATCTATACAGACCACAAAAGTCTCAAATATTTCTTCACCCAGAAGGAACTCAACATGCGACAACGGCGTTGGCTCGAGTTGCTGAAAGATTACGATCATACCATCCAGTACCATCCTGGAAAGGCGAACGTAGTAGCTGATGCATTGAGTAGAAGATCATATGCAAGTACGAGTGCGTTATTGACATCTCAAAGGCCTATTTTGGATGATTTACAAAAGATGGAGATAGAGTTAAAGACTCCAGGAACCCACGTGAAGATCGCATATATACAAGTAGAACCAGCTTTAATCGACAAAATTAAAGCTGCTCAAGTTACAGACCCAGAATTGATGAATATGAAAAAGAAGGTGCAAGAAGGTGCTATTCCAGAAGCAAGAGTCGACGAAGAAGGAATATTGCGAATCAACTCTAGACTGTGTGTTCCTAACGACCCTGAATTGAAATACAAAATCATGATGGAGGCGCACAACACACCGTTTGCAATCCACCCTGGAAGTACCAAAATGTATCGTGATCTTCGACATACATTTTGGTGGAACAATATGAAGAGAGAAATTGCAGAGTTTATCGCAAGATGTTTAACTTGTCAACGTGTCAAGGCGGAGCATCAAGTACCAAGGGGTCCATTGCAACCCCTTGAGATTCCAGAATGGAAGTGGGAACACATCAACATGGATTTTGTGACAGGTCTTCCCAAAGTTTCTCAAGGCTTAGACGCAATTTGGGTCATTATAGATAGATTGACCAAGTCTGCTCATTTCTTGCCTATACGAGAAAACTATTCACTCGAGCGTCTTGCTAATTTGTATATTAGCGAGATTATGAGATTGCATGGCATGCCAGTATCCATAGTTTCTGATCGAGATCCTAGATTCACTTCACGATTTTGGGTCAGCTTGCAAAAAGCTATGGGCACTGAATTACGATTCAGTTCTGCATACCATCCCCAGACAGACGGACAATCGGAAAGGACTATTCAAACCCTCGAAGATCTATTAAGACTCTGCGTACTAGACTTCAAAGGAAGTTGGGACAAATACTTGCCATTGGTGGAATTCTCTTACAACAACAGTTATCAAGCAAGTATAGGCATGGCTCCCTTCGAGGCGTTGTATGGACGAAGGTGTCGATCTCCAGCATGTTGGGATGAAGTAGGTGAGGCAAAATTGTTGGGTCCCGAGTTGATACGTATGACTACAGAAAAGATCCAAATGATCCGACAACGTATACAAACGGCTCAAGATCGACAAAAGAGTTATGCTGATCTTCATCGAAGAGACGAGGAATTCAATGTCGGAGATCATGTATTTTTACGTGTTGCTCCGTGGAAAGGTGTTACGCGATTCGGAAAGAGAGGAAAGCTTAACCCTCGATTTATCGGTCCATTTGAAATCCTCGATCGAGTAGGAACTGTGGCCTACAGACTCGCCTTACCGCCAAGCATGTCTCGTGTTCATAATGTTTTTCACATATCCATGCTACGTAAATATGTAAAAGATCCAAACCACATTATTGAGTTAGAACCAGACGAGATAGCAGAGGATTTGACGTACGAAGAGATACCTGTCAAGGTCTTGGATAAGAAGGAGCAGATTCTACGCTCAAAGGTTATACCTCAAGTTAAAGTTTTATGGAGAAACCATGATGTTGAGGAAATGACCTGGGAGTTAGAATCCGAGATGAGAGCAAAGTATCCTCACCTTTTCGAATTGCCAGGTACGTACGTCAATTTCGAGGACGAAATTTCATAAGGAGGGGAGATTGTAAGACCCCGAATTTATGAAATAAAAATTTATTATTTTCTTTATGATTATTTTTCTAAATAGTGAAGTGCTTAATTGTTATAAATGATAGTTAAGGGTGTTATATGCAAATTATCTGATAAATAGTATGTCGGGGAATATTCCTTTTGTCGAGAAATATTCTTTCTGTCGGGGAATATTATATTCGGTACCGTACGACGGCGCCGAAATGACAATATTGTCAATGATAGTGGGCCCCACAACGGGTTAACTGTCGGATATAGAAAGTGATAGAAATTGGCGGCAAAACTTTAACCGATAACTGTTAAAATACCCGGTGATAAAAAGAACAGTAAAACGCGTTATTCCACAGTAGCACACGGTATTCCACAGTAGCTCACGATGTTGCACAGTGTTTTATATTATTGATTCAATAATTGATAAAGTAGCAATTGCATAGTATCTTGATTCAATAATTGTTAATTAGCATCTGCATAATATATTTTACTATTTGTCACGACACTGTAACTTATATCATTTGATAGGATATTTTAGCATTATCGACAATGTCTAGAAATTCTGTCAAGGAAAGAGGTTATTTAATTGCGCGCCATTTTTTATGGAAGGCCCCCTCTTTCCTGGGAATAATCTGGTTGTCAGTATTGCGAGTATATGCTATCTGTGATATTAATACATTTAACACAATAATACAGAAAAATGGAATTATCTTTTGATAATGGAATTATCTTTTGATAATGGATTAATCTTTTAGAAAAAATGGATGGATGATATTAATGGAAGAAAAAATGGATGGATGATATTAATGGAAGAAAAAATGGATGGATGATATTAATGGAAGAAAAAATGGATGGATGATATTAATGGAAGAAAAAATGGATGGATGATATTAATGGAAGAAAAAATGGATGGATGATATTAAAAGAATATGGGGAAAAGACCAAAATGCCCTCACCTTAATTTTCCTATAAATAGGGAGAGTTTGCTTAAGAAATTTTCACACCTTCATTGCTTATACTTCCTCCCTCTCTCTAAATTTCTGAAGTTCTCTTAGTGTGCTAGGCTATTGTGAGTATTTGTGAGAATACTAGTATTATCCGAAGTTAGTAAACTTCATAGAAAGTAACATCCAGTTAACGAAGGTAGGGAATATCATTTCTTTCATACTCATATATAATATCATTTTCTTTCATGTTCGTAAGTGATATTATACTCATAAAGGTTGTTATTCATTTGGTATTAATTTGTGGGGATAACCTGGCCGTGCGGTATGACGCATGCCTGGTGAATATCCTTTTGTATTCAACCCTTATTATTCTATGGGAATAACCTGTAAGTACGAGTGTCGTACCTGGTGAATACCCTTCTGTATTCATTCCTTATTAATCTGTGGGTATAACCTGTTCGTGCGGATTGACGCATACCTGGTGAATAACCCGTCGTATTCATTACTTATTAATCTGTTGTGGAAATAATCTGTCTACGCGAATTATCGCATGACAGGTGAAAATCCATTTGCAGTTTCATATATTCTGTTATACTCATATAATTTATCATTTCTTTTGTACTCTTTAAGGGATATCTTTTTCTTTCACATTTCTCCATTTATGATAAGAAATTCTTGTTTGTTTCCAAAACCTTATTTTTAAATGGAGAAAATCCCTGAAAATTAGTACAATATCCTTAATAGTTTGTGCTTCATCTAATATCTTTTCACTTGAATCTTTCTATACGTTATAGTTGAAGCATGAAATAATTTCTTGAATATCATTCTTGAATTTGACTCCACAATTTGGTTATCATGTTGGCAATTTGGTCAATCTTTGATACTGATTAAATTATAAGCTTTTCTTATCCTTGATCTCACTGTATCATTGTCATCATCCTCATTTCCATACTTAAATTGTGGTGATAGTTCTCTTTGGCCGTAGTGCAAAGATGAACTGGCGTGACATGATTTTGACCAAACTGTGTATTGGTATTATCATGACTTTTGGTGTTACAAACAAAGGCGTATGGTGAAAGTTCTCTTTGGCCCGTAGTGCAAAGATGAACTGGCGTTTGGCATGATCATGACCGGTGATGTTACAAATAAATATCTTTGGCACGTAGTGCAAAGAGAGGCTGTTGAATATAAACTATTGATTTGGATGTTCATAAACAGGAATTGTTGATTGGTGTTACAGGGATAAAATATTGGTGGTGATCCTTTAATTTATAGAAGATGGTAGATATTATAATCTACTTGACTCTTCTAATGGATTGTTTGTTCCGCTGCAATTATTGTTGTTGAACAATTATTATATCTTTAAATCTCTGATTTATTATTGTTGAAGACTAAAGATAATTTTTATTCTTCATTATCTTAGTCATGATATTTCTTACTGGGCTATTTAAGCTCACCCTTTTCAGTTTTGTCCCATTCTCAGGAAAGGAAAATGTAGCTGGGACTAGCCGGGGAGTGGAGTGATGGTTCGAGTTAGTGGTTGTCCTCATCAAGTGATGGAATAGTTTAATAATAACTGTACTGAAGACTTTAAACATGTGTTGCCGTCTTTTTACGGCATTGTAATAATTTGGGTTTGGATACTGTGGTACCATACGGTACGATATTTGTATGGAAGTCACAGTATGTGTGTGGTCGTATTTTGCACGACAAATATTAGTTGTAAATGGGAAAATTCGTATTTGTATTTGTATTTTGTAGAATGTTATTGGCGACTCAAAATGGGTTGTGTGGACCTATTTTGGGGGCGTCACATCAAACTCTACTTTCTTACACATGTTATAATTATACAGGAAAAGATGAAAGTACCTACATATATATATGTATAAAAGTAGACTTTCACATATTACACAAATAACCCTATTTCTGCGGCTTCTCTATGTTCTTGTTCCATTATGAACCAAACCAGGTCCCTACTTATGGTGTGAGTCATCTAACCTTCCTCTGTTGGATAATTCATCACCCTATCCAAAACTCGTTCATAGGAAACTCTAAAGTTATAAACTGCCCAATCCATTATTCTCTTTTTCCTCCGCAAATTTTCTTCTACCCCACCTAACACCGCCTCTACTCTGATACGGGTATTTATTTCCGCATTCCAAATAGCCTCAAATTCCTCTTCCCTTTCTTCCAACTGGTGAACTCGTGACTCTAGTACTTGGGTCCGAACTTCTAGTTCTTGGTTTTTTTGTTGTAACTGTTGACACTTAACTTCCAGCTCTGCGTTTCTCTCTTTTACATGATTGTTTCTAGTTCCTAGCTCTTGGTTTTGGGCTACCAATTCCTGATTTGCATCCTTCAAGTTTTGATTTTGGTGCTCTATTTGAAAGATCTTTTCCTCTACCTGTTGAATCTTTTCTTCTAATTCCTTATTTTCATTTAATATCCCCTGTACCAAAGCATAAGCTTCTTCTAACGCTGATCCTACTCCCTCGGATTCTTCTTCTCCTGCTTCCTCGGACGGCTCCCCATCCTCTGTGCCATATCTTGAAACTACCTGATTTTCTGTAGAATTTTCTTGGTATTCTTCCTCAGGGTCCTCCTCTTCTATTTTTGGATCTGCTATTGGTATTATGGGTGCAGTCTGAGGTACCTCATAAATGTCTCTAATTACTTCTTCCTCAGCTATTCTATAACATAAAAATAACTTACTTAGTACAAAAAAAATAAAATAAAAGTACAATTTAAAAATTAATTCTTAATATTACCAGATTATATCCTAAGGTACTCAAACCTAAAGGTTATAACCTACAGCTCTGATACCAATCTGTGACGCCCCCATACTTGAGTACTTGCTACTACAGGTATGGTGGTCACTATACACTTATTCAAAGTCTATTATACATTATTACACATTCACTGTTTTACAACAAGTACAATAAATACAACCCAGGTCTTACTTACACAATATGAACTAATACAATAGTTCAACAATACCACCTCGTTAATTATTTAATTAAACAATACAAAATTATTTATTTATTCTTCCTTGTTGGCTTTACCCTTCCCTTTATCTTTTATACCCGATCCTTCAGGTTCCTCATACTTAGTTGAAAACATTAAAATTTGATGAAAGAGTAAGCAACTAATTTGCTTAGCAAGTATATAAAATATCAAGAATTGAACGATAAGGAAATTGAATAATTGAATGCAAATTAAATCAGAATAATAAATGAGAAATAACGAGTAATACAATGATGAACATATTTAAATTGACGAGCATCAAATAAATTTTCTTTTCTGAACTGAGTGGTCATAAGGACCAAGAACGTAAATGTCCCATAATTTAAATAAATTGCTGACTCTTCATCTCCACAGGCACTTTAGGGGATCAACCTATTTTACCCTATGTTATGCATAACATTATCTCCATAAGTCGAATTTTTCGACAATAATATCCCCTTTTATAAAATAGGGTTGTTCAACTCAGTCTGAGATTCCACCCAAAACAATTGGTTTGGAAATAAAATAATATAATTTCTTAATTTGAGAGTAAGCCGAAACAATGACTTTCTCAGTAATATTTACAATAATTTAGAGTTCAACAATTCTTTCAAATATATTGAAATTTAATATTGCATGATAACAATTAATTGAACGAAATATTCAAAATTTAGAGAATTTATTTTACCAAAAACAAATAGATGATTAAGAGAATTGTACAAAAGAATAAACTTGTACAAGTTTAGAAAACTTGCAATAATTTAAAGACTTGCACAGAATAATAAATTTGTACAAGTTAGGAACTTACTCAAACTGAGAGAACTTGCACAATATACAAAGTTTGTGTAAGTTAGAAAACTTGCCTGTTTTTCGTTGACTTATTTCCTAGCTCAATAAATTTCCTGCAATTGACCTATATCATTATTCATAAATGCCAAAACTATAATTTAATTATTACAGATATGTCATCTTATATTATCAAATTTTAAATATTTTTTATAATTATTTAAAAGTTTAATACTTTTGATGCAATATATATATATATATATATATATATATATATATATTGATAATTTGTCAAGAGTAATTTTTTTCGATAATAAAGTCTATTTGGAAATGTTGAATTATTTTAAGCATGGGACTTGCACATGCGAGGATAATCTTGATCTCATGATAAAAGTGTATGGACGAGATATCTAATAAGAAAATATTTTTGAATGCATTTCAGATGTCTCGTGACATTTCAAATATGTTCATCCTACAACTATTTTAGGGGGTGAGAATTTTTCAATTTTAATTATTTTATGATAGTTTACAACAAAACACTACGTTAAATGATTAAGCATTAAAAAATAAATATTGAAAACATCAAGTGTACGTAGTGGTCAAAGCGACGCTTAAACATACTTGCACGATTTTAACAAATAAATATTTGCTATAAGCTTATTATCGTTATACTATAAAGAATAATGATTTGTATCAATGTCATAATAGATTCGACCGTCTATTTCACTAACTATGATATCGTGTTTTTTTTTTATAAAGAAACGATTTATGTATGGACAAATGTCAGTCACGAATTTGAATTCCGACTAATGTGAAATTTTAATTAGGGATGACAATAGTAGTGTGAGGTTTTAATTTTTCATTGATTTAAAACTGCACCAGTTTTAAAAAATCTTGAACTGAAACTGTACCGCACCGATAGCGACAGTTCTAGATTTTTTTTATATCAAAATCGCATTAACTAATTTATATTTTGAATCACATCGACTTGCACTTGTCAAAATTACTAATATTTTTGATTTAACAAGTAGTATAAGAATATATGTTCAACTAAAATTTCGATAATATTGTTATAATTTTAACATTATTATAGTTTTAATACATATTAACTATATATAATAAAATATTCATAAATTAACTCTTGCTATGCAAAAGTATAAAAATAATTAAAATATATTTTTGAGTAATTCTATGATTATATATAATTCTATAAAAAAAAATAAAAGTACTATGAAATATAGAGATATAATTAAAAAAGAAGAAGTATGTATAGAGCGGTTCAAGAACCAGTGCACCACCAGTTCAAGAAATGGTGCAATGCACTTACAGTTTAGAGACAAATACCAAAATCGCACCGCATCGATACTGGTTTAAAAATTTTTGCACCAAAATAGCACCGACGAGGCCAACGTTTCGGATAAAAACCAATCAATTCGATCTATTTTGGTTCAAATTGTTATCTCCTAACTTTAAGCGATAAGATAAAATAAATTAATATATGAATTTTCTTAATTTTTTTCATATATCATGTATTCACAGACATTGGTGTTTGCCGATGAGGTCTTAATCTAATGGTTAAGACTGAAATATTGTGACTTTTAAATTTTAAGTTCGATACTCACTTAGGTGAGTTAAATTCTTACTTCATGCGAAGTGTTTGGTTTATGAGTTTATTTCTTTCTCTTCTAGTGAGGATATCAGAGTTTATTATCAACATATATCAGAGTTTATTATCGACATATATCAAAGTTTATTATCGACATAAATTGTCATCCTATGACGCAAGAATCTTTTTTTATATTAATAAAAAAGATAAACACTCTTAATGTAATTGTACTATACTCAATATTTTCTTACTATTAACAAAAAGTTATTCTTTAGCTTAATTTTTTTGTTCTGAAAAACCTAAAAAAAAAAAAAAAAGGAAATGAAAAGAACATTAGATTGGTTAGTTATTGCTTTATTTGTACTGCACAATACGCTTTTTCCACTGAATGTTTCTGGGTAGAATTATGACACAAAATTCCAACCCCCATCTTAACCATGTGATCGCCCTTTTTTTCCTTTCTCCTATCTCAGGCGGCCTGTGACAAGCACGTGATGATTCAGTCGATCCTCAGACTTTAATCTTTATCAATATCCATTGACTTTTATCAAATCAGTCCTTTTCAATCATACGACATGATTCAGTTTCTTCAATCATAGATTTATGGGCTCCAGGGAATCACCATTTCAAACAGTAAACTTGGACTATTGGTTAATTAGTCGGGTTGCCATTAAAGAACACTTGAAATTAGAATCTCTCACTATTTTATTTTATTTTATAGTTTGGTAGAATAATTTCATTTATAAAGTGAATATTAGTAATAATTCTATACTATTAATGTTCATCTTTTTCTCTGTTAAAATTTGAAACTTTCACATCTTTTACGTAATTTTTTCTATTTTATTTATGAAAAAAAAATTGAGAAACGCCGCGTATAATTGCGTAAACTATCATATAAAAATGATATTATTTTGTGTAATTGAATACACTCTTGTGGAGTTTTATTTTTCTCTTTTGTAAAACTTATTTTCTCCATAATATGACTGATTTATTTCTCTTTGTTAGAGATTTTATTATCATCTCTTGGGAGTTTACTTTCTTCAGTTGGGAGTTATTTTTTTGTTCGTGAGCAATTTTTCGGTGCGTGAATGATTAAAAATAGATTTATTCAGATTTGAGTATGACATTATCATGACGGTTAATTCTTTCTTTACTCTTATTGAAGAAATACTCAGATCTACATATTATGCTATTATTTTGGGATTATAACTATTTTTTAGAAGTATATCTGGTGTTCACTAGTTATTGCTACGATTGATCATTTTACTGATTATCTCTTATTATGTTTGAAAGGATTATCATTTCAATTCTTTGTATTGTAATATTTTCATCGTTTGTAACAATTTCAATATACTTCAGTCGATTAGACTGTTTAATCAAAAATAAAATAAAAATGCACTCTCATGTTATGCACAAAAAGATATTTTATAATTTTTAAAGACATTATTATTAGAAGAGACACCTCACACAAAAACATAAGGTGTCCATCACCTCTTTTGTCTTCTTTATTTATTCTTTCAGTATATGCTTGAAAATTGTTTAATAAAATATATTAAAAAATAAATCCAATTGGGTATCGAACTTATTTAATGTACCCGTTTACATTTATTTTCTTTTGAGTTATGTTATATATTTTGATAAATTTACGCCAAATTATAATTACGAAATTTATCAATATATGAGATTAATAAAAATTATAGTAGGATTTCACTTATTACACATATCTCTAAAAAGATTATCATTAATACTTATTCACGTAACTGACAATCAAAAAATCACATAAACATTCACAAACATATATCATTTTTCTTTCCTTTTTTTACTTTCTCTCTTGATAAATAATTCGAAATTGAAACAATCTTATATTTTGTGTAAACACAACTATATTCTCACAAACGAGAATTGCTGTGGGGACCCTTTCGTAAGTTTTTTGAGCTCAATATCTAATTATTTTTTGAACAACTTTTATATTAGTAGTATAAAAGCTTGATTATAATTATAGCATATACCACCGTACTTTATTTTTAGTATAAGATCGACTTCATATGGTTGATTTAGGATACAATTACAGTAAAGTTATCACACTATATATATTATTGATAAATTTTATAATTTTTGTCGTATTAATTATAGTAAATATTATATTTTTAACTCTAGCATTTATTTTTAAATAAGTATAAATACAACATTTACAATAATTAATACAACAAACAAATATAAAACTTGTTAATAATATGTAAAAAAAATTTGTCGAATTACGATTACGATTTATATCAATATATGAGTTTTGATAGGATTATAAAATTAATCGATTGTATTAAATATATTGTTAAAATATTAATAATTATAATTACTCACGTAATTAATAATAAAAAAATTAATATATAAAATTATAAGATATATTATTTTTCATAATTTTATTCATTGGTGTATGTGTCTGACAAAATGCAGTTGGATCCAAAGTATGTTTAAACTTTTAGGAGTAGATTAGTTTAAGTCCTAACCATATGGTACAATTAGAATAATATTAAATTTGTTACACTATGAGATTAATTGAGTATACTTTATTTTTTCCACATGTTTCTATGCCCCACAAATTAATTGAAACTGTCAACTCCACGTCATCCCAGTCAAATAATTTCTGAATCATCCTGACTAGCTCAGATTTGTTGGATTTGTTATGCCACTTGCTTTGTTGCATTATTATTATTATTATTGAAAAAGTTGTTTAGACTATTTCGATTGGAATAATTTAGGTAATTAGACTGAAGAATTTTAATTTATTTATGCAATTTTTTAATAGAATTATATTGTATAGTTTTATAAAATTTTGTTTAATTAAACTATACAACATATAATGTTTGAATATTACTAAAATTAAATTTTGACCTTGACTTTTTAGAGATCGAAGAAAACAGATGTCCAATACAATAATTCACAAAATTTAGGTGCATGGACCAAGCGGAACATGGTTTCACAAATACCAATAAATTTTCTATTAAATTTTATATATCAATTCTCACTCCTCCACCACCTTTGACCCCTATATATATATTCAAACAGTAGTAGCCACTTTCCTCACTACTCCTATAGTCCTACCATTTTTCCACTTTCAAAAATATTCTCCCATCTCAAACAAAGAGAGATTAGCTGTGACTCAAATGGGATTTCCTTGGCGGCCAAGAAACACTCTCTCCACCACCACCACCACCATCACCGCCTACGGTGGTGGCATTGGTGGCTCCACCACCAACTCATCATCGACATCCGATCCGAATAACGGATCAAGTACTTCAACACAATGCTGCTGCAGCTTAACAAAACTAGTGAGGAAGCTGAAGAAACACAGCCGGTTGCTACGGATGGCGAGCCGACAGTCTTCTAGGCTTAAATGCCGGTATGATCCGTTGAGCTACTCCTTAAACTTTGATACAAGTGGTTGTGGAAGCTTGTTGGATGAAGATTATTACTCTAGATTTTATGCCTTCTCTTCTAGGTTTGTAGCAAATGCCACAACAACTTCTTGTACTCCCAGACTAATTGTGGCCACTTCCCACTAGAGAAATATATTAACCCAATATTTTAAATATTGTAGTTTTTATTTATTTTCTTTTAAATTTCTCTCGAGACGATGGATATGGAACTTATTTCCAGTCTTCCCTAACTAGTTTGGGATAAAAAGACTCGAGTTCAGTGAGTTGAGCTGAGACAATAGATTCATCTCTTTGTTTCTTTCATGGCTCAAGTTTGTATCTTTTAGATTTAGTTTCACTAGTCAAACTTAACTACTATACTATATAGATCCATGCACAATCATATCCTAAGATTAATTGAGGGAACAGTACATCTATGTTTATGTTCTTGAGCGTTGAATTTTTATTTTTTTTAAATAATTTTTTTTTGTTTAAAAATTTGGAAAATTCAGGCATTAACAATAATATTTTGATGACAAAAGATTAAAACTGTGATTTTCATTTGTAAGTAAAGTGGTAGGAAGTATAGATTAGTTTGGTCTCGCAGTACATGTGTGTGTACAAAAGAGAGAATTGGTCTAAACCTTCCGCAGGACCACAGAATGAAAATCTTTTAGTTACCATTCTGTCAAATAAAAGACCCTTTTATGGTTTAATCAGTAGATACTACATATATCATGTATATATTACTCCTTCTGTTTCAAAATTGGAGATATATTTTGACTTTTGAAATCAAACGACGATATATAAAATTTTAAATTGATATGAATGTATTTAATTTTAGTTGATATAATTATGATAATTGTATAGTATATAACAAAAACTATAAATCAAAAAATTTATTTCATTTTAAACTTTTTAAATGCATTCACATCAATTTAAAGTTTAATATATCGTCGTTTGACTTCAAAAATTTTATATATCTAATTTTAGAACAAAAGGAATAATTAATATACGTGTATGACATATATAAATGAAATATATATGGGAGTCGATCAGTCGATGTCTAACAAATAGTGGTTATAGAGACTGAACTAACCACCAGATCTTGTAACGTTGATTCCAAAATCTGATGATTATGATTTTTTTTAAATTAAAAAAAGAAAAGAAAAAAAGCGAATGGTGTAAGATCTATTGATCATTGAAGAACCATAACCATTATTTACTATTGATTGGCTCCATACATACATGATACATGAACATACAATGTAAGAGGAGGGAGGGAGAGTGGGAGGGGGAGGGGGGGGGGGGAGGGGGTGGGGGGTGGGGTGGTGTTGTTTAAAGGTTGGCAAGCATGTGCTATACGGTAGCATCTCCAATATAAAGACTTAAAAATGGTGAACTTTGAACATCTAATTTAAAATTTAGGGACAGTATTCCGCGATAAGTGGGATGGCATGGCAGCAACAATATCTAAAATTACATTTATTATTTCGTGCCAAATAAACTATTTGATTATAAGGTGCATAAAGTAGATTATTGCCTAGAGTTTCAACTTTCAATATATATTATTTCATGGATGATGGAACCACTGTTTGAGATCAACAATCTCTCGAATATTTTAAGTTGTATTTCAAAATTAGTGAAATATTTTCATGTTTTATCGATATTTTTATATTTTTAAATTATAAAGTAACATAAAATTCTTAACATGTTAAATTTTTACTTTTAGTTGAAATATTATCATGTTACCACTATTATATTTCTAACTAATATTAGAGATTAATTTAAAAATTAATTTATTTAAAGTCATCGTTTTATAAATGTATTTTCGAATGAGTAATGTTACGGTAACAGAAGATAGCTACAAAAAAACTAATATAAAATGATGTGTCAAATTATAATTAGTGAATGTTCCATCATACATGGGTTGAGCAAATGATTATAATCAATAACTATCGTCTACATCATTTTGTATCCTCTTTTTGTATTTAATCTTTTGTCACGAAATTATTATTGTTTTCAAATTGAAGGGTAGAAAAAGGATCAGAAATGCCACAAGGGTAGAATAGTCATTACACAGTAAAACTAACGTTTGACCAAAACTGCCCTGTCCAAGCCAAGGAACTTCCGCAAGAGAGTCCCGAACCACAAGTGCCAACTCAAAAATCGGTGTATACCACCACGCAAATGGTTTTTTTTTTCTTTTTTCTTTTTTTTTTGCATTTATTTCCAATAACAAATAAAACACCAGCAGCCAAACACTGCTGTTTCTGTTTTTGGCTTACTCCAACTGTCTCTATATAGACTAGACTGCAAACCAAACCAAAGCAGTTATAACCAACCACTATTTGTTGGTTAATACTTAATATTACACATTCCAACTTCTTCTGCCACATTAAAAACTATTCTCTCCATCCCATAATATATGACGTTTTAGAGTTGTGCACAAAAATTAAAAAAATGATTATATAATATTAAATATAATATTAATTATCTATAATACCCTTTACCATATATTTATCTCATACTCTCTCTCATCTATAACATTTTCCAATGAGTGATAATTTTAAAAAAATTGTGATTAATTTTCCCAGATTATACAAATCGTCAAATAATTTGGAAAAAAATAAAATAATCTAAAACGACATATATTATAGGACGGAGGGAGTAGAAACCATACAAGTTAAGTACTAAAATATCTTGATCCAACGATTTCCCTAAATCCAAGACAACTATTCAAAGCTATAAAAAAGCATCCACTACTAACATTTGTAGTCTGAAAATATTTTTTATATAAACTCCTCAATCTCTAGTAAACAAAAGCAATGCCAAAGCGAACATTATATATTTCATTTTTCACATACAGAAACTTTACAAAAGTATCCTAATGATCCCATATTTGCTAATTAAACACTCAAATGGATCATCCCTACAAAAATTGGCACACAATGATGACTTGGGGGGGGGGGGGGGTGTCTTTCGAACTTCTAAGCAGGATTAATATAATGAGCAAGTATATAACTTTACCCCATGAAAGTCTAAGGTTCACGGTCACTCACTTGATGATCCGAGAGGGTACCTTCTGACGATATTTCCTCAGCATTCAGCCGATCAGGTTCTGACCGAGTCTTGCTGGAATCCCCGCTTTCAGTCTTCTCTGCTTTCACCTCGGTGTGTGACGACAACATATCCGGTGAACTCTGCCTATCCTTCTGTTCCCCACAAGCGTCGTTCAAAACTGGCACCATTACTGGATTTGGAGGAGGGAGTTCGCTTTCAATGAAATTTGGACTTGTGTCTGGTGGACCAGGAGCAACACAGGATGCTACCAATTGAAGCACTTCAGGGGAGGGGGACATTCCCGTGTTTCTTTTCTTTTCGGGGTTTGAATGTACTGGTGTTGATGATGGATTCAGCATATTTACACTTGGAGGCGGCATATTGAGGTCGGGTTCCAACCAAGGGAATCCTGAAGTTCCAGGAATTGATTGCGGATGCAAAGGAAAAGGTGGTGTGGCCAGTAGAGGCGAAGATGAACCAATATTGTCACCACGGACGCTGCTTTGGAAGTTGTGACTGGTTCCTGCAATATCTCGAGGGAACTGCTGGAATGTATGTGTCCTTCGTTTCTTCTTTTTCTTCAAACTCCGTCGTGGATCCTTTGGTTGGGGAGGAGGTAGGCCCGGAGCCAAAAATGGAGGAATGGTAGGGTTATCATCTCCATATAGCAAACGAACTGATTGTGCTATAGCTGAGACAGTTGGTGGCAGGCCCGGATCCTCCGGTTTTGCAGGAGCACTTACTGCTTCCTGAAGCCAATGGGGCAGCTTATTGTTTGAAGAACTAGTTCCAGCCACTTCTTTACCTTTTGATTGGGACACATTCTGTCCTTTATTAGAATCGGTAAACAATGCCGCATTTGTTGATACACCACTTCCTATCTTATTATCAAGAAAACTCGGCAATTTCCAACTCCTACTTGCATGCTGGTCATCCTCCTGCTTCGGCAAATCAAAGCTGCTTGAGCAGTTCAAACCAAGGGAACCCAAACTACTAGGTCCTAATGCATTGAGAAGAAATGGCTGCTCCATGTGAGGGTTAGAAGTCCCTGGTCTATGAGAGGGTCCAGCAGATGAAGCTCCAGAATAACTTGCCCGCAGGTAATCAGTATTCCAAGTCGGAATTGGTGAAAAATGTTCACTGTGCAAAGACGGTTCTAAATGTGGTAAACTGGATGGTAGATCGCCAAAACCCAATTTCATATCCGTCAGGTGCGACTGAAATTTCGGCGGCCCAGCAAATCTACTTCCATGAAGTGCCCTTGTCATCATTGCATCAGAGATGCCTGGAAATAATGGAGATTTTCCGGATTTCGTAGACTTGAAGAAGGGCTTTTGCACAGGAAGATCTGGTGCATCCAAAATTTTGAGTTGTTCCTCCTCCCACCTGGCGAATAAATCTTCTGCAGTTTTAAATTTAGAAAATTTTAACCTTGGGTCTCGAAGCATAGTATCCCAATTGCCCCGTCCGTGTCTGCGAACCCCAATCCATAAAAAATCGAGTTCATCTTCAGACCATATATCTTTTATAGATTTCCTTTTAAGATAGTTGCTAGGTCCTGTGCCAGTTCTCATCATTATGTTCTCAAGAACCTTCCTGTGGTTTTCAGGAAATGATGAATAAGTTTGTGGCATCTGACCTAAACCCAACACAGGAGGCACCTCAAGCCCTTGCTGATCATATCTTGGTGTATCGTCACGCGGAAACCTCAAATTTGGCAACAATGGCATTGTGGGCAGGTCTTGTACAGAATCATTTACATCCCCAGCTCTGGACCCCAATGATAAGCTGGGGAACAAGTCAGGGTGCGGATTTGGTACATTTGTAGCCGAATATCGGGATTTGGGGAGCAATTTTGGTGCCAGCTTTTCATGAAATTCTGAGAAACTTGGCCCAGAAGTTTCTTGGAATTTGGGGAGTAATTTCAATGCCAGCTTTTCATGAAATTCTGAGAAACTTGGTCTATAAGTTTCTAAATGATCAGAACCTTTTCCTCTTGGGAAAGGAAGAGAATGCTGCAAATAAAATAAGACATCACAGATGCACAAGTTAAAGATATGCTATAAAGCATGTGCACATGCACAAAGAGCAAGAAGGGGGGAGGGGGGAATGAGATAGAGAGAGAGAAAATTCGGCCTAACCGGAAGATAAATATCAGGTATGCTATTTTTTGGCCCATGTTGCAAAGCTTCTAATGAGGCAGATGGTAGTTTAAACTTGTGTGAGAAAGGCTCATGAGGTTTAACATCTGTCTCATTCGGGGTCCCACGTAGAGGAGCTATTTCAAATGGGAACCCTGGTCTACTTCCTTTCCTGTTATGTCTGCTGTAAGACTTTGGAATGTTTCTCTCTGACGACTCCATCTGGTTGGCATTGGGAGCACAAAGACCCAGAACAGGTAACAAGTTACTGGTTGACATTGAATTTGTAAAGCTGGTTCCCTGTAAATGGTGCTGGTGACCTGGTAGGACAATCTCGAGAGAATGACGACCAAAAGGTTTAACAGGAAAATCCAGATGACTTCTCATTTTATGCTTTGATAACTTGCTCAGCCTCGGATCCAAATCAGACTTGGTCTTTGGTGCCTCCGAATTTTGACAATGTCTGTTATCTTCCAAGTCAATTGCTGACGACTCCTCGCCACTAGGCTGATCTGATCTGATCATTCGATTACTATCTCGAACACTGGAAGAAGGGAGCAATGGGGGTTCAAGTCCAGGTAATCCCATAACTGTAACAGGTGCACCAATTGCATTTCTCTGAGCCAAGCGTTCTTTTTGTCTAGACCGAAGCTTCGCACTGTCACAAGAGTTACATATTAGACTATAGCATCTACCATAGACTAAAAAAGTCAAATTTGATTCTTGGAAACTGATAATTTCACAAGGAAATATCATATTTTTGCGTCACTCACATGAAAGTGGGACCTACTCAATATTCATGTGAGAGGAATATTCTGTTTTATGAGTAGAGGTATACATTCAAATAACATCTTAACTAAAAACAAAGTAAAAAATCTTTCAAAGGAGTTGAAACTCACAACTTTTCTTTAAGAGCTCGACCTGCAGGTGAATATTCACGCTCTGGCTCCTCATCAGCACCACTCTGCTTACATAAACAAAAATTATCACTATAACAAGCATATAATGCAGTCCCCACTGACAGATTCAAAAAAGAATTTAATAGAAAAGAGAAAAGAGATTTAAAAGGAGAGGACAAAGTCCTCATGCTCCAAAGAGAATGAACAATAAGCCAAAGAACATAATACCAATGACTTGTTTTGTCTTGTTTTGATAGGTTTGAGGAAAAAACTCTATCCCTTAGAAACTAGAAAAGAAGATGTTAATCTTTAAAATCGCCAGCAATCCGCTCCGTCTAAATCCCAAAAAGAGCTTATAAAAAATGCAACAATGACAAAGGGTCCAACCACCATTACCATTTCCAGATAATCCATATACAAACAATGTATACGCAAACCATATAACCCCTATCCATACCAAATGTCCCCCCAAATATCTATCAGAAAAGCACACCCAAAAAAAAGATGGAGAAACAATCAGTTCTCCAAAGAAAAATCACCCAAAAAACGCTACAAGCAATATAGCTGAGCCCTGATAAGCGGCCTCCAACCAAAACTACAAAACGCTCAACAGATTATATCAAATTGGGATAGTCGGCAGCTCCGCCTTTTTGGAAACTGTCCTATTTCTCTCCCTCCAAACCGTCCACACACTAGGTCGAGGACCTTTCCAACCAGCCTTCACTGAACAAGGCATGACCCAGTGAAGACCAAACAAAGCAACAAAAAGAAGGGGCATGCGTATTTCTTTTATTGGTACTTGCGTTCCATGCAAGTCTCATACTCTTCTTATTCCTCCAGTTAGCAACAAATTATTAGCTAGAAAAACCCTACCACCATGAAGAAAATAAGAAGCTATATCTTCTTTCTTTTAAAAGAAACAAAAAAGAAAAAAAGAAGGGTATATTTTTTTTCTTTTCCTTTTCCTTTCTTTATAAGCAAAAAAGAAAAGGCTATATCTATACTTGATCAAAATCTACATACGCAAATGCTACTTCTCTGAATAAGAATAAGTTGCAAAACAGGATTTAGGAATTTAACATATATTATAAAAATAAAACGCAGAAATACAAAAGCAGCATACCCCTACAGGCTACAGGATTAATTAGGTTGCATCTTGAAGGCAAATAACAGTACCTCACTTAATGACTCGGTAGGTTGTGGAGCATATGCTTCCCTATAAGAAACAGCTTTCCTTAATCGTTTTCCTCTTCCAAGAGCTGCTTCCTCCTCATTTTGATATTTTTCCCATCTACAATCCAATAAACGAATTAAAACACAATATTAGAAAAACATTTGTAATTGCTAATTACTCCATTGACTACAAGTTCGCTCCACTAACAAATGTAACTACGAAATATTCATATATATGCACTATAATTGTAAATTCTTTTTATATCTTCAATATATAATTTATTTGTTTTTGGATAAATAATATTATATCTCGATACAAATATATGCATATAATTTGCAGACTTTGGTATGTTTAATAGGGAAGAGGCACATCACAACATTATGCTTCTACCAAATTCTTGGGAAAATCTTCGACTATTTTGACACCTCTGTTTTCTTACAAATTCACAGGTGGTTGACATGTCCACACAAACCAATCATATAGTTGCAAGCTTCTGCATTTTGCTTGCTAGCAATCAGGCTGTGTTCACTCTAACCAAAGACAAACTGGGTAGAAACAAGGTCGAACAAGTAGACTGATGATGGACCTCTAATACACATTGTTTAAATCTCCTGCTCCTCCATTGCGAGATTTTGAAGATTTAAGGCACCGCTGATTAGGTTTATGCTCCCATGTGCACAGCTATATTGAACTATTACTTCATCCATCTATTTGAAGGTAAATAAACTCTCCTCAAGACCGTATCTTTGGAAGAAGTTAGGAGCTACTTTACAAAAGTCTGCTTCTTGCATTGTCTAATATTGCAGACAATTTACTGTATCAAAGAGCTAATTGCAGTGGAACATATACATAAGTGCCATTTTAGCATTTTGTTGTGTTAAACACTGCCATGTTTCTGGGGAAAGATGCGGGCACATTGAAACAACCGTTGGTATATCAGGGCACTACATTGCTTCATTATTCTCCCCCCAATAAGACTCTTTTGCCTGGATCATGCTTGATCCCATCAAATTTCAAGTGCCACGTATATACCTAAAGCAATGAAATTACATAAGTGAGACCACAAGAACCAACTCCTCACCTCACTCGCAGAAGCCTATCCCATTCATTCTCTTCAGTAACAGCCACCACATTATCTTCTTTCTTTTCTGAATGTTGCACACAAGTATCATCAGTCACCACAAGAAGTGATTCGCTTCCCTCTTGCTCTTCTGCTGGTTCATCATTCCACTCCAGCGACTAATGGAATTATGAGAAAACATTAAACAAAGGGAAATATAACAGGATGTTAATTAGATTCATAATGATTACAAAAGTAACAAGTAATATTAGCTCTACGACAAATACAACAGAAACAGAGGACTCCTAAAGCCTGCAACCTAAAGCAGAAGATATGCCTCATTGAATATGTAAAATGAAACTTTCCACATACGAGAATTTTTAACCATTGACAGTTCTGAAAATATAATCAACAAAAGTCAATGAGAAATTTCATTTTTGATAAAACAATAAACTTAATTAGAAATAATTTATTGTTTTATTATATGTTATTTATTTTTATTATATTCTTTCTTAATTTTATCTGTTTTATATTTTTGTCTTCCTGTCTTTCTACTTTTACGCTTTCATATGGGATTCATTTCTAGCCTACTTAAACTACTTTGGAATAAAAGGAGTTGAGAGTTTGAGTTGAATAAAGTTTATAAGAAAGAACGGAGGAACATAGAAGGACAACAAAAAGTAAATGCTTTGAAGATAAAGAGAGATCAATTGTTTACATCCGATTTTTTGATTGTCTCATATTTTTCTTTTTTCTCTTTTGTTGCCAAATGACTTTACAATCTCTTTAATGATTTCTTGGGAGAGTTTGTAATGGGGGTCATAGTGAGGCTACCTTTTGGGTGCCCTTGGAAAATTGTATAGAGGTTTTGGGTTGAGCGGGGGCTGTGTTTGTTTTGATGGCCTAGGAGTTTCTTTTTATTATCCTGGTTCCTTTACATAGTGTACATGGCTGACTCCCCCCCCCCCCTTTGGCATTTCAGCCATTTCCTTAAAAAAAAAAAAAAAAAAATCTTATCAAAAAACCAAAAAGAACATGAAATGAAAAAGAGTAAAAAGACTTTAATCAAGGGTAACACCCCTACTCTCATGAATCCTTGAAGTAGCTAGTCCTCAGAAATCCCCATTTGAAGATAAAGCATATTCAGTCAAACATGCTTGCCATAGTTATTATATATCAAAAAACAAATAAAATGGAAAAAATTCTAAAAAAACCTTGTAATTTAAAATGCCTATATATCTTTACTCTGTCATTTCTTTTCATCAACCTAGATGATCTAGAATAAAAGTTGCAAATCAATGCGGAGATAGACTTTGTTATTGGCAAACTCCAGATGATTCTTATATTTTACAGCAAATGGTGATGTATATTGGCTGGTAATTACATATTGGTTGTGAGCATGTGAGTCACAAATATATGTATATATATTGACTGAATGCTATTAATCCTTCCAGGAGTCGAGGATGTGACAAACAATCAGTAAATAAAGTGAGCAAGTTAATCATTTTAATATGCTGGAAAATGTAATAACAAATAATGATGCAGTATTCCAAAAAAATGTCTAAAAGAAATGGTAAAAAAAAGTTTGCTATTAAAAAGGCATCAAATAAAGTTTTGAATGAAATAAGTGAAGAAATAAAATAAAAAAGAAAGAAAAACTCATAATTATATGTACAGGATTGCATGTACACACGGATGAGAGAGGCTATACCTTCACCGAACCGAGCATATCATTCTCCGAATCCCCTTCAACATTATCAGGTGAATTAGATTGGAGGTTTGAACGGTCTAGCAACTTCTGAATAGCATTTTCATCCCAGACAACCCTACTGCTGCCATCCGTACATTTATCCTTGTATACGTCCCCCAAACCACCAGTTCTCCTCCTGCGGTTAGGTTCTATATCTGCAACTGCTTCAGCTTTATTGCCATGGTTTTCACCAGTATCTTTACCACTTATGCTAGAAGAATCATTAAAAAGTTCCTCAGTTCCCCATCGTAGGATATCTTCCACCTCCTTTTGAGATCCAGACTTGTTCACAAAGAGCTGATCAAGCATCAGTTTCCTCTTTGCAAGCTGCAAGATGCGTTCTTCAACACTAGCACGAACAACAAGCCTATACACCAAAAGCCTATTTGATTGCCCAATTCGATGCGCTCGATTCATTGCTTGGATATCTGCATGTGGATTGAAGTCAGAATCATAGATTATGACAGTGTCAGCAGTTGCCAAATTGATCCCAAGGCCACAAGAGCGTGTCGACAATAGGAAGACAAACCGACTTTTGTCTTGGTTAAAACGAGTAATTGCTGCTTGGCGATCAGATACAGAAACAGAACCATCCACTCTCTCAAATGTTCTGGGACCAAATTCAATGTTCAAATAATCCTCAAGGATATCAAGAAGCTTTGTCATCTGGGAAAATATAAGGACTCTATGGCCATCCTTATGTAACATCTTAAGCATTGAATGCAACAAAGTCAACTTTGCTGAAGCTTTTATACGCATTTCGTGAAGGAATTCTACTGATCCTGATTCAGGCTCAGTGCCCTGGATGAGATATGGATGGTTGCAAACCTTTCTCAACTGCATCACAATATTTAGCATTGATTGCTGAGCAACCCCTTTTCCTATGTTGCGCAAGATCTGATAGTTCTTGGTTAACATAGCACGGTAATATTCAGCTTGAATGGATGACAACTCAACCGGAACCATTCGTTCAGTCTTGGGGGGTATATTCTGCATAGCGTCTTTTTTAAGTCTCCGAAGCATATGTGGAGCAACAAGTTTCTTCAGCTCCTCCACTTTTTCTGCAGTTGTCAGATCATTAAACTTCTCTTCAAATGAGGATAGAGAAGGGAACGAAGCTGGCTGCAAGAAATTTAGTAAGTTGTACATCTCGCCTATGTTATTCTGGAGAGGAGTACCAGTCAAAAGTACACGATGTTGGAAAGAAAAGGTATTGAGCAAGCTGAAAAGTTTACTACTTGAGTTCTTCAAACGGTGCCCCTCATCAACCACAAGAACTTCCCATGGAACTCCACGTAGATGAGAGGCATCAACAAGGACCATCTCATAAGTAGTCAAAAGAACATTGAATTTATAAGAAGCTGTTTTCTTACTCAACCCGCTTGGATCACTGGCATGCCACTCATATTGGCGTATCATGGCTCTTGCTTTCGCAGAACCATGGTACTCCACAACATTCAGGTCAGGAGCCCATAATGTAAACTCCGCCATCCAGTTCGGCATTGTTGAAAGAGGAACCAAAACCAAACAAGGACGTCTAGCTTTGAACTCAAAGTATAATGATGACAGAAAAGCAGCGGCCGATACCGTTTTCCCAAGTCCCATCTCGTCAGCAAGTATCACATTCCTGCATTTATACCAGCACTTACGGAGCCAGTTCAGTGCTTCTAGCTGATGTGGGAATAGTGCACCACCTACAAGCTCTTTAGGCTGCTCAGTGAGAGGTAGTATCTCATTATGTTGAAGTTCACCCTTTCCTCTCAGGGTATCATCCTTAGTAGAATCTTTTTCCACTGCTCGTCGTTCAAACTGATTAAATAAATCAATAAGATGGGGTGATTTTCCAATAACAGGTTCATCAAGTCTCTCCCAAGTGCATTCATCATAAGGAAGAGCAGTCCACTTTACAAAAACTTCACTTGAACCATCTGTGGAGGAATGAAGAGCAATCACCCGCTGAGGTCGCTTCCACCGTTCGTCACAGATATCTATCACTGCCCTTCCATACTTCGCTGTGTAGTTGTCTAGTTTTCTCCTAGCGAGAACTTTTAGCTGGGATTCTGAAATCCAACTGTTGTGAAGATGCGATTTCCCAGCCCACTTGACTAAAAATTCATATGAGACAGTTGCTCCATTGGAGGATACAGATTCAGGTAAGATGGAATCAATCCTTCTCTTTTCACAAGTGCGATTAATTCTTGTTTCCATATCCGTCTTCTTTGCGACTGTAGGTATATGAGAGATAGACATCTCACACTTTTTTGAATCTTCATTATTATCACGACTGTTGGAACTAAAATCAGTGGTTTCTCCCATCGATATCTTTCCAGTAGTTTCTGCCATATCTTCTGTACTCGCAGCGTAAAGGCCTTCACTTTTACCATTTATTGCAGTAGAATTAGAAACCTTTATGTCACTCCTTGATGAGTCCACACCCTTTCCTTCCCTACATTCTTTAATCACTGATCTTCTATATACATTTATCTTGTCCACTCCCAAATCATTTTTAATGCATTTTTCCACACCAGTATTGCTCAAAACATCATGTGTAGTGATATTTTCAGCAGCTCCACCATCTGAAGTAGCACCACAGCTTGGATTTTCCTCGGAAATTCTATTTACATTGTCTGAAAACACAGAATCCTTTGGAGGCCGGTCATTTGTGTCTGCCACAGTCATGTGATGTGAAGAGTTCGTATCAGTAGCTCGCACTCGACATCCCAAAACCCTATCAACCTGTAATATACAATCATAAGGAAAAATAGAAGTAAAATAGCACACTGCTACCTAATGAGGGGTAGAAAAAAAAAACCAATAATAACAAAATAATAATAATAATCATCCAGAATTCATACATAACATGCTTCTATGGCTAACAGATAAAACAAGATAGGTATATACACAAAACCATCCTAACTATTCAATTACCTGTGTAGCATCACTAGGAACATGACCTTCGCATTTCAATACTTCAACTACAATTTTTCCTGTTGCATGTGATTTATGCGATTTATGTCCTGCCTCCTCAGAGACCATCTGCATGAAAGACAACTCTTGTGAGTATAATAAACACTTACAATAGCAATAGAAACAACCACAAGAACAAGAGCAGAAGAAATGGATACGAGGACTTCTTGATTTGTGGAAAGAAACTTATCCAACAGGTTCCGTGGATTAACCATCCTTTTGAGGACCATGAAGATAATATATATAGTAAAGCGACATACAGTCCTAGGGGCAGAGTAAGGATGACTTTTGGTCCCTAGAATCAGAAAATATAAAGGTTGCTACCTTGGCCAAGAAAAATTGTTATGAGAAATGCAACACTGACCGTCACGTCTTTGTATTTTATATCCATTATTACCTCCTAGAGTTTCCATTCCATTATAGGAGACTAATTAATTATTCGATACCCTCTTAATGAAATGTCTTTCAGTTCTATACTTCTATTACAAGTTTACAACTATAACCAGCATGCACCCCTTCACACCTGAGCAACATTTGTCGGTAGTCTTGCCTCTTCCATTTGATCCCTAGGTCCCTCCTCTATTCAGAACATTATGAACACTAGACCTATCTGTTCGAGTTCTAAAAAGATATATTTGGAAAGTATGTGTTATGCAGACCTTAATCGTTAAAAAGAAATTTTTAATTTTTCTAAAAGTAAATAAAAGCATTGTATAGAAGGCTCCTCAGTATGAAAATTACTAATTAGTTGTGTTTTTGCACAAGTTCTTGCTGCTACAGATCATGAGATCTAGGTCAATCGATATTTTAATTCTAAATATTATGCTCTTCGGATTTTAATATTTCTTTGCATATGCATATTTTTCACTTCTACACAATAACTAACAATTTTGTCAATAATTTTTTCAAGCAAAGAAGTGACTAAGAATTTCTCTCCAGTGTGTTAAGGTTTTTGGTGCTATTATGCAGAAAGGCCACATATTCTTAACAATGCTGGGAAAGCACTCATAATACAAACTCATTATATAATAATCAGTCCCAGACAACAAATTTGGCATGTGAGGTAGCCCAAGTACCCTGCATGTATATGTTCTTTCACATGCAGTGCAAAATATCATCTTAATCAAACTGTAAATTGAGGTCCCAAAATGAAGAGATATCAAAGATATTATATAAAGCCAAGTTCCAGGGGAAAAGATAAAATAATGCTAAGAGCAAGAAGGGGGAAAAAGTATAGTGAGCATTGGGATTTGGGACAATCTATAAATAATTCCAACCCACAATTTAACACAACCTATGCATAAAAATTTTGCGATTTATAGGGTGAAAAATAAACCAGTAAGAAATAACATCATTAAGCTTTAAGTAGAGTTGAGCTTGCAACTACGATTGCTTATATTTCAAAAGTAGGATATAAGGCCAGAACAAGATTTTACTAAAGATGAATCACGAAAGAGAGGGAGAGAGACTATAATGCAGGAGGACATGTTATACTCCCAAAAAAAGAAAAACGATACAAGTGACTACTTCTTCTGTTTTTGTATCTTTTTATTCTTAAAGTGACCTTTTATTTTTTTATTTTACTGATAAGTCCATCACCTTGTATAATTTAGGTTAGTGTTTCCAGATGAACTGGAAATGTAGTAATTGCGGAACTACTGGTCCGGGAGAGGACAACCTCTTGTTCCTTCACCTCTTTCTTTGCTCTAATCAGCTAAACAGGTACCACTTTCCTAAAGCTTGTTTTCTTCATCGTATAGAGCTGCCCTACCGACCACTTGACTAGTAAGGGCATTTTCTCTTGAAACTAAGTTGCAAGGGTATAATCAGAAATGTGGAAAACTTGGTAAACCGGAATTCTCTTTCTACATGGTATAAATGAGCTACATTTAGTATAGAGTAATAGAATTAACTTTTTACTTAGAAAGTATATAAATCAGGAATGAATAATCTCCTCATAATGATTGCTGTTGCTTTCCATAAAAAAAAATTAAAAAAGAAAAGAAAAAAGATGTTAAGTGTATTTGAAGTTCACATTCCCTTCATTAAGTGTACATATTTTGAGCATAAACTCAATCATAAATAATTGAAGTTCAGAATTTTTCTTAATATTCGGTGCTAACTTAAGAGTAAAATGAAATAATATTACAATCTCTAAGCACCATTAAATTTGACTTGGACGACCAAATTTTCCCTTTTCCTCATGCACTTATTACAGATCTGATAACAAAAATATATTAAAGAAAGTATAATTTTTAAGTTTCTATGGAAATGAAATGATAAGAAACAGAGCAAAAGAGTGAGAATGTAAATTTAAGCTACAACATTGAATATCTAAACTCTTGAACAAACTAGTGGAGCTTATTAGAAATTGACAGGAAGGATGAGAAAACAAGCTGTCAATCAATCATCAAGCCAAAAACATGATATGAACAAGATTTACAATCCAACATAGCATTCACTATTCAAGAGAGAGGGAAACTGGAAAAAAGGAGGCAGAAAGGAGCTCAAATAAAGAAAAGGACCATGCAGCACTATGCAGATTCAACCAAAGCACTGAATTAAAGGGTTTTTTTTTTATAAGTAAACCATGAATTAAAGTTTTGCAATATAAAGCCTATATATTGACAATATTCATGAGATAAAAACTTCAAGATTATCAACTATCACAATGTACAATTTTTTACCATCACAATAATATTTATAAGACAGGTCATAGGATTGTATTGTGCCAAATTACTACTACTCAAGTAACTACTCAAGACCATCCGAGACGTTGGACCACTATTTTTTTTATTTTATAAAATGGACAGCTAAACATATTTCTCATGTATTTACTTGATACAATCCAAGACACTTGACTGATACACATATAGAAAATCTCGACACCAGATACGTTTGGAAACTCCTGCGTCGACTACGACCAAACTTTATTTAGGAATACACTATTCTTATATTAGTAGTTAAGAAGTATAGTTAAATGCAAACATACAAAATCGGAATTATAGTCAGAAATTCACACGTTATGTGGTTATGTGGCACAGGGTCAAGTTGAATCCAAGTTTATAAAGTTCAAGTTAGCAACTGTATGTGCACATCTTCGTGCTTTATCACATATATTGAGTTTGGCATTAAAGGACTTGGCCCTGAAGAATAATAAGAGTAAATTATATAATTTTGATAATTAATAAGAGAAAACTAAATATTCTCTCTAGAATTTGCAAAGAAATTTGCAACATGGGTCTCATAGAGTGCTAAGGAACACAATACCATAGGGTAGGTAAATTTTGTTATCGAAATATGAAAAGAGGCTTTATGCAGAAGTATTTAAACTTGAATAAGCATGTAGGAGAACAAAAAAAATATACAGGTGAACATAAGAAGGAATTTACACCTTATCTTTCAAAGGGATATCTATCTCCGTCCCAGTATCACTTTTCAACAGAGATGGGGAAGCCCCATGCTTAACTTCCTTGTGCTTGCGGTGAGATTTACTAGTTTGAGGACTGGCAGAATTTACTTTGGACCCACGTTTTTTAGAAGTGTCGGCAGCACATTTATTCTTATCAGTCCTTGGCTTCTTCTGATCATCACCCACATAAAATTTAATCTTTCTCTTTCTGGCTTTCCGAGTGGCAGCATCAAGCACAGGAACAAGTTTTTTTGTTGGAGATCCACTACTGGGGGACAAGCCAGAGTTCCTCTCAGAAGTTTCTTCATTCCTTTCAGAATCCACAATACTAGATTGAGACAGGACTCCCTCAGCTAGAGAGACAGACTTAGTCTCTTTAGGTGTGGCCTTCAGAGAAAACTCAGGTTTCTTCTCATTATCAACCTTCACAATCGATGAACTACCCTCTCCAGAACCATCACAGAATGGACGACTTGGCGCATCGCTTGAAAGTACATTTATGATGGAGTCCTGCTTCTCTTCAACGGACTTAACCCAGCGAGATGACGAAGATTTTCCTTTGCCCGATGATCGTTTCTTCCCAAGTGTAGAGCTTCCAAAAGTTTCAGACACTTTGTCAGTGCCAACCGCTTTAATTCCAATTTCAGATTTAGCAAGGGTAATCTTTGTTCTTGCACGCTTTGAGATGGGATCTGAGTTGTTTATGTCATCATGTGAATTACTTTTCAGACAGCAGGTTGGACATTGCCACTTACCATTTGGGATGCGCTGGAGGAAATGATTACAAAACAAATGCGCACAACAATTAAAAGAAAATATTAGCATATATACATATTTGTACATATACATATGTGTGCGTGTGTATATATATGTACAGTGTGTGTATGTACATAACCAAAAGACTAAATCAATTAGAAGCACATCTTCATTAATATTAAGATTCAAGTGAACATACCTTAAGAGGAGGATCTAGGCATTGAAGATGATAGGTTCGCGGACAGCTATCACAGCAAAGCAAGTTGCCGCCAAGATCACAGACCACACATTCATAAAAGTACTGTAAAGACAAAAGAATATGGCAGCCAAAAATCATAAGCCGTTTGTAATACAATCAACAGTGTCAATATTAACAATATACGTAGAATTATCAATCCATTCCAGACACTTGTTACATTTCCCAAACTACTGCATAACATAGCTAACAAAATGTGGAAAAGTAAAGTTCCTAATTAAACTAACGATTATTACCTAATATAAAAGGGCTACGTAGATAAGGACAAGAAAAGCTGACAATAAAATGCTAAAATAAAATTGTCGCTTTCTTGCCCGAGAAGGGCACCAGTACAAGGGGTTTCCGAAGCAGTCCATAATCCATGGGTAGTTCTCATTTTAATTTTCTTTTTAATCTCTTTTTATACGCCCGCTTCCTCCTTCATTTATCCTTTCTTTTGTTTCTCGTTAAAGAAGGGGAAACAAAGTAAAGAAAGAGAATAAACAAGTAGCTCACCCCATCGTTTCCTTTCTTCTTGCGAGAGGAACGAGTAGAAGTTATTTCACTTTTAAGCTCATGTATTGATGATGCATTTTCCGGAGATTCAGAAGGTACATAATTGGTTTTCTTGCCGTTGGATGTATCTGAGCCATGTGGAAGCTTTCCCCGTTTGCGCTTCAACACCCAGTTTCTGTTAATCATTTTACTATTTAATTTGCCATTATCCTTCATATTTGTCCTGACACACTCATTTATAGATGCAGTTCCAGGAAGAGCCTGGCACGTCAATGAATACCTTTAGGCATCAAATCCTCCTCATTATGTTCCTACAAAATAATGAAGAATTAGAAAGAAAAATCATTGTTGAACCACGGAAGTGGAAAATGGAAAAAGCAAGATAGCACTCAACATGAGGAGATCTCACTTCACAGAATCGTATCAGCAGTCAGCTTCTCAGTTTAAAAATGGAAAAGGGAAAAAGAACTGCAGTAAAACATTTCTTCCTAAATGCCTGATACACTTTATGCTCCAAAAATAGTTATGCCGCACAATTTAAGCTTAAATGGTAAATGAAACCGTCATTTGAATGCTCCATACTTAAAATGACCTTATTATATAACTACCGCGATAAATAGCCTGAATCTCGTAGCGATGGTTCCCTTACTTTAAATCAAACAAGAAGGAAAGCACCAAACCATATTATGAACATTTATATGGATAATTGGATACTAACCTACAAAAAATAAAGTCTATGCAAATGACGCTCTGGAAGCAAGTTTTCAATTTGTAGCATGCATGACTGAGCACGGATCCCAGAAACTACTAGTGATGAATGATGAGAACCAGAAAAGATGCATTTAACGTAACAAAAAACTCAACAAACTGATACAATTGAAAAGAAGGAGAAATGGACCAACTGAAATTTTGGATGCACCTTCTAATGATGTGAATACCAGCCGCATGTTGTAAGACTCAGTACATATCCAAGACAAGGTATGCAACGCTCATGCAAGGAACAGCACTAAAATGAACTCATTCAGTAGGACAATGTTTCTGGGTTCACACTTCATAGATAGAAACATAAACCATCGAAAACAAAATTATTTAAACAAATGCTTCCAAGAACCGGTGGTACTGCAGAGTAACTTATTAAAGATTACTGCATAACCATAATGGCTCAAAACTTGAACTAAAAGGCGGAATACAGATGAAAGACTATTAAAGGTAATATATTAATGTAAAGGCAACAATCCTCGGGTAATCAAAAGAACAAGAATTATTTCACTGAAGACCAGCCACAACACTATTAAATAAAATACCCGTAGCTAGAGAATTATCATACCGTAGCTAGAGAATTATCATATTGCCATGAATTGAATGGTTCTAAATTGGTGAAACAACGGAAAACAAGTCGACCACTTAAACAGGAACTAGGACCCTTTATAGGTTGTTGAGCTAAACATTTCTAACAAATAGAGGTTATATGCTACTTGGGAGTTGGGACACGATAAATTACATAACTTGTACTTCAAACTAACACTCCATATATAGCCAAAAAAATATCAAATGTGACACGAAATAACACTGACATTTCACTCTACGGTTTAGCATGCCCAGCTAAATGAATCAAACCCACTTATCTCAGATCAATCACTATGCTATGTTCAATACACGCATGTAAGAAATATAAGATTGGAAACCATTACATCGTTCCAATTTTTCGAATTCCACTTGCAGCATTCCCAAGTCAAGGTAACCTTCGAAGCATGCAAAGTCAGTAACGTAACTATTTTCTCAGACACTGAATATTTCAATCAATTTGATAAACATAATTGACTGCTACCCCCAAAAAATCATCAGATGAACTGCTAAACTGATACATCAACGCAGCAGTGGGACTAATGGAAGTCAATCACATTCAACTCCTACTAAACCTCAACACCCCTATTTCAGCAATAACACCCCACCCACTTCAAATACCTAGATGAGCAAACTACACAAAAAGATCAAACCTTTAGCACAAGTTGAAGCTAATGCCCCAACATGCAGAACAATCAAGCACCATCAACACAAAAATGAACATAAAAACACACAAGAATCAGCTCAAATTGCATAAATTTCAACACCCACAAAAAATCAACAACCAAATAACATAAAAACACAAAACAACATTACCCAGAAAGAGATATGTGCATACCAATCTTACTAGTGGATCAAATTACAACAAACACATACAAAAACCCCCAAATTCACACATCATCTGATTGCTATAGACTGAAGAGATACAGAATTAGGGCTTGCGGGCTCTATAAAGAGATAGAAAGAGGGCAGACAAACGAAATAAATAGAGAGAGAAACAAAGGGTCTGCTTTAGAGAGAGAAAGGTTTAGAGAGAGAATACATACGATACGGATTCGCCGGGGTCATAGGACTTTGGGGTTACACAAACTGACATGGCAGCAGGGCTTTGTGTGTATATTGTGTAGTTCTGAAGAGAGAGAAAGCCCTCATCCAATACCATCTCCCCACGTGGCACCCCAAGGACGCCTGTCTCCATCCCTTTCTTCTCTCTCTCTCTCTCCTCACACTTCCCAATTTTCCCCCTTTTCTCTCTCTCCTCATTCTCTGTTTTGGAGAGAGAAAGGGTGTGTGTGAAACACTGTGTGTGTTTGATCATCATCATCAGTTTGCTTGATGGATTTTCATGGACTGTTTTTATTACTCTCTTTAAAGTTGCAGCCTTTTTGCTTTTTCCTCATCTTTTCCATTATTAATTTTTACAACGAAAATATACTTACACACACACACACACACATATATATATATATATATATATATATGAACATTGAGCAGCTTAGTGCATTAAATTAAAACAGTTAATACTGTTAGATAACATTTTCAATAAATATAGATTCAACTGCACTTTTATTTTTGTTTTAATTTATTTTAAATTTTTAACGAGTATAATTATTTTTTAATATTATTAAGAATTACATAATATATATATATATGTATATGTGTAGGTGTATAAGTCTGTTCGACAATGACTTATTTTAAAATAATTTAAAATTAAAATTTAAGTAGATTTATAAGCCAATAAGAAAAATAATAAAAAAATAAAATTGTTATTATAGTTGGTCAAAGTTCCTTAATTTAAGTCATTTTTAAGAAGTCAAAATTTATTATTTCTTAAAAATGACTTAGAAGTCAAAAAAAAATCATTCTCAAATATTAATATAATAAAAATTAGTTTATAAATTATTCTTTGTAAATGGTTGCCTAACATAAATGTAGTACTGTTTTGGTAAAAGATTTTTTATGGAGGAGGTTAGGATGATTGGTAGAAAGATCTTGTAAATTGTGACGGAGGCTTTTTTTAGAAAGTTTGGTACCTGAAACTATTGAAATTGACAAATTGTTATTGATCATCTTATCTATTTTAAACAAAACACTTTCTTTATTTTTTTTTATAATTCTATTCAATACACTATATTTTTATAATTATAAATAATATAATTGAAATTAATATCGGTCAATTAATTTATTACTACTTTTATTCAAAAATTAAAAATTTATTATTATTTCTGTTCCAAAATTAGAGATACATTTTGACTTTTTAAAGTTAATTCACAAAATCTTAAAATTCAAAATTGATATAATTTTTGTTCAAGTTTTAGAAACAGCAAAAATGATAATTAGTAGTAGTACTTTATAGTTAGTTTACAATTGTTATATTTGTTTGTATTAAAATTAAATAATTTCATATCAATTTTGAATTTTAGAATTTCACGTCTCTAATTTTGAAACGAATGGAGTATATAGAATAATATAATTGTACAAAAAATAAAAATAATCCAATATTTTTTCACCATTTGATGAACATATAAATTTTTTATCAAAATTTTAATGATTAAAAATTATTTTAAATTTTTAACAGTAAAAATATTTTTTATAATTCTAAATTTTTTATGAGATTGTACAATATGTTGTACTATTCTAAATTTGGTGTTTGTTTGTCAGTAAAAAACTAAAAATTGGTTTTTATGTCCTCTCCCATATATTTTCATTTTCGTTGTAGGTTTCATTTGTTTGCCTCCTCCACCTCCATTTGATTCATATTGGAACAAGAAGGAAAAACATAAAATAAAAAATAAAAAAATAAGCATGCAAGATGACAAAATAAAAAGCAAATTTATTATTTACATAAATTTATCGTCATTTATATTAACAAGACTCAAAATATAATTTAATTTGACAAATAATTTAATTTGACCAATTAAATGTTGAGTTTCTTCATTTTGTACGAAGCCTTTTTACAAGTGAATTAACATTTTTTGGGGGGTAAATAATTGACATCTCATTTATCTTCCTCCTATTTCTCTTTGTCCCAAGTTGACTTTAAAAAATTAAAATAAATAAAAATAGAAAAAAAAAAGTTACTGGATGAATATAAAGTTTGTCGTAGTTGGCTGCCTATATCTATAGAGGACCGTTTATTTTGTATTTTTCCAATTTTAATGAATGGCTAGTATGTGAATCTATGCAAAACATGGGTCTCTTTGAATATTACTATGTAAAGTTTATGTAAACACTATAATTATAAATTTTAAAATATGTGTAATATATATATATATATATTGTTAATTAATCCGTGAAATTACGAAAAATATGAAAGATTTTACCATATATTAATGTATTTAAAAATTATTAGAGATTTAAGTAAAGTTGAAAGACTACCCAAGTGAATCCATGTATCAGCGGAGTTAACTCACATGTATATGTATTTTTTCTATTCAATATATATATTATTAAAATTGTGAATTTATGTGCTAACGAAGTTGAAATATTTTAGACTTTTAGATTATCCTATCTAATAAGAAAAAGAAAAGGAATAAAAATATTAATATTGAGAGATGAAGTAAATGAAATAGAAAATAAAAGATCAACTCGTTTGAGTCAATTCGACAAATCAAATTAATTCATTCAATTGAATGTCGTAATTTTAGACATATGGATCGATAAGTTATCGTCGCAATCCACTCAGATATAAATCACCTTTGTTAATTCCAAAATCTAATTATAGAAGATTAACAAAAGCACACGTCTAACCTTAACGTACTTAAAAAATCAAAGGAGTTTTTTTGGGGAGAAAAAATGGAGGGTAAATGTAATGGAGTAGATCTTAATTCCAAAAACTTGGATGGATATGTTTTCTCCTTATTTTTATTTTTCGCCTAAATATTCCAGTGTTGTTACTTTTTGACTTTTCTTTGTTTTATTTCCTTTTCACCGTGACATTTTTTATTCGCTTAGACATACCACCCTCTTTATTCTAAAATACATTTTAAAATAGTTTTAAATTAAAAAGTAATATGAGTAATCAATACAGTTAATTAACTAAAACTGCTAGTAGTAAAATTATAATCATTTCAATTTAAATTTTAAAAATATTTTAAATTGATTTTTAAATAATTACTGTTCATGGAGCTACTGTTTCAGAATGGACTTAACATGATTGAACCATTGATCACTCACTTTCACACCTATATATAGCCATGTAGCTGATTTCCCCTTCTTTTCTGGTGTATGTAGGGTGTGGTACAAGCTGTATAACCTATTAAAAATTCATTTAAATTATGCTTTTACGCTTGGTGGTGGACTCTACCCTAGCATTTGGTCCACCTCAATTTGTGACAATCCCAACTTAGTTGACACTAGATGCACTACTCCATAATGATTAATTGCTCATGGGATAAATTTAGTTAAAATAAATAAAAATTCAACTCCATAAAACAGATCACAGCTTAGAGAGTTGTGTGTGTGTGTGTGTGTGTGTATATATATATATATATATATATATATATATATATATATATATATATTACCATAAAACCAGTTCCATAAATAGTTTCCAGTGCATGATCACTACGCACGCACAGGGACATGTAGCAGCAAAACACACCCAGAGAGGGACATGTAATTGTAATAAGTTGGAAGCTGCCATAACACAGGAAGGTGCAGAATGTTCTCGCTTTTCGCTAGCAAATGCTTGAAGATCCAACAAAATATAGGACCTCGGAAAATATAATGTTAATTTATAATCCTATAAACAAATTGCTGTTATAGATAAACTATCAAAGAATTTCATACATAGAAAATCTGTCCTACATTCAAAAGACTCTCATGAGGAACATTAAATATCACACTATTCTCCCTACATATCTTTCTTAGAAAAGCATATATGTAATCAATAGCTATTTTTTTGTGTATCCTAGCATCCCTCCTGGCTCTCACCACTGTGTTCCCAAGTATGTGCACCACCCCGGCATCTCTACAGCCACTAAGAAACTCCATTTCACTAACTTCCGTCCGACTGCTCACTTGCCCAGATGACAAGCCCGTGCTGTTAGCGTGGACCGGAGATTTAACGGGAATAATCAAGTCTGCCGACGAAATTGTGAAGTCAATAGTGGAAGTAGTTGTGTTGGCATTATCTCCTAACAGTAAGTCTCTTGACTGTTGAGGTTGCTGCCCGTATAAGCTATACTCATCAGAGTCAGAACATCCTTCCATCATAGACTCTAGCCGAACAAACATAAAAAGGTTATCAAAGAGCTTTCTTTCAAACTCATCATCCTTCTTGTGGAGGTCCTTGTATCCATATCGTGCAACACAGCGAAACATGTGAAAATTCTTGGGTCCAATCCGTTTTACAAGAAATCGCTCATCTTCGGGGACTGTGTATACTGGGAGGTACTTCACACAGACAAATACGACTACGGAATGGATCGCTGGCAAGTTTGTGATGAAATGTGAAAAAATGCGAGGCACCCCACTAGCTAGCTCTGTGTATACAAGTCCAATACCGGGGACACGGACCAGTCCTAAACTGGGACCAAGGCCAAGGATCCATCCCACTGAGACTTTACTGTGCATCTCAAATTCGTAACGCTTCACTGTACCATAATGCCAAACCCACATGATTACAAGAAAGGCTGCTGAGATCACGAGTGGAACCCAACCGCCCTGATCGACTTTAAAAAGTACAGCAGAGAAGTAGGTTAACTCAACCAGCAGGGTTAAGAGTGTGAAGACGAGGACAAGAATCCAGTGGCAGCGCCAAACTAATAACATGATTAAGGTCATGAGAAATGTGGTTGCCAGCATGACGATAACAACTGTTGTTCCTGTTGAGAGAAGAAGGGATGTAATTACATTTAATTTTGGGAGAAGCTTAGCATGGAGTCAGATTTAATGGAAAGAGGGAGTTTTAAATGGATGAGCCAATGAGTTTGGACAAGTTAAACATTTGTTGCATCCCTATTCAACTGATTCAAAGCAATCACCAGATAATACCGATTAGTATGTACATATTGACGGAATTATATAACCTAAAACCTATCTCAATTCTCCTTATTCATCCTCTAATTAGTAAAGCGTTTTCGGATATATTTTTCCAGGACATCAAAGTTCACAATTACTTCCACTCAATAATTCCTATATGTTCTCCAGAAATCTCGTAATCATTTTTTGGTATAAGTCAACATCTTAACACCCATAAGTTCAAGTATTCAGACTCTACTCCATCTAAAAGTTTCTCCCTCCCACACCCCACTCCTCTCTGATAAGATTATAACAATTAGTTGATCCAAATTTACAAAGCATATCTCAAGGTTTGAAGGCATCAAGATAGCAGATAGCTTCATCACAATGGAGTATTGGTGGATTCAAGGTGTTCATGTTATAATAATCTTCACTTGACTTCTGATCCTTCATTCGTAGTCCCAATAACTCTAGAGATCATATCTTATAGATGCCTAGCTTATCAGCTAGTTGGTAAATGCCGAGGGAAAGGAGATTCAATATAAATGCTGACTAACAAATATCCACTGTAGAACGACATTCCAGAAAGAGTGCCTCATGGTTTACACAAATCACTAATAATATGCTTTTCCTAGAACCTGTATTTTTAATATAAAAGCAGATTAAGGGGGTGTTTGTTTAGAGCTGAATGGTTGAATCGGTAAGTGCGTTTGTTTTGGTCTGAATGGCTGAATCGGTCAGATGATTGAGCTGAATGGCTAAGTCAGATTTTTTTGGCTGAATGGCTGAACGAGCAGCTGAATGAGTAAAAAGAAAAAAAAATTAAATTAAAAATTTTAAAAAAAATATTAACTATTATATTAAGTAATATTAAATAATTTTACAACAATTTTAAATTTTTTCAGAGAGGTAAAATAATAAAATTCTGTCATTCAGATGTTTCAGACAAGTCAATTATCAAACAACTTTTTTCATTCAGATTCAGATTCAGATTCAGCTCATTCAGATTCAGATTCATTCAGTTTTTATCAAACACCCCCTAACTAAATTAGCTGACTAAATTTCCTAGATGATGCACTCACCATAGGCATTGCCAATTTGGCTTTGATTCCGGAATCCAGCAGTCACAGCAATGCAAAGAAGCATAAGGATCCAATTAATATCTGGAATATAAATCTGTCCGAGAAACTTCTTTGATGTATGTACAACCTTGACTCTAGGAAAACAGCCAAGTGCAAGGGCCTGCTTGATTATTGAGAAAGTAGCCGATATGGTGGCCTGACTTGCAACAATAGCAGCTAAAGTAGCAATTATAAACATTGGCCAGTACACACTGTCTGCATAATTAAGAATTTATCTCCATTAGACATATCATAACTTTTGACTTCCCATTTTGGTCAGTTTGGCATAAAAAAGAGTTTTATCGTTATAATTTTACCCCCTACATTCGACAAACAGAGTCCCATTTGCAAAACTTCCTAATCCTAGGGATATCTTTTGTTCCATGTTTACCCTAATTTATTGAGTGTTTAATTTAATAATAATGGCATGATAATGGAATTGTGATGGTAAACTTGTGGATATTGTCTCATTTATACTATCATCAAAATAAATGGGACTCATTTTTTTTGGAACAAAATAAATTGAAAAATAGAACTCTTTAACCTTAAGTGGAGCAGAGGGAGTATAAATTACCACTTTTCACTCTTAAGGTCAATGAAGATGCAGCTGCAATATGTTTTTACTAATTAAAGTATTTATACAACATTTTCTTGTTTTGTAATCAAACTTTAACCAGATAGTTCAACTTATTGTCGTGCTTAGTTTATTGTTAAAATATTCAAGATCATCAAAAATATTTATCTTATTTGGAAAGTTCCACATGAAGATACGAATTAACCTGGAATAGAACGATAAAACGCATCAACTACATGTTCATTGTTTTTCATGAGATATGCTGCTTGTCCAGAGTAGGCTAACAGAAGGCAAGGAAACACGACTACTGTGAAAGCAAGCTGTACAGCTGAAACTGGAAAGTGGGCAAGGTCAGCAAAAAGCGCCTCTGTCCCTGCAATTGTGAGCAGCAACCAGAATATCAGCACAACACTTCTTTACTTAATACCAGAGTATATATCACACCATCCTTATTACATTATTTATTCCATGTTAAAATGAGCGTGAACACTATACAGGAAAATGATAAGCAAGAGAAAACCTGTGATGCTGAGCATGATCCCACCAAGGGAGGTCCAACCAGCTTTTCCTCCCCTTCTAAAATACCGAAATATGTAAATAGGTGAGAAAGCCTTCAGAACGCTGTGGTCATGTTTGCAAATGTTATATATGCCAATGCCTCCAATTAAAAGAAACCAAAGCAGTACAATTGGCGCAAATAGCCACCCAACTTTATCTGTCCCATAGTGTTGCATGCTAAACAAGCCAACTAGTATAACGACAGCCACAAGTACAACAACATCTGCAACAAATACCAGAAACTTAATGTTGCATTGATGGATCTGAAGTTAGCAGCAAGATAAACCAAAGAATTAACTCGTTACAATTTTTATTTATTAACTTTTATTAGAAAGAACATACATGCATAAGTATCAAGAAGAAACAAGAACTTAAAGAAGATGTACCATTACTCATCTTGGGGTGGTCCATCTTAATCCCTCCAGAAGCTGAAAGAACTGAAAAAACATAACTTTATCTTAAGCATCCTATAGTAGAGTTGGAAGATAAAGACTAAACACTAACTGAATACTGAAGACGTGAAGTGGCAGATATCAATAAAGTACAGGAGATCATCCCTATATGTATTGATTTAACTGAATGGTCATGATACGACATACACTTTAGAAAGAACACAGACTCGGCCAAGTCAAGTGACCCCATGAAATTTTGAACCTGAAATTCATGATTAGATTGACAGAAGGCACAGGTAAATTTGAAGAGGATCGGAGCAAGATAATTAAGAGATTATTTGTTATGTATTGTTATTTAGAGATAAAATATATTGTAATTAATGTATATCCTTTAATTAAAGTAGCAGGTTATTTATATTTATATTAGGATTTGTATCCTCTTTTAAATTTGGTTTCCCAGCTATAAAGAGTTGGGGTTTATTGTATCCTAGATGTGACCTAAGAAACAAGAATTCGGATATTCAGGTTCGCCATAAGGGGATTTGGGTTATGACAAATATGATAAAATGGGGATTCGCTTATTCTGCATATATTTAAATATTAAATAAATTTATTATTTACATAAAATTTAATAGAGATGATGAATGGGTGATCCAAGCTATAGTTTAATTTTATAGTTATTCAAATGCAAGTTATTTTGAGATTTTGAAAAATAAAATGATATACTCAACTTGTTATCTATTCTATTGCATTCAATTTCATTTTCTCCAAATTACAATTCAGCAAACCCATTTGGTTACACTTTTATGCAAATAGACTAGTAACGAGCCCCTCAGACATCAGCTGGCCCAACTTAAATAAAAGAGAGTGGATCGAAATGACACTTTGGGCTTAAAATACACCACAGGGTGTAGACAAGAAATTTCTTCCCCGACCCAAGAGATTCTTCCATTTTCCTAGATCAAAACCCGAACATTCTTTGTGCTTGGTACGCTGCTAGAGAAGAAAATGGTCTTTGTATATTAGATATTTGATAAAGAGAGAAGAGGAAAGAAGAAGGGAGAAGAAGGCAGAAGAAGAGAGGATAAAAGATAAACCTGTGTGCGAGAGGAGTCACAGTTGCCTGAAGAGGAGGGTTTCGTAGTTGTATTCGCGAAAAGAGGAAGGAGTAGAGGGAAAGCCTTAGTTAATCAGTCACGTCGCCCAGAAAGCGAGAATCAGAGGTTAGATTTGTGCAACAAGGGCACTTCAATTTCATTAACCGAGCTGCTATTTTTGGTAAAAGTTCTAACCTTCACCTTTGAACAAATCACCTCCACAAATCCATGCAACCACGAATACCCCCAAATCCTTTCTCCAGTTTCAGGCAAATCCATGCTTCATAGGATCAAATAAACAACTTACCACTGTCAAAAGGTGTTTTCAGCTCAAAGCACCATCCCGATTGTTTGGAAGGCCTGCCTCAACAAGCAAACCAAAACTGAATTCACCAACTTCAATTCTCAATCCTTCAATTGTCCTCTAACCCTTGGATTTCGGAAAGGGAGCCACATGTTTCACAGTGCTACCTCTTCCACTGACAGGTAAACACTATAGATCACGGAGCCTCGAGGGGATATCAACACACAAGAAGTAAAAGTCTGTCCAAAAGCAAACTCTGTGGCCAAACATAACTACACTTGAAGAAATCCCACACCTTAGTAATGAATTCTTATAGCCCCATTCATGACCATCCTCATATTGAATGTGACATGAGAAAGGACAGGAATGCTGTCTTTTTTGCCCTTTTCAGCGTATGCTGAGTTAGCAAATTATGCTATAAGCTCTAAAGTGTAACGGAAGAGGGAGGGTCCCAGGTTGGGAAGAGTGTTGAGAAAAATTAGAAGCTCCTTTATGGTGGGAGAGGAATAGGAGGTGCTTTAAAGATGGAGCTTCCTGCAATAAGCTTCATTTGTTTCAAGAGTAGTATCGTGAATCATTGAGTATAATTTTTCGAGAGTAGATGTCTTCATTTTTATTGTCTCCTTTTTTGTATGCAGTGACCGACATGGGTTTTCCACCCTCTTTGACAGTTTCTATATACTTTTTCCCCCAGTAGATAGACTATTTATATACTTGTAGGTATAATAAGAAAAATAATATTAATGTATGTGATTAGAATGAAGAGAAGAGTCTAAACAATTATGAACTTAATAATCTTCAGCTCTACTTTATCATACTTCTGTCATGATTCTCGAGACTTTTAAGACAATCATACAAATTTGTATATTCACATACAGGCCTACATACACTATATAAATAGATTTTAGAAACTTGTCTGGAAGTAGACAGAATAGGAATATATATCTATATGCAGATATCAAAGGAGCTCCAAATAGTTCAAGCATGAAGAAATCAATCTTGCCAAAGAACAGCATAATAAACCAAGACATACCTGATATAGCTGGAGTGAGAATTCCATCGCCTATAACCATGCAAGTGCCAACAAGGACAAGTAGAAGAAGTGCATTCTTTCTAAATGAATGTGCCTCCAGCCATCTCTTTGTTTTCGCAGCTAATGAATTCTCATGAAAAGTGCTACGACTGTAAGTTGTCAACTCCTCATCAGTCCGGTGCTGGTTGGGAATTGTGTTTACTTTTGCATGTCGACATAGTAGTGAGTAAAGAGCGAAGGTTCCACCTGCACAAAAAAGAAGATAGGTTTATTGTTTTTTATTAACGTCAAAGAATAAGCTCATCTATCAAATTGATGTGGCAGTGAAACTCTAGAGATTATTCGTATCCTTGATGGGTCCTAATGACCCATAATAATTTGCACAGAATTTTAAGGACCCAACATAAAACTATAGCACCAATCATTTTAAGTTTCTAAGCTTTTCAAATTTCGATAAAAAGGATCCAAATAAAATAAATCATTCGCACCTTGATTTTACCATTTTGAAGATATACCCATGTTTGAAAGATAAATAGGAGATGGAACAAAACCATGAAATCAATAATTATTTTAGGTCCTTCAAGGACATGAAAGCCTGACGAGTCACATTCCTGTGCATGAGCATTGTTTTGCAAGTGCACCATTCCGTTAACCGTTTTTCTTTCTATTTACATCTACGTCATGTCTTCTAGTTTGTCAAATTAATTCTTTGAACTGTGAGTTCACCTTTTTCAAGTTACACACATGTTTGAACTTTGACGGACAAACATAGTAGATGGACCGAAACCAATGATGTCAACAACAATTTTAGTTCCTTTGTGAACATGAAACTTGATGCGCTACATTCCTTTGCATGACAGCATGATTGTCTCCTTCAACAGCTTTCTCTTTCTATCCTTATGCCACGTCATCTAGGAAACTATTGTCATGGTGCGACAGTTATTCTTGAAGAAAAATCAGGATATGGCTACTAGAAACAGATAATGCAGTATCACCCTCAACATTAATTCAACTCAACTTATTTACACGATTCCACAATTAATTTTATGCAGTTCATCTTTGTGAATCCATATTCTCGATTATTTTCAAGGAATAATGTTACTAAAATGACCTCAATTAATTAATTTATTTATTTCAGTTTCGGCCTTTCAGTTGTTTTGTAACCTCAACAAATGTATGAAATCCTTTAGAACTTCCGTCAAGCAACATCTGAAGACTCCGTCTTTCTTCTCAAATCCCCTCTCTAACGCAACTCTTACTTGTTACCATATATTTACACTCAACATCTGATGGTATATACTGTTCGACTGATCCACTAGCATAGGCTTTCTGTAATTTTTTAATTGAATAGACTGAAACACATGCAACAATAAATCTTCTTCTTTCTTTTCTCTTTTATTTTAGATAAAAGAAGAATTTATTAAGAAGAGACAAATTCAATGGAGAACAGGAAGTCCATCCAAATAAAACAATAATGATTTGAAAATACATATCCTTAACAAAGGACAGGCCACCACATCCCACAAAAATCAGAGATACCTCCCTTGGAATGCCTTCACTGCAGATGCCCATAAATAAGCCAAAAAAGACACTCAGAGATGCCTACCCTTGGAATGCCTTCACTGCCGATGCCCATAAAGAAGCCAAAAAAGACACTCTCTCCTATAGCACTTAGGAGGGGGATAGGAACCAGAAAAAATTCTGCCATTTCTCTTGGTCCAAATGATATAAAAAACACACACAAACACAACCTCCTCAGATACTAAAGTCGTTAAATAAGCAAATGTGAGATCCTAAAGCTATGATGCTTTTTAATCACCATCCTTAGCCATTACGGAAATGACTCTTCTATACCAAAGTTAAATGTGGGGATCATTAATGTGGGGATCATTAAATAATCTGTCAGGACAATTGATTCTTGATGTAGCCTTGGAATCTAAAATTGCCTGAAATTCTGACTTTTTATGTACTTCCCAATGATTAAGCCCTCTTTGTAAATAATATAATATGCAGATGTCTCTAGTAATTGAAGTCATAATTTATTATTGACATATGTCTTTGTTAATAGAGTATATATGTATTTTGCTATTCTTCTGTTACCAGACGTCTAACTGTTACTCTTTTTCCTTTCTTTCAACCTATTAATGCTACTATAATTAACTACCCCCGGCTCCCTCTATTACCTATAAGAATTTGTTTTGATATACGTATGATCTGATCGTGGTTCTAAAGTTCAGGCCAAGTTGTTTTACACGATGTTAACGTATCACAGTTAAATTTATCTACTTAGTACTTAGTCATCAACTAGCTTTTACTTGCGTCGAGTGTACCCTACCCACTAGTCAACAGCTGAATTATATTAGAGGTGGACGTATGAAGGAAGCTTGCCAAATGCCCCAAGGAAAAATAAATAAATTTTATGCATAATATATATATATATATATATTATTTTCTTCATTGTAAAATCCTGCACAAATATACTTCTCCGGCTAATGAAAAGACAGATCATAACTTGAATAAAAAGCTGTCTACGACTGTGTTTAATATCTATTTTTAATGTGCTATTTAACTGAATTGGTGTTAAAGTCTATGGAGTAGTATTGACGGAGACCCAGATCCCACCTTCACTTGATTTGGGGATTCTACAGATTGGGAGGGAAGAGGAGTTGGGTGGAAAGCCCCTTTGTATTGCGCTATACTAGGACTAGAAGAGAACATAAGGACAAAATACATCTATATTCTAGTAACAAAGACATATGTCGATGTCTGCTTACCTTGACCATTGTCATTCGCCCGGCACACTATGAAAACATACTTCAAGAGCGGGATAAGCGTGAGGGAGTATATAATTAATGACAGCGCACCAATGACATCCTCTGGATGCTTGATTCCATGAGGAAAGGTATTGTAAAATACATACAAAGGAGAAGTTCCCAAGTCTCCGTAGACCACTCCAAGACTTTGGAATGCAAGACGCAAAAGCAATAAAGCTGAGAATTTCTGCACGAAACAAAATTAAGTCATCAAATGATGATATTTAACTTAAAACAGTTTCCATTAAATGCAATAGCCTCACCATCCCCTACAAGCTTAATTATAACCCACATATTTTAAAGGGATAGTAACGAAACGTAACGCTACTATCCAATTTGCAAACAAAAAGCTGAGTTAAGCAATTCTAACATTTCAAGCAGCATAAACAAATTCTAAATCCTTGGAGAGACATAATTCAGACAGATGCATTTGTAGATTCCTTCGCTATGTTTTCACTTCAATTATTCTTGAACACATGATTCCTAAAATACACACTCATATACATAAATAAACTGGGTGCCAGATAATCATAACATAATGAACATGAAGCCTCTAAAGTAAGATTTGGAAAAAAAAAAATTTTAAAAAATTAATATTAAGAAAAATAATCTTTTCATAGATTCAGCTCCAGGTAGTCAAACATCAGGATGTAAAATAGAAAATAATACCTATATACTAATTACAGTTACCAGAACACAAAAGGCAAGAATATCTGCAAGACTAAAAGAGAGATTGAATGAGAAAGAGAAATTGCATCTTACTTTTTCTCTATACATATTTTTAAGTCTTCCAGCTTCCTCGTCCATGGACTGATCAAGCTTCTGGTCCAAAGCCCACATGCTACCTTTGGTATCACCATTTTCATTAATTTCTGCCTCACTTGCCATTCAAAGCTGAATCTGCTGATTCAACCTCAGTATTCACCAGCTTCTTTCTTTCTAAACTCAAATTCACAAACAGATAATAAACAAATACTAAAACCCCTATACTTATTCAAGAAAAATATTAAAAAACCTTATTATCCAAATTCAGTGTCACCCCAATAACTTGACCTTCAACCCAAGTTCAGCAGAGATAAACTTGGACAGCAAAGCATAAAATCAACAAAATCCACTGCTCAACAGCAGTTATCCCGACAAAAATAGAAAAGAATAATAAAATGAAAGGGACGGGCTCACAGATATGATATGATTATCACTTCCTGTCCCAAGTGGGGTCACCTAAATTCAATCAGTTTCAGCCACATAATCAACAACCCAGAAGAAAATTTCACAAACCCACCAACTAAAATGATGAAATTTGATTGCTCAAACCCCAAATTTTTTTGGGAAAAGACTAGAAATTACTAATACCCAATTCGTTTTTGGTGTTTCTAAAATCAAAAACCCACAAACAAAGCAAAAGAGTGGAGTTTAAAAATGGAGGTCTGCAAATTGAGAGGAGGAGAAATGAAGAAAATACCCAATACGTTGATTCTAAGAGCAGAGAGAAAGAGAGAAAGAAAAAGGAAAGGCGTAACAATAAAATAAGGCAAACGTGGTTTGCTGAGTTTCCGAAACAAAGCCTTTTCTTCTTCAACCATTAAAAGACAAAATTACAGAGCTCTCACTTTCTCTCTCTCTCTCTTTGTCTATGTCATCAGAGGTGAGGAGAGAGACAGAGAGAGAGAGAGTGGGGTCAGAGTCGTTTGTTTAATATTAATACCAGGCGACACGTTTGTTACGTTGGCGGATCTCAGCAGAACAATTACAATATTATATTTAGGTAACTTGTATTTTCATAAAACATAATTATTTGTACGACTATTTTCCTTTTTTGTGCATTTGTTTGCAATAATGATTTATAAAATATAACTTTTGTACTAATTTAATATCACTTTGTCTTAAATTAATTGCTTAATTTTGACTATTTTAAGTCAAATTGACTATTTTTAGAATTAATAATTAAGCATGTATAAATATATTTCTAAAATTATAAAAATTGGAGTTAGTAATAAATTGTATATACTTTCTTTTGGTTATAATCTCTTCAACTATATTTTAGCAAAAATAGTAAAAAAATTAGTTCTAAAAATAGTCAATTTGACTTAAAATGGTCAAAATTGAGCAATTAATTTGGGACGGAAGGAGTATTACCAAATTATTGTACATTAGTCAAGTATTTAATTTTATGAATTATTTAAAATCATTTTTAAAACTATTTGATATTTAAAAAAGTAAATTATATAATATCAAATATTTATTTAAAATTATAATTCGTCATTAAATAACTTTAAAAATAACAAAATATAGTACATGAATTAAATAAGAGATTAATAATGAGTTAAAATCATTTATAATGATAATTAACTAGTATAAATAATCATAAGGAATTTGCAAACAAATACTCAACCTGTTCCAAAATTAGAGATATATTTTTCTTTTTAATTTGTTCTAAAATTAGATATATATTTTTATTTTAAAACTATAAAATGACATGATATTTCTAATTTATCATTATTTTTTTACTATCGTTTTTAATATTATATGACCACAAACCGAATTTCTTGTTAATAATAAAGGTTATATTTAAGAATGTAAAATAATATTTAAAAGTTGTCGTTTCACAAATATATTTCTAATTTTGAAATGATTTTGAAACGGAGGGAGTATAGCGTAAGAGTTTGTTTCTCATTTATTATGTTTGCGATGAGATATTTTTTATAATTATTTAATAATATTTAACATTTTGTATTTATATAGTTATGTTTTAAGAAAAAAGCAATTAAGGTAAATTATTTAATTATAAATATACGTGTTTTATATACCTGCCTCGTAACTATTGGGACCCTAATTCATATATGCATGCATGATTACAAAATTAATTACTATTTTTTATACATAAAGATATTGAGTATCCATTTATTTATTTATTCAGTTTATTATGAGCGCATACAACCTTAAAAGTGCTTAAGGTCTTGGGTCCCTGATTTTTTAATGATTTGATTTCATCTTTTTATCACCTAATGTGGGTGCTAGTGCTTAATTATATATGTGCTTGATTTGATTGGTATCTAATTTGAGATGTGTAATGTCTTGTTCTTATAATCTTTTTTTACACTATTCATTGGTAAATTTATTTTATATCAACTTTGTTTAAAGGTAAAGTAAACTTTTTATTTCGTTTCAAAATTAAAGATATATTTTTAAATCGTCGACTTTAGAGATAATTTTATGTTCTCAAATACAGTCTTTATATTAACTAGGAATTCAGCTATGATGATTTGATATTGAACGTAATAGTAAAAAAATAATGATAAATTAAGAATATCATGTCACTTTATAATTTTAAAATAAAAATATATTTTTAATTTTAAAACGGATTAAATATATATATATCTAATTTTGAAACAGACGGAGTATTTATAAATTGTCGTGTAAACCTTTTCTTAGAGAGAATGAAAACAAAGAAAAATAACAATTTTCCTTTATATTTCTGAAAAATGTAAAATTGTAGCATGCATTATTTTCATGAGAATTTGGAGACTCGACCGTTGTCTTGTATTTCATGCATATAATAAATTATTAAAAAGAATATATGTTATAAAGAGAGAGGGGGAGAGGATTGATAATAATAGAAATTAATAAAAACATAGTTTAAGCAAAGCCAAATATACTATTCTTTCCCTTTCTTTCTAATTAAGTGAAGTAAGCAAATAGATTTAAAAAATGCAAAATTAAATTTTGGGTTAAGTTCAGATTACCACCTGGGGTTTGGCGTCTTTCCCACTTAACCACCTGCAGTCAGTAAAGCTACATTTAAACTCCCGACTTTTTGAGTTGAATTGAATAAATGCTTTCCGTCTTAACTCCGTTACTTGAGTTGACTAAAGACTTAATTACCCTCCATATATATATTAAAAAATTTCCAGCTTATGCTTCTTCGTGTGTGGTCTACAGACTACAAATTAATGTTATTATTAATATAATGAACCCGTCAAATTAATAAGTCACATTGTGTTGGTCCGAGCTTCATTTTCTACAACTAACTACCAGCTTTTCTTATTCATGCACCCACCCTAAATATATAGTAACATTCCTTAATTAGTAACACTATAACAGAGTAAATTCAATTATACTTACATCTACCTTAATTAATTAGTAACATTCCTGATCCAAAAAGGAATGAAAACAATCAAAATGAAAAAAAAAATTAAAATTAAAATTTTGCATTTATTGCCATTATCAAAAAGTGAAGCATTGCACCATTAAGAAAAGATTTTTTTAAGTCATGGTGCAATAACATATAAAAATTATCTTTACAAAGTACTCAAAATAAAGGATGCTAGACTAATTATTAAAAAAATGAGATTGGATTAAAGTCATATCCTAAAATTATAGTAGTAATATGATAATATTCAATTTATCTAAACTATAAATAATAACGTCATACAAAAACTTTATGACACTTTAAAATTTAAAATATATTTTTGATTGTAGAGTTGCAAAACAGATCTCTACTTTGAAAGAGAAAGATAGAAAGAAAGTTATCTGGGACAGATCATTCGACATTAATTAATTAATATACTTTAATTAAATAAATTTTAAATATTTTATTTGATAAAAGGGAGCTTTTATTTAAATGTTCAGGAATAAAAAATAAATTTATTCACCGTCATAAATTTCAAATAGAGTCTTACTATTGACTTGTAATTTGAATGAAGAAATTAAGTAGTTAATATATATGAAAAAAATTACTCTACTGTTTAAGTCCATGGAATGGAGGATTTAGCTGCCTTGCCTTTGAATATGTTTTACTCTACTGTTTAAGTCCACTTTGAATATGTTTTAATTGTTTTACTGTTTAGTTAAGTTAATTTATTTAGTTAGTTTGATTTTTTTACTTACCGTTAATTAGATAATGTGTAAATATGTTCTTAATTGTTTAATTTGTTTTAAATTTATAATATATTAAGAATATAAAAAATTATAATTTATTACTTTTTACACATATTTAATTATTTTTCCTCCTTGGTATCCAAATGGACAAATTTTGGGTTGTTTGTTATTATTTGATATGTCTATGTGGTTAATTGAATAAATATATGTATTTTTTATTTTCAATTGTTAAAATTAACTGATTTTAACGAAATTTATGACGTTTTGAAAAAAAAATAGCACTATAATGATCTGAATAAAAAAAATAATTAATTTAATATTACAAATATAAATTAGAGTTCAGTTCAATAGACAAAAAGTGATTTAATCCGTTCAAAGATATACTTGGAATCTTTCACTTTAGTCCATTTTCTGTTCATTTATTTTGCTTGTGCATTTCTTAAGCAAGAGAAAAGAAAAGAAAAATACAGTAAACTTTATTCATCCACATTTTTTTATGTCAAAAGATAAACAAATTTGGATAAAAAAGAAAATAATTTAATTTTGACTTTTATAATCATATGCTATCCTTTTATTTATAAACATAATTAGATTTAATAAAAAATAAAAATAATAATTAAATTTGAAAGTTATTATAATTATTTTTAAAAAACTAAAAAAATACAAGCAAAATGGGACTTTTAAAGCCAAGGTACATGAAAGAGGGTATTTTTGACTTTTTTCAGCCACTTTTGACTGTTATAGCCCGACCTTACGCTCCATTGGCGAGTGTTATGCACACACCGTTAATCTGGATGGAAAAGGTGACGTTTTCACTTCAACTCAGAAACTCGGGTGTTTAAATGTAGGTTTCTGGACTGCAGGTGGTCAAGTGGGAAAGACGTTAAACCCTAGGTGGTCATATGAAATTAACCCTTAAATTTTTGTTAATTGATTAAATTAGGTATAGAACATGAATATTACTCTCTCCGTCCCAAATTAATTGCTCAGTTTTAACTTTTTAAGTCAAATTGACTATTTTTAGAATTAATAATTAAGCATATATAAATATATTTCTAAAATTATAAAAATTGGGGTTAGTAATAAATTGTATATACTTTCTTTTGGTTATAATCTCTTCACCTATATTTTAGCAAAAATAATAAAAAGATTAGTTTAAAAATGGTCAATTTAACTTTAAAAAGTCAAAACTGAGTAATTAATTTGGGACAGAGGGAGTATTATTCTTCTAAAATTCGTTGATAAAGACGAGAGATAAAATAGAGAATGCTATATTATTGGAGTAAATAGAGAAATTCAGTAATTATTTTTTTTAAAAATATACAAACAATAAATAATAAAAAAACAAAATTTTTTCTCTAAAAAGACGATTAAAAAGGAACGGAGAAAGTAATAAGTGCATCGAGGTAAAGATGGATCACGTTTAGTTAATGAAGACGAGTAATTAAAAATTGCAATCACACAGATAATCAATATTATTTGATTAAGCCATGTACAATGGGCAACATGTGTGACTTTAATAATGTAGTCAATTCGCACTTGGATTTGTATTCTATTAAGTGATTAGAGACTAATTGATCTTGAGATATAATATTTGGAGCATCATAGAATAACTAAATTATAATAATATAATAGTAATATGTTTATCAGATGCATGTTTTAATTGTTTTACTGTTTAGTTAAGTTAATTTATTTAGTTAGTTTGATTTTTTTACTTACCGTTAATTAGATAATGTGTAAATATGTTCTTAATTGTTTAATTTGTTTTAAATTTATAATATATTAAGAATATAAAAAATTATAATTTATTACTTTTTACACATATTTAATTATTTTTCCTCCTTGGTATCCAAATGGACAAATTTTGGGTTGTTTGTTATTATTTGATATGTCTATGTGGTTAATTGAATAAATATATGTATTTTTTATTTTCAATTGTTAAAATTAACTGATTTTAACGAAATTTATGACGTTTTGAAAAAAAAATAGCACTATAATGATCTGAATAAAAAAAATAATTAATTTAATATTACAAATATAAATTAGAGTTCAGTTCAATAGACAAAAAGTGATTTAATCCGTTCAAAGATATACTTGGAATCTTTCACTTTAGTCCATTTTCTGTTCATTTATTTTGCTTGTGCATTTCTTAAGCAAGAGAAAAGAAAAGAAAAATACAGTAAACTTTATTCATCCACATTTTTTTATGTCAAAAGATAAACAAATTTGGATAAAAAAGAAAATAATTTAATTTTGACTTTTATAATCATATGCTATCCTTTTATTTATAAACATAATTAGATTTAATAAAAAATAAAAATAATAATTAAATTTGAAAGTTATTATAATTATTTTTAAAAAACTAAAAAAATACAAGCAAAATGGGACTTTTAAAGCCAAGGTACATGAAAGAGGGTATTTTTGACTTTTTTCAGCCACTTTTGACTGTTATAGCCCGACCTTACGCTCCATTGGCGAGTGTTATGCACACACCGTTAATCTGGATGGAAAAGGTGACGTTTTCACTTCAACTCAGAAACTCGGGTGTTTAAATGTAGGTTTCTGGACTGCAGGTGGTCAAGTGGGAAAGACGTTAAACCCTAGGTGGTCATATGAAATTAACCCTTAAATTTTTGTTAATTGATTAAATTAGGTATAGAACATGAATATTACTCTCTCCGTCCCAAATTAATTGCTCAGTTTTAACTTTTTAAGTCAAATTGACTATTTTTAGAATTAATAATTAAGCATATATAAATATATTTCTAAAATTATAAAAATTGGGGTTAGTAATAAATTGTATATACTTTCTTTTGGTTATAATCTCTTCACCTATATTTTAGCAAAAATAATAAAAAGATTAGTTTAAAAATGGTCAATTTAACTTTAAAAAGTCAAAACTGAGTAATTAATTTGGGACAGAGGGAGTATTATTCTTCTAAAATTCGTTGATAAAGACGAGAGATAAAATAGAAAATGCTATATTATTGGAGTAAATAGAGAAATTCAGTTATTAATTATTTTTAAAAATATACAAATAATAAATAAATAAAATAAAAATTTATCTCTAAAAAGACAATTAAAAAGGAAACGAGGGAGTAGTAACAGGGACATCCAGGGTAAAGATGGATCACGTTTAATTAATGAAGATATGAGTAATTAAAAATTGCAATCACAGAGATAATCAATATTATTTGATTAAGCATGTAGATGGGGCAACATGTGTGACTTTAATAATGTATAGTCAATTCGCACTTGGATTTGTATTCTATTATGTGATTAGAGACTAATCGATCTTAGAATAACTAAATTATAATAATATAATAGTAATATATTTATCAGATGCATGTATTTGTTTCGTACTAAATAATTTTGTATTATATTAAACATAATGCAGTTACATTATGATAGTACCGTTTGTATTAGAATATTTGTATTTAATTAGTTACAGAGTAAATGGAGGTAAATCATTCCATTACACTATGTGATTAGAGTTTGGCTCTTCTTATTTGTTTCAAATTTCCCTCAAAACATATATATTTGTATTTAATTAGTTACAAAGTAATTGCTTATTATGATACGTGTTTGGTATGAATTCAAGATTACTGAATATATTTTTTATCTTTTACTAAAATATCATTGTGCTAATTTTAATTAAATGATTCATCCATATGATTATTGACAAATGTAATCAACAATCATCAAAGTACTATCGAACTATTAATTATGTTTTACTTAGTAAATTGTATTAAAAAAATTAATATTTTTATAAAATAACAATTCATGATTTATTGAATTATTAAGCACAAAATTTTAAGCATGTCGCTAATAATATATTAAACTTACAATAATAAATAACAAACAATACCGCATATTTTGTATGGAGAATGAGTTATTTTAATTAAACTAAACATGTGGACAAACAATTTTTTTTTTTTAAAAGATACATGTAAATTATGTGACTGATAAGGATATGTATGTCCCAATTATTAAATATAAAGGATATTTTTATCACAATACAAATTTTAAGATGATCATTATGTGGTAATCTCATATTACCAACTATTTTTTGATTATCTGATTATCGAGAATCTTGATATTTTACCAGAAATCTAATTACCGGGAATGTAAAATTATAATATAACAAATACGATCTATAAAGACAATTAGCATACATTATTGTATATTTAAGATGATCGCTTTAAATAACTTATAATAAATGCTTCCTAAAGATTAAATTTTTGAGTCAAAATATAATTTTAAATAATCATATATGAGTCGAATATTCGAGATATGGGTTCATTCGATGTTCATAGACCTTATTAATCAAAAGATGCTATTCCATCGCATTAAGCTTTTACATCATATATTGTTATTCAATATCCAAATGTCTTTTATGTCATATATTGCTATTAAATATTCCAATGTTTAGTCAATATGCATGAGGTAGAAAATCAATACACATGAAAACGAAATATTTTGAATAAGTACTTGCAAGTGTATATTTTTTTATTGTATTGTATTTATGCGTAGAATTTATTCACAAAAAAAGGAATATCCAAAAAGATATTCCAACTCCAACGTTGCCACGACATGACATGTGTCACAATTGTGGGGTAGGATTACACGTAAGACTTGAAATTTTAATATAATATTATAATCTTCCCATTATGCACGCGTGGCTTCCACGTGATAATATAAAAAATTCTCCATAATTATAGTTGTAACATAATAGTCTAATGCTGATGCGTTTGTATTGAAAGAATGAAATGAAAAACGGAACGAAATGATTTTAAAGTATTTTAAGTGTATATTTGTTGGTGGTGGTATGTGTTGTCATATAATGACAAAATTATCACATATCAATTTTATTAGAATGTATTTTATTTTACCTTCTCCACATAAAATAAAAATATAAAGGGATAAAATGAATTTTCATTCTATTAGAATGATTTATTCTTCAAAATAATTATCAAATACATTATTTTTATTTTATTAATTTATTTATTTCATTTTCTCAATTGAAACGTAGCACACGACATAATTACCTTCCAAACCAATCTATAGTTCTTTTGAATTTATACCGTTTTTACCCACTTTTGCAGTTCAATTGAAAGCCTATGCGACGGTGATATCTTCCTTCAGAAAACCCAAGCGTGAGAGAGAATTAATGTATAATAGGAGTAATTAAATACCATACCTGGCTTTATATATTAAACCCAAGCGTGAGAGAGAATATATTTTTTATGATCTTAAATTTAAAATTGATGTGAATTTATTTAATTTTATATAATATAATTATGAATTATATTTTTTTTAAAGTACTTTTAGTTATAAAATTTATTATTTTAAAAATTGAATGAATCAAATTAATTTTAAATTCGTAAATATCTAAATTAACTTTAAAGAACAAATATTAGTCTTATATTTAGAATGGAAGAAGTACTCAATTTGGAAAATGTGTAAAATTTAGAAAAATATATTAAACTCATATATCAATAGTTCATTAGTGTGCACGATCTTTTTAGTTATTTTTTATTATTTCAACCTCAAACGCTGTAATTCTAACCGAATAAGAATTACACTTTCAACAACACAAGGGATAATATATTGATAAACGAACAAGATGATAACTTTTTAAACGCACTTTTAATTGCGTTTGTAAAACGCTATCACCGTTACAACCGCTGTCGCTGTCATATAAATAAATGAACCCTAAGACCAGGAAGCTAACTAGGCGCTAAACATACTTTTTTGTAGTTAATCAAGCACTAAAGCTACTTTAAAAGGATTGATATAAAGCTTTAAAACACGTGAATGATATATTTTAAATAAAATAAAAATAAGAATACTCCCTTGGTCCCCAATCTAGATTCTGTTCAAATTTAAAAATTTTATAATGTTATTAATGTGGCTTTCATAAACACATTTAAAAATAGATTTTTCCATGACCATTCCTCAATAAACATTAAAGGATCCCGGGAGTTTAGTAATATTTGACTAAAAAATTGATTATTTACAAGTATTTTGTTATGCATAATTATATTATTTTACATAATTATACATGCACAGAATATAATATTTATATTGTTACTTTATTTATCAGGAACTAATTGAGGCATGAAAAAAACAACTCCAACGGTACAGTCCCTCCGTCACACTAGAACGATACACACAAGAAATGTATAATCTCCAAATAAAAAACCCACAAACATTCATATGTCAGTAAAATATATAATGGAGGGTAATTGATTTATTAGGATGTAATCAAAACTTAACTAAAAAATATTAATTTTGAGGGATAAATATTTATGGAACAAAAATAATTTTTTAAATATTTTATAAATCTTATAAATGAAACTATTTTTTTTTTTGAAAAGGATAATAATAATTTGGAATAGAAATAGTAGTATGAAACATGTTTGAATTGATTGAATAGTACTTTGTACTTTATAAGGAAAAATTTGTTTTTTGAGTCCTCTTATATATTATATCGTGAGAATTTTTTATGAAATTATGATTATGATGTATATTAATATATGAAATTAAGTAGGATTATAAAATTGACTCATCATATTAAAAAATATCGTTAAAATATTATTAACTATAGTTATTCACGTAATTTACAACTACAAAATTGATATATAAAATCGTAATATATATTATTATTCTTTGTTTTTTAATATATAAAATTTTTTTATTATACAAATAGACTGCACCACAATAGACGTAAGAAAGTAGCCCTGAATCCCACCACTCAAGAGTCACCGAAAAATTTGTACTTTATAGGAAAAGTTTGTTAAGTTAATCCTGGTATCTGTGTGTAATATATTGTATCGGGTTGGAATTAAGGATGAATACACTTGATGGAGTATATAGTACTCCTGGTTAACTAACTATATGAAGGTGGTATAGATTATAAAACTGTGTTCTGACTGCCGATTCGTTGACCTTAATTATTAAACACCAACAAGTTCTACCTCTACTACAACTAGTATCAGACCCTCTCAGTGAAGGCACCATCTCATATATATATATATATATATGTATATTTGTAGGGACAAAAAGAAAAGTAAATTTGTAACATAGCTCCAAAAGAGCGGTTATTTTCTCCCATCTCCCCTAATAATATACTAGTCTTGGTACGTAGCACATGCGTTGTCTGTGTAATAAACATAGACATAATAAGAGTTCTAACAAATTTAACGGATAAAATAAAAAATTAATCGAATGTAATTGTAATAAAACCAAACTTTTAAGGGGAAAAAGAAAACAAAATTGTGACACAACCTCAAGAGAACTATTATTTTCTTCCCTCTCTTTTTATAATAACTAGTCAGTATGATATGCACACACGTGTGTGCGTGTAAAAAACAAAAAAAAATATTAATAATAATTGTTAAAGTATAAGAGGTTATAATAGAGCGAGAGAGTAAATATATGGATAAAAAATAGTGAGAAAGCTTCAAGAATGAAGCGGTTAAAATTCTTTTTGTCCCTTATAATAAGGAATAATATATATATATATATATATATATATATATATATTAAAAATACATTTTCTATTGAAATATTGTTGCGGTTGTATTGTGGTAGGGAAGTATTTTTAATTTCTGATTGTCAAATCTTATAATGAAAGATGTAAAATATAATGATCATTTAAGGCCTTATATTCACTATTCGCTATAAATCAGCTTTTATATATATATATATATATATATATATATATAGTACACACTTTATTAATTACAAGTCGTAGTCGCACATGCGTTGCGTGTGTAAATTATATAGGGTAAAATAAAATTTTTATAAAATTTAGAGAAATAAATAGAAAGATATAAAAAATTATCATTAAAAAGGACAAAATAGTAATATATATATATATATATATATATAAAGTTATAAAGACAAAAGAGAAGAAAAAAAAGTGTAATCCAATTATACAACACTTATGGAGGAAATAAAGACTTTATAATATAGATACATATAGATATAGATATTCCTTGAGTAGCTAAGAAATTTTTATGCTATTGTGCTTATATACTTTAGTAATTCATATTCCTTGAGTTGGTAATAAATTTTATGCGATTGTGGCATTGTGCCCGCAAGTGGGCTACGGTCATACTTTGATTAAATATTCTTTTATATAGCAAAAAATCTCCCTTAGTGCATTCTATGACTTTGGTTTAGAAAAGTGTTGTTTTATATGTGTGTGTGTGTATATATATATATATATATAGTTATTTTTCTGACATATAAATTTGGATTCATTATGTGAGAAAATCATTGTAAACATATAAATTAGAAAGCTTGAATTTGAAGTGTATAAGAACCAAGGCCACAACTCTACGTAGAATTAGCAAATGGGCATTGGTTAAATATTACCAAATAGGCATGTTAGAAGTTTCGTTTGTCAGCTTATAATAATAATTATTATTAATCCTTTTATATATATATATATATATATATATATATATATATATATATATATATATAGACACACACTTTAATCAAACTTAACTAAGACTATTTAATTAAATGACTTAGTTTATAATTAATTTTTTTTAATTAAAACTCAACCAACATTGCACCTCCTTTATTATTGATAGCGAATTCAGACAATATTGTTGACCGACTAGTCTCTAACATTAGCATCAAAGGCAGATTCAGAGGCACTATATATCTCCATATTAGTTCATTTTAAGACTCTTGGAGACCGACTACTCAAATTCGACAATTGGAGGGAGACACACGAAAACCATCATTGTCATTCTCATTTGGCATTATTATTGATGAATTGACTAAGTATGTGATCTCATGTACATGAATTTAATTTAAAAGATTCGAGATAAAGAGCTAGCTAGCTAGCTAGCACATTAAACAAGTTAAGTTGTAATGATGAAAATCATGATAGGTTGAAAATATGAGAGTGGTGTTTTAAAAGAATGTCGGACTTTCCAAAGTCTTTGTGCTTTACTGAAGTCCCACGTTAAGAAAATTTGACAAAAGTTTCTTAATTGTGTAACACGTAGTGATGACCGATGAAATTAAAATTATTATTTTGTGGGATCAAAATATTGTGAAGTTATAAATAATTTGACGGAAATTCAGGGCTTGTCAATTTTTTTTGGTCAATTTTATACTTTCCAGTTATATATATAAATAAAAACACATATTTGGTTAATATTTAATATAATAAATAGTAACACTATATATATACACATATATACTTTAATTTATTGATCCTTAGTACGCTTTTCTAATCACAAAGTTATTCATAAATACTTAGTTTTTTAATTATAAGCTTGGAACTCGTGCGAGGTATGAATTATTTTTCTTATATTTTTTTGTTTATCAAATTAATTCAATTGTGAGTTTCTCTTTATTATTATTATTATTATTATTATTATTATTATTATTATTATTATTATTATTATTACTGTATATATATGACATTAATATTTTTCATGACTTTTCTTTTACTTTATTGTGAAATTCAGGCATGCATGTTTACATAGATATCGAAATATAATTACATTCATTGAATTTGAATATGTATTATTATAATTATATAATTTGTATTTGAGAATTATAAACTGATGACCAAATTACTCTTGAAATAACCAACCAAATTAATTTGGATAATATCTTCAGTTGCCTTATTATATAGTAATAATAGATTTCAAACAATAATATAGATTAGATTATAATTTATCTTAAACAAAATTAAAGGGAGATGCATATATAAAACACTAGGAGTGATATGAGATTAAGAAAATTATAAAAATTTCAATTTGATCCCATACATTATAAAATTTATAAAATTTTAGTGAGTCAATATACTTAAATTTTGTTCCTACATGACCCGATCAATTCGATCAGGCACTCGCCATCTATTTTCATTGTTCAATTCTTTGGCAGTATTAAACTTTTTTATTTATTTTAATTTTAACATTATTATGAAGTAATTTTTTTCCAGTCTCCTCAACGAAGCTTCGTCCCTGGTAACACGAGATTGCTAGAAAACTTTTGTAGTTCAAGTTGTAAAGGAATAAATACCTAGGAATGTTTCAACTAACTCTAATAAGTTAATTCGATGGGTCAATGAGGTTTGTTTCCTTCTTTGACTACCTGAGTTCGAACTTTAGAATTAGTATTGAAGATGGATATTTTGAATGCACTAGACTGATGTGAGGAGGAGGGGATGTGCCCTTAAATCGTTCAAAGAGAGGATTTAGTCTCGACTAATACATTAATTAGTCTAAAAATACCCTTATCGTTAAAATAAAAATAAAAAAAAAATAGAAAAAGAAAGAGAATGAACATTACAACAAGAAAAGCGCAATAATAAATCAGAAAGTGATATTTTTTTGTTGTTGAAGGTTTAGTGATATTCCAATATTCGCTTTTAGTCGTTTCAATTGCACATTACAACCAATCATTACTAATTGATTGGTGGTAATTTTTTTTGAAAAATAGCTTATCATAAATACCTTCTTAATGAAATTTCACTAAACTTCAGTTTTATTTCATCCATAAGAAACACTCTTAACTTTCAATTTTTTTTTAAAATACAAATATATTATTCCACCACATATTTATTCCATTTTAATTATGAATACAATGATGGGCCATGGCAGCATTAAGTATAGGGTGCTAACAAATGATCAAAGATAGTGGGTTGGTGGGCTCATTATAAGCATAATAATTTTGAGACAGGTTACAATAGAAAGTGTTTGAGATAGATTGGGCCTAGGATTATTATAATCGAGGTTGAGACAATTTGAGGTGTTGATATATACACAATGTATTATCAATTATGCACAACAACATGATAAATCCAGGGGGATAAACTATCAATACAAGGTTTCCATACCTAAATTTGTTATAAAAAGGAAAACGATATACATTACGATTTGTGAATATTTATATCGATTTTTTGGTTGTTAATTACGTAAACAAGTATTAGTAATATTTTTTTGGAGAGATGTGTAATAAGTGAGACCTTTTAATAATTTCTATCAATCTCATGTATCGATAAGTTTTACAATTATAATTCGGCGTGAATTTATCGCAATACATAGCAGAACTTTTATAAAAATAAGACTTGCTTTCCGAAGGAGGTAATACTTAAAATTGTGTATGCGAGTTTAGAGAGAGAGAAAAAAGAGGAAAAGATAGAAAATTTACTCTTTTACTGAATATATTTATATTACATAAATCTGTTTCATTTTTTCTAATTATTTGATGGTGAACTTTAATCACTGTCAGGGGAAAAATAACAATTTTAGTGCTTGTGGTAGTACTAAATTCGTAAATCATAATCAAATCAAAAATTTAAAATCTATAATTTTTTCAATGATCACACACTTGTGCTGTTAAAAGAAATACTAATGTTGCGTTTGAATTGAAAGAATAGAATAAAGAGTAGAATGATTCATTCCATTCCAGCTGGAATGAGTCATTCCAAATTTTTAAATTTGGGAGAAATGAGAATAGTTCATTCCATTCTAACGGAATAACCAAATACAATTTTTTTCATTCTATAAGAATGATTCATTTTATTCTAACTCTCATTCCAAACACAGTATAACTTTTTTTTTTTTTAAATGGTGAAACTTGTACAACCAAATGAAATTGCTATGGCGGACTTTGACAATATGAGTTGATAATTGGTCAGGATATTGGGAATGGGAACATCACTTTTTTAAGAAACTTGAAGTATATGTTTGATAATCCCTCGGTCCTTCGAAGATGAGCAAAGTTTTAGGCATATTAAGAAAAAAAAAAGTAAATAATTTTTTTTTTAGTCAAATTGATTTTTTTTAGTCAAATTGACTATTTTTAAAATTAATAATTAAACATATATAAATATATTTTTTAACATTATAAAAATTGGTATTAGTAGTAAATTGTATATATTTTCTTTTGGTTATAATCTCTTCACCTATATTTTGACAAAAATAGTATAAAAATTAGTTTTAAAAATAGTCAATATGACTTTCAAAAGTCAAAACTAAACAATTAAAATTAGTTTTAAAAATAGTCAATATTTCATATTAAAATAGTATATACAGTCCCATATGTTTGGGCAGGTAGAAGTCCAAATTGGCTGGTTTTGCCATTTATATATTCCCTTCATCTCCAAAGTTACAATGTTACATTTTCTGTACCCCTCTTTGTCAACGCTGATTGGAGTACTTCAATGGCGTTTACTTCTTCTTCTTCTCCATTCAAGGGGGATATACTGAAAGGAAAGGTGGCCCTTTTAACTGGGGGTGGATCAGGGATTGGGTATGAAATTTCAGTGCAATTGGGTAAACATGGAGCCTCCATAGCTATAATGGGTCGACGCAAACATGTGGTTGATTCTGCTGTATCTGCTCTTACCTCTCTCGGTATTCAGGTGATTTTCCCAACATTTCCCATCTGGGTTTCTCTTTATTGCTTTCAATATGGAAAGAAAAGTTTTTTTTTTCCATTTATTTTATTTTGTTTATTCAAAATTTATCTACATTTTAGCATCCCAATTGAGTTTAGTGCTTGATTTTGCCAATTTGATACTATGTCCATTTCTCATTCACAAAATTTGCAGATATTAAAGATATATTTCTGTTTCATGTGTATTGCTAAAAATAATAAGCTGTTAGTGTAGCAGTGAGTTATGATAATGTTATTACGATGACAAATTTGTGGATAATTGTTTTATTCTATACAATTATGGAAAAAAATAATTGACAAATGGGACTCTTTTTGTGGGAGAGAGAGAGTACTACTTTCTTGGTTCCCATTTCCTTGCATCTTTTTTTTTTTTTTTTTCTTTTTTTCTTTTTTTGATAAAGTGGAGTTACCCATTTCCTTGCCTTTTGTTTAGCCAACTTTTTTCTTTTGGCTGGAAAGTTTCTTATACATAGAATTTTCAGCAATTTATATGTTTCAAATTCAATTTTAATATAATTGTTTTGCGTTCTAAAACCTCAAACCTGAAAGGCACAAGCTTTTTGATCGTGGTCAGTTAGTAGGTATATTCGACTTTATGTTTTCTATTAATATTTGTGATATATGTTGTCAAGTATCAATTTGGTACCAAGAAACTTGGTCTTTGAACTATGCTTCAAAATGAATGTTAGTCTTAGTGCAGTCTTCTTTTATGTTATGAACTGAGTTGATCTTAGTCTCAATTCATAACTGAGATTTTCTATTAAAAAAAGAAAAAGAGAGCCAGGAAATGAGACAAGAAGAATATAATGAGGGAGATATTTGAGTTTCAGAGAGCAGAGAAAGTAAAGAGATAAGTAGATTAATGTATTCCGTTGCTCAAGTTGAATTTATGGTTACTCATTTACATACTAAGCTACTTTTGATAGCATTCCACCCTCGTTCAAATATCAGTCAATCCTTGTGTTTCATATATGAAGTAATGATTCTCCCCAAGAAAGAACCTCTCAATTCCTTTAGTTGTTCATAGAGATTTAAAAGTAGATAAATTATTTTGGAGAAAGAATCTGGTATTCTATATAGACAATCATTAAATAAACTGAAAATGGAATTGTATAGGTGCCTGAAATTCTTTCAACAATGTTGCAAATTTTGACTTCAGAGTTTCACTCGTGTTATTTTAATAATCTTATTGTATTCTCACTCGATGTTCTTACTTTGTTCTTAGATATTTAATAATTTTGCATTTGATCAATTAATCAACTCGTTTAAGCAGTTATATATCATGCAACCATTTACATGGATGATTAGATTAAGTTCTGGTTTCATGACTTCAGAATCACATTATTATTGCTTCATTGCAGGCTTTTGGGATTGAGGGAGATGTCCGTAAACGAGATGATGCAGTTAGAGTTGTGGAGTCAACAGTTAAGCATTTTGGTAAGCTTGACATTCTTGTGAATGCTGCAGCTGGCAATTTTCTAGTTCCAGCAGAGGATTTGACCCCTAACGGATTCCGGACAGGTCGCTTCCTTTAACACCAAGATTTATAGCATTTTTACATTCTAAATAGTTTTCTCTTTTGTAAGGTTAAAAATATTTCACAAAATCCTTGTATTAAAAGCTTTGAGTTAATACTATTGCAACACATTCATGTAAGTTCTAAATGTTACTGACCAATAATTGATATGTATTTCTATATTATCCTTAAGTTGAAAGAACCTAAACATCCATTTCATGTCAGGATAGGGTACAATGATCTTTTACTTGGTGAAGAAAGTATTACTAATTACAGCTCAGTTTCTTCTTCTAGGTCTGGTTTTAGCCGTCCTGAAATTTAAAGAAGGTCAAAATAAGAATCTATTATCTATGTAGTCTTTGCTGAAACTAGCTCTCTTGTAAAACTTTTAAAAGGTATTTGACATCACTGGAGTAACTTCTACTCAAATTTGAGGAGTAAATTTTAACATTATTCAAATGTTATTTGTGACCAACGAAATATGTTGTACGGGACATGCAAATTGTCAAATGAATTAATAAATGTTATTGAAAAACGACCTTTTGTAGTTTTCAAATTGCACTTCATTCGTTGATCAATATTAACATCAGATGATAATGTCTTGTTTCCATGTGACATCTCCTTGCATCCTTTCAATTTTCATGCCATGGGAGGTTCTCGAAGGTATATACTAAGCATGTATGTATCTTTGGTTGGTCAATGCAGTAATAGATATCGATGCGGTTGGCACTTTTACCATGTGCCACGAAGCACTCAAATACCTAAAGAAAGGGGGACCAGGGAAAAACTCATCCAGTGGCGGACTTATTATAAACATAAGTGCAACTTTGCATTATACAGCAACTTGGTATCAAATCCATGTTTCTGCTGCCAAGGTTTGGTAGTGCTGTTCTAATTTGTAAAAATATTATTTTGAAATTTTATTAGATATTCACAGTTTTGCCTTTCACCAGGCAGCTGTTGATAGCATTACAAGAAGCTTGGCATTAGAATGGGGAACGGATTATGATATCAGAGTCGATGGGATTGCACCAGGACCTATTGGTGACACTACTGGTGTAAGTAAACTTGTACCTGATGAGATAAAGGGCGAAGCTCTACAGACTCCATTATTTAAATTTGGGGAGAAATGGGATATTGCTATGGCTGCTCTCTACCTTGCATCTGATGCAGGTTAGTAATGTTTGTTTCTTTAATCCTCTAGCAAGGCCATTTAAATCCAACCGCCCATTGGACAGTGGTTACTTTAATGCAATAAAAAACTCCAAATATGGTCCCTATATCATCCTCTTATCTCTGCATCTTTAGTCATTTTTTTGTTCCATTTTTCCTACGTATGCCAAATATATATTCAAGGAAGTCCTTTTAGTTTTATGATCAATATGATTAACCTCTAAAGTTGAAAATTCTGTCTTCTAATACCGTTATGATATAATTATAGTCAATGCATCTAATATGGAACAATTCTCGTGATACTTAGTTTATTGGTTTTCCAATCTAAAGATTTTCAGAGGTATCATTTTATCTCTTGGTTGCTAAGTGTTAAACTTATATGTAACTAACGATCTTTTGATATCAGAACCATCATTTTTATGAATAATAGCCTTGATGGAATGGTTGAAAGAGCTAGGTGTAGAAAATTGGGACTCGTATTGCAATGCAAATGTGATATTTTTATTGCTGCAACAAAGTGCTACTTTTGGAAGAATTTCAGTGTTGTCAAAATCTTACACGCTTGTCAAAAACAACAAATTATTTGCACAAGACTTGAATTCTTCGGCAATGGCTCTATGTTATGTCTAATGTCTTTCGTATGAAGAATTAATCAACGTTTTCAGTTTATGTGACAAATTTAGTTCTTAATTCTTCACTATTTCCAGTAATGTTTGGTAAAAATCTCATTAACCTTTTGGTGGTTCTAGGAAAATATATAAATGGGACAACACTGGTACTAGATGGAGGATTATGGTTGAGCAGCCCTCGCCATTTATCTAAAGAGGCAGTGAAGAATCTTTCTCGTGCAGTAGAAAAGAGGTCTAGAGTTGCCCCTATCGGGCTACCAAAGAGCAAGCTATGACAACTCCTCCCTTCATTTGAAGATGAAGTAAAGAGATAAATGTGCGTTTCATATCTGCATTCAGATTTGACCCTGCGTAATTCGAATACAAATATTATCTGTATATGTTACGCACAATTGAACAAAAATGAGTATTTGAAAGTCTTATTATATATGACGATAAATTTATATCGATAGTATCTTATTGATACTATCGCGTAGATTTTCACGTTAATCGCAATTCAATTTTATTATAAATTTGTTATATAAATTATTTTTCTTTGAAATATCGTATCAACATCAAAATTTGTAGTCGTTTTTTTAATTTTTAAATCAATCTTTTATATTCTTGTAAAATAAAATATCAAGTGGTATTCTATGCCTCTTGCTTAGCTAAGCAAGAGGTCTTAGGTTCAAATCTCCTGCTTCAAATTAGTAAAAAATAAAATAAAAAATAATGCTTCAACCAACTATATAAATGACAAATAACATTCAGTCAATTAAAAATACAAAAAATAAAAATCAAAAGTATTGTCCATCAAAACAAATAATAACACAACAAAAGAAAAAAAACAATTATGAGCGAGTCATTATAAGTTGATACCCAATTTTTCATGCCATTTTCAAAGTCAAACTTACTCATCCACCATCAACTAACAAAAGGAAAAAAATAAAATAAAATAAAATTAATGAGCTAATTAAAATTGATATAGTTTTATCCGACATCACCAATATATATATATATTATACACACAAATAAAAGACAATGTGTAAACACCCGTGTGTTGTCGCAAAAGTAACATAACAAGTAGGTGTATAATAAGTAAAGACTCCAAATTTGACCGCAAAACATTGCTTACTAATAAAATAATAAATGTCTGTTACAAGTACACAAGCCATAAGAATTTTGGAACAAAGACTAGAGTAGGGGTTTATTACTACTTCAATGGCTTCTTCTTCTTCTTCTCCATTCCAGGGAGATATACTGAAAGGAAAGGTGGCTCTTTTAACTGGGGGTGGATCTGGAATTGGGTATGGAATTTCAGAGGAATTGGGCAAACATGGAGCCTCCATTTCTATCATGGGTCGCCGCAAACATGTTGTTGATTCTGCTGTCTCTGCTCTCACCTCTCTCGGCATTCAGGTCTTTTTTTCCATCATTTCCCATCTGGATTTCTCTTTAATTGCTTAAAACTTAAAAGTAAAAGAACATTAAAAAAGTTTCAGTGTTTTATTATAATTCCTTGTGTAACTGTGTTTGTATATATTTCAGTTTCCTTCATGTGTTTATTCAATTGTGTTTTTCATAATTTTTACATATGTTTAACATAATATCATCATTTCCCATATAGGGGTTTTTCTTTTGGTTGATTTGAAAGTGAAAGAACAGAAAAAAGATTCAATCTTTTGTTATGATTCCTTGTATTTGAGTATCTTTGAATTTCCTTCATGTGTACATTCAATTGTGTTTTTATGATTCATACAAATGCTTAACATATTATCATCATTTCCCATCTGGGCTTTTTCTTTGGTTGATTTGAAAGTAAAAGAAAGCTACAATCTTTTGTTATAATTCCTTGTGTTTGAATTTATTCCAATTTCGTTGTGTTTAGTCATTTGTGTTTTGCTAATTCATATATATGTTTAACATATTAACATCTCAATAGAGTTTGGTCTAATGGTCCTTGCTTCTCAATACTTCATTGGTTATCTTTAATTGCTTTTCTTTTTGCTGGAAAAAGTTACTTAGTAATTGAAATTTCTTAATATTGCACTTTAATTTATCCGATTCTTCTAATTCATATGTTAACCTGGGAAATAGTGGTGTTAATTCTTGTGTTATATCTCAACCTTGCTTCTCTGAGTAATGACTTGGAGAGTCGAAGCTAATTTGTATTGCAAATTGGGAGTTTTTATTAAACTTGGGTTGGAGTTAAGTTAATACTATGTTGGTTGCTAAGAAAGCCTGTAGGTAATCAGAGCTATTCATTTTTATTTTCTCAATTTTGAGAAAAAAGTCCCTGCCTTCTAACATACGAATCTCAAACATATAAGACAATTACAATTCAATCTTCTTACCTTTTAGAGCCTCAAACACAGAAGCTGTTGAAAAAGAAATTTAAAATATTATTTATCAAAATAAAATAAAATATTAGTAAGTAGTTTTGTTTTGTGGGTCTTTTGTAGTCATACAAGAAGAACAGGAAGGTTTCCGAAGCGTGGGAAGTTGGGAACTAGAGTTCCACACCGGAAGAGGAAATTAAACAAAGTGACCATGGTCCACGGTCCATGGTCAATGGGTAATTAAATAATTCCCATAAGTGCAGCCCACTGCACCACCTGCAGAAGCAAGGTGTCGGATGTAGGCCAGTGGTTGCACGTACAATATTCTTATCATAGATGGATTGTCTAACATAACTATATAGACAAATTATAAAAATATGGTTAGGATATACAATGTTGATAACCTTATAAATGCAAGGTCACGAATTCAAATGGTGTCAAGCAGTCATCATTTATTATATACGTTGACGGAAAACACTCCGTAAAATACAAAAAGATCTACTCTTCCTTTTTCTTCAAACTCCTTGTATATTATTTGTCCATAGAAAATTTATTGCTTTTAAATTCTTGCATTTGAATCATTTCATTTAAACTGTTATTTTCACACAACCAATTACGTGGAATGATTGTATTAGCTTCCTGACTTCAGAATGGCACTATTGTTATTACATTGCAGGCTATTGGGATTGTGGGAGATGTCCGCAAACAAGATGATGTAGTTAGAGTCCTGGAGTCAACTATCAAGCATTTTGGTAAGCTTGACATTCTTGTGAATGCTGCAGCGGGCAATTTCCTAGTTTCAGCAGAGGATTTGAGCCCCAATGGTTTCCGGACAGGTTGTTACCTTTACCACCAAGAGTGTATATTCTTTTTATTCTAAATAATGTTTGTGAAACACTATATTATAATGGTTAAAAGAAATTGCCAGCATTAATCCTACTTATATTATTGTTGGTCTTTGATATCAAAATAAGTTGCTTTGAGTTTATACCAACTGCAAGTCATTCATGTAAGTTCTAAGTGTTACTAACCAAGGATTGATAAATCAAGCAAGTGTATAATGTAATTACTGCTTGTAATTTCTTTATCCTTAAGTTGGAAAATCCTACACCTTCCACTGCATGAGGATTGGGCAAAATAATGTATTTTTAACTAGGAGAAGAGTCTGGTTTTAACAATTGTGAAACTGAAAACCTTCCCCGGGACATAGATCATAATAATAATTTACGTAGTTTATGGTGAAACTAGCTGTCTTGTAAAATTCTATGACAATCATAGACATCCAGGATTAACTTCTATTAGAAACTGACTCAATTCAAATGTTGTGAACATGATGAAATGATTTATACAAGAGATACAAACTCTTGAATGAACAAGTTAATAAAATTACACTTTACTGGTTGACCAGTATTTAGATCACATGACACAGTCCCTTTTTTATGTAAATGAAAATCTCCTTTCATGCGGTTCATGCTACAGAAGGCTCTCAAGGTATCTCTCAAGGTATTTAATAAGTATTTTCTGTTTTCATTGGTCTCTGCAGTGATAGATATCGACGCGGTTGGCACTTTTACCATGTGTCACGAAGCACTAAAGTATCTTAAGAAAGGGGGACTGGGGAGGGATCCATCTAAAGGAGGAACCATCATAAACATAAGTGCAACTTTGCATTATACAGCAACTTGGTATCAAATCCATGTTTCTGCTGCCAAGGTTTGTTAATTCTGTTCTATATTTTATTTTATTTTTTATTTTTTAAACATGTATTTGTCTATTTGATATTTCACAGTTTTGCCTTTTACCAGGCAGCAGTTGATAGCATTACAAGGAGCTTGGCGTTAGAATGGGGAACAGATTATGATATAAGAGTCAATGGGATTGCACCAGGACCTATCGGAGACACTGCTGGTGCTAGCAAACTTGCACCTAAGGAGATAGAGAGATCAACTCCTCGAGCTCCTCTGTTTAAAATGGGGGAGAAATGGGATATCGCCATGGCTGCTCTCTACCTTGCATGTGACGCAGGTCAGAAACTGTCTACATTTATTTAGCCGTTTACTTGCATCTATAAGCCACCCATTGGCCAGCTTTACTTTAATGTATGTTTTTCAATGGTCCATTTATTATCTTGATCTTTGTTTTAAAAACAAATTTTTTGTAGCTGCATTAAAAGTATTTAAAATGGTAAAGAAGTTTTCTTGGAACTTGAAAACTTTAAGGGGGGAAAAGATGGACCAAGTCCTATTGAGTAAATGTATAGTCCTAGCTAGATTAAGGATTTACTGCTCCATCACTTTTGGTCTCTGCCATAAATAAATAGTTATGCTTAGGAGTTTAATTTTGTATGGCATGCTAGTAGTAGAAGAAAGACAGAAGAGAGGGGGAAGTTTCAAACTGAGCAACTAGTCCATGACTGATTCTCTTGTTAAGAAGTTTCCATAATCACCAAAAGAAGGCAAAGAAGAAAAGAGATTTTTTTTAATAATGTCAGTAAGTCAAGCATGTGAAGAGTTCTGACTAAACATCCTTCAGACGGCTGCCGTTGAGTTTTTTGTTTTTTTTTTGGAAAATAATCTGCTCATTGCTCAAACTATAGAACCCAAGGAATTTTATTGACATATTTATTTATTCTGGCTATATTCCTTATCTAATTTGCCTCCCTTTCCTAAATAAGAAACCGATGTAATATTATCACATCAAAGAAAGCAGGATTAGGACACCAGCTTTATCAATAGCAGTAAGCTTCTAAGACTTTCACTTATACAACAAAGAAATAGGCTCGTATGAATTTCCACATTAGCGTGTTTTGACATTATCTTCTCTCAGCCTCTCAAGCTTTATGATGCATCACGAGAAACATGTCCCTAACCTATAAGTTCTACAACATACGGTTGCAGCATTTCTTCTATCCTTCATACCTTCAAATAAGCGTGGGACCCTTTATATGAGTCCGAAAGGGTTCCTCCTTATTCTACTCGTAAGCCTTGAAATCCTGATAGGTGGGTGATGCGCAGCAAAAGAGGAAGATTAAGCGATCAATTACTTATTATTTTATACTGGCATGTAAACCCCGTGCGCACGGGGTCTTATTTGTTTTTTTTAATAATTTGATTATATGCTCGGATAATATATTATATTTATACGTATATTTTAATAATAGTAACAATTTTGTATTATGTAAGGTGATCTTCGCAAAAAAATAATTTCCTTCTAAATATATTATATGATTAATAATAAAATTCTACTTATACTTGAAATATAATTTACTTATATTTTAATAATAATAACATATTCAAGTTAGTTAAGACGATCTTTATGAAAAATTATTTTCTTCTCAAACTATATTATCTAAGTAGAAATAAAATCTTATTTAATAATGGTAACAAATTAATGTTTGATAAGGTGATCTTATAATTTATTTTGTTTAGTAAAAAATATATTACAAATTTTAGTACTTGACTCTGAACCAAATTACGATAATGTTGACCTTTTTAATTTTGTTTTCAAAAATTATTATTGGATAGAGAAATTAATTTTTATTTTTGAATTTAATAATTGAATCAAATTGTTGGTTAGTACTCCCTCCGTCCTCAAAAGGATGACTAAAGGTATAATTTTTTTTGTTCACAAAAAGTCAAGCTAAGGTGCATAAAATAAAGGGTAAAAATATTATTTAGTGGAGTCCACTAATATAAAAAAATAAAAGTACTCATCACTTTCTATAATCTTGTGGGGCCTTTAAGGGTAAATTTGAAACTTTTTTACTCTTTTCCTCTACTCTACTCTTTTCTTAATATGTATGAAAAATGTACTTTGCTCATCCTTTTAAGGACAAAGGGAGTTTATGATATAGAATAATGCTACAGACACAAACTATTCTACAAACATTTTACAAACTGCTGATGTGGCATACTCCCATATGACAGAACTTTATATGACGTCATATAAAGTTCTGTCATATGGGAGTATGCCACATCAGCAGTTTGTAAAATGTTTGTAGAATAGTTTGTGTCTGTAACATCACTCTTTATATAAATATTATAAATATATATAAGTAATAATTGTAAAATCCTACTTATATTTGAATTATAATTATATTTCAATTTAATAATAATAACAAAATAATATCAGATAAGATGATCTTATGATTGTTTTATTGTAAAATTGTAAAAACTATATTATCCACGTAGTAATATAATTTTGTTTAAACATGAATTATTATATATATATATATTTTCAATAAAAGTAAGAAACTAATATTATATGAGATGATCTTATTTTGATTGTTTCCTTATAAAACTATATTTCTAAATTTGTTTTCTTAAAAAACTATGTTACTAATTCTAGTTTCTAATTTGGATAGATTAATGATAGAAGTTGACTTAACGTAGGAAAAGTAAAAGGTCAAACCAAAAAAAGGGTGAACCAAAAAAAATACGAACAAAAAAAATAAAATGCGGAAGAACTAAATTGTCTATTTAATTATAGTATAGATTGTTATTTAGGTAATTAGAGATAAATATATTGTAATTAATAATTTTATTTTTATTATATTAGGTAGATTATTCTAGAAGTTTAATTAGAGTAGTAGATTTTAATTAGGAGAGTTTTAATTATGGTAATAGATTTGAATTAGGATATTGTTTTCTTTTTTCAATTAGTGTTTTGATTTATTCTCAAAGTATTAGGTTTTCTATTTAAGTATTGCAGTACATTATTATTTTTTAGATTATTGAATATGAATTGATTTGAAAATAGTATGTTTTGTAGTTTGTGAGCCTTGTTTATCCCTCAATTCCTCTGTTCCTCTCTTGTCCTACATCATAATAGTATCAAGAGCAAAAATTCTTCGTATCTTTTGTTTTTACCCAACTTCTTCCTACCAAAATTTTCTTGGCCTCCATCAAATTATTGAAATTCGTTAGAAAATCGACAAACAATTTTCATAAATGAAAAGCATAGATCTGCAGTAGGAATTGTCGTCATTTCAAAATACTTAAACCATTGATACAAATTGAGTGAAATTTATGAGTTAACACGAAAGGACTAAAATTTCCTTACTATGGCCAATTACCGAGCTTAAGATTACTCGACAATGTATTTGCTTGTTTCTGTGGTAGAAAAAAATAGTAAGCTGTTTGAGCCAATGTATTACCTAGATCATGGTTCGATGTGGTATGTGGAACGAAATCAGAATGAAAAATGTCATTTCTTGTGGTACATGATACAATAGGGTAAGGTTTCTCCATATCACTTAATTTGTACAAATAACGTTTATTTGGAACATGATTCATTAAAAATAATTTTCTAAAAAGATATATTCTAAAATAGTTGAGATATAGCTAATATTGGTTGAGATGTAGTTAATATTGGTTGAGCTATTTATAAGCGTAGCGTCACAACAAGCGTATTTTCAATTAGATCCCCGGTCTTTGGCCTGAAGCTATATGAGGCAGAAACTCGTCCCACGTACAGTTCGAAGGCCGAGCTTGTCCCCAGCAAATAACCTACGAACAAGAAGAATCCTAGAACAAAATGAGAAGTAGCTAACCAACTTCTAGGAGAAACATAATTGACTGCATTGATCTCGGTAGCTACGCTACCCATAGAATTTAAAGCACCTAAGGAGCATAAGTCATATATTTTGCAGAATGCCGTTCTTACCAAGGTTGTATGTCTTTTTTCAGCCTACTCAAGTCCAACCCATTTGGACCCCTTAGAGGTTCTAATCAAGGGGCATGCAAATCCCAAAAACGCATAGTTTCTCCTCCAAAAATGAGTAAATTTTTTTCTCTTCTTTGCGAATCCGGTTCCAATGCTTGCGTACTAACTTAGCTGCTAGTCAAACAAAGTGCTCATTTGGTTACATACTTGGCATTCCTTAGAATCTTATTTTACATATTAGGGTTATAATAGAGTGTTATAGATTTATTCATTTGATTATTATACTTTGTAAATATTCTAAATATTTTAGAAGATAATTCTAGATAGTTTTGCTTTCTATTAAATTCGATCTTAACAATTGGTTGTATGGCCCAAGGGCTATATAGGAGGATGTTTCTCATTTGTAAATCATAAAACAAAGTTGTGATAATGTTGTGTGATTAAAGGTTGAGTAAATAGGGTTAAATTTTTATTTTTTTTGAATCAAACACGATGTTTCAGAATGAGAGTGTACCATATTTTGGAACGTTCGTACCAAAATGCAATTCGCTACTATGTTAGTGTTTTTTGGGTAACTATGTTATTGTATGGTATTAAAAGTATTAAAACCCCACCTTTAGAAAAATAATAAGACTGAACAATTTATGATTTTTAGTTGTTGATTAGATTTATCAGTATAAAGGTTTCATTTACCTTCATGAAAATCTAGTCTGGAAAGATGTCAAATTCTTATTCACTCACAAAGTCTTTCTTACAAGTTATAAAGGAAGCATTTGGTTAGTTCAACAATAAATTTAAGGCATGATATCTGTTGTTCCTTTTAAATCTCATCTTCATGTTCTGTTTTAAGTTACTTATTTTCTTTCATTAATTCCTTTAAATATATAAACGATCTCATCAACCTATTGGGTGATTCTAGGAAAATATATAAATGGGACAACACTGATACTAGATGGTGGATTATGGTTGAGCAGCCCTCGCCAAATGTCTAAAGAGGCAGTGAAGAAACTCTCTCTATCAGTAGAGAAGAGGTCTAGAGAAGCCCCTATTGGGCTACCAAATAGCAAGCTATGATCATGATGAATTAGGTATGTATGTTTATATATACTTGAAAGTGTTTCCATTTCAAGTGTAATCAAAAGAATTATAAACTGATATACAATTGTTGGTCATTATGAGCACATATAACTGCTGGAAGGCTGCTAGTTAGTTCTTATTTTAATTAGTATTCAGGGTTATGCTAGAAACATTGGTCACTTGTCCAAATTATTACCCAAAGCAGTGTTCAGGTGAAATTATTTTTTTTATGTCGCTCTTATATAATTTGGTACAAAATTTGTTATTTTTAGATTGTAAGGGCTGTGATCATGCGTATTTAGTCTCATGTCTTTCAATGATATTCCAGAATATTTTAGTTACCATCTTTCCTAGTGCTAATGCACATAGGTTTTTATGTCCATTAATTGAAGTCCTGGCGTCTATTTGTTTCATTTCTAGCAAATCTACTTGTCAAACAGTTGATACGCCAATTTGTGGGTTAGGAAATGGAGAAGAGTAGGATAATAACTATTTTTTCTATTTTAAAATATAAGATTATTATTAACTTTTAAAAAAAAAAGTTAATTTGAGACATTTTATATTTAAAATTGATATTGACTTATTTAATTTTAATCAATGCTGTAAACTATCTAAAAACTACTAGTAGTAATAAGATTTATTGCTTTGTCAATTTTAATGAATCATATCCATTTTAAATTTGAAAATGTTTCGAATTGACTTTAAAAAGTCAATAATATTTAATATTTGAAACAGGGGAGTACTAACTAAGCATAATTTTTAAATCATTACTCTCACAAGGTAAACATTGAAAAACTTGCAATAAAAACTGGAATATCATTACTATGCCCCCATCTGTACCTCCAAATGACAGAATGACAATAAATAGTTATTATCATACTCAATGTGGCAAACATTTCATTAAAGCAGATGTTACATGGTAACCTCTTGTACTTCACACTTCGCTGGAGATGTTTGGATGACAATAATAATAATAATAGTAATAATAAAAAAAATACTTCTTCATTTACCAAGTCCCAATTGTCCAACAGGTAGGATAAAAAGGCCATTAATAACACCACTGGATAATTATACTTGACCATCTATGCGCATCCACCTTTTATACCCAACACTTAAAACAAAATGAGAAAACTAAAGCTATGCAATCAATCTGTTGAAATGAAAGCCATACATAGACTATAGAAGGCAAATCAAAGCAGAAACAGCAAGAAACATAGTTTGAACAGATGATCCGGCTGCCCTTTTCAATGAATTACAGGGTTACAATGTTGTACATAAGAACCCTAATCAGCAGAATGAGAGTACGAACACTCAGAGAGAAACTACAGACCAAGAAACATTCTGGGCTGCAGAAGGCCTATTCATCGACTTTAAACAAAATCAGATAGAGAAGAAACAAATCCATCATTGATGATAAGTTCTTGCGGAATGCTTAATCTGGTCATTTAGATGCAAAATCCAGTAACCAACCAAATTTCCTCTAATTACATTTAATAGAACTTCATTTCATCAAGTAGAAAAGGCATGCAGGCATAAAATCTCAAATAACAGAATATGAGTAAATAAACTAAGTTAGCAAATGCTAGCATTTCTCAAAAGGCAGCAAACATCTCTATCAAACAAGTTACAGGGATAACAAGATCCTGCTAAAAGTTTCAAGGAGGTAACAGTATTCTGGGTGTAGAGAGTATGTATGGGAATTTCCATGCATTGCTTCTGTGGAAAATGGTAGGTGTGTATCTGTTATCGGAACCATGACCATCCTATTTTTCAGTTCTAATGCACTAAGGGCAACCTACGTCGGTTTCATGATGCGACGCCAAGATGTAATATTTCTTAAGAGCAGCGTGAGTGCATAATTCTCAAGTTCTAAGTTTAATCACCAGAGTAGAGATATATCATTTCGAGTTATCAAAAAAAGAAAAATAAAGAAGTCTTTATAGGATTGATTACTTATCAAAAGAAAACAACACATTTAAATATTATATTATCATAAATTTAAAATACAATTAAAAAACATACACCAGTTAAATATACAAAAAATATATAATATATTATTAGGTATCTAAAAATTTACACCACACATAAAAATTAATCGTAACAACTAAAGCGGTACGGAGGGAGTAATAATATTTATGGGAGAGAGATGATGTAATGACCAACAAGAGTTGCCTATGTATACTGATGATCAGTCAATTGATATAAGGTAACTTTTTGGCTTTTAGACATGACGATTCAGGGTAACAATTTTTCATGATGCCACGAACAATGAAAGGGATTATTTTCTTTTGTTTGTATTTATCATTGAATGAGTGTTAAAGAAAATGAAGAAGAGAATATGTGCCAACAGATCATATCAGGTCTAAACTATCTTCATGGATACTCCAAAACCCCGACAATCAAATTGTAGTACATTCAGGTTCTATTAAGAACTCAACCAAAAGAATAAACACACACATATACGCGTGTGTGTATATATATATAATAACAATAATAATAATAATAATAATAATATCATTCAATTTTAATACAAAACATAAATTTAATATTTACCGTAAAAATAGTCAACAAATTGAGCAGACCAATCATCTAATACCATGGACTTTCTCAAAATATAAATGGAAATTGCAAAAACTAAGTATTCACAGGAGAACTACTGGTAATCAATGCAAAATGCTCCTCCTTCCCAATTCAGTGTCCTTTTAAAAACTACAATTACATCCTAAATCTACAACTTTGTTCTCCTTTTAAACTGAAAGAAAGGATATCCATTTAAACCACAGGTCTGATCCTACATCACAAGAAATGTACAGAATGATCGAACTTAGATCATAAATTGAGGTTCATTGGTAACTATCTTAGCTTATACAAATTAACAACTCGGGTTTGTGATACATATGCTTGCGGGGAGGATAAGTCAAAAATTATATGCAAAAGAGATTCATGACTGGTGGAAAAAGATGAAACCTAGAAACTACCGAGAAGCCTTTCCATCAATCAATTTAAATCAACACAAATAAAATAGTTCGAAAGATCACTAAAATCAAGCTAGCCCCGACTAATTTATATGTACAGTCACTTATAAATAAATAGATGATTCAATGATAAGTAATAGTCTAACAGATGATTCAATTATAACAAGCATGAGGAAAGAATTGATTGTTGATACTTCTACCACAGATACTAAAATAAAACAATACTACCAAAACAAATGATCAGTTAACACTTAGCAGTGGACTACATACAAATCATCAAACCCCAGAAGATTTTTCTTACAGTGACTATCTAATCTACATTATCATAATCAAACAATTTCAAACATTCATCAAGCATGAAAACTTATGAGATTGAGCGAATTCAAACAACTAAAAACAAGGACTACTCAAATTCATTATTCATGAACAAAATATAAGCAATAAAAAATGTGACAACTTACACTGAAAATGCTTCCCTTTACACAACAGTATCTAATTTCATACTAATAAAACAAGAAAGTACAAGTGATTTCTCTAACCGTAGTCTCAAACATCCAAATTCTCCATCTGAATGCTGCTTTTGAGAGGCACATATTCTCCAAGATAGCCACCAAGATGATCGTATAAAGCACTCTTATCAATCCCTTCATGATGATAACTCTTGCAAACATAGTAAAACACACTTTGCACCAACAAGGCCACCAAATTCACAATCACAAGCACACCTACCAAAAACCCACCAACCACAATCCTTGCAAACACTCCATAATCCCCACCATGAACCACCACAGATCCAAAAATCCCATTAATGGCCCCACAAATCACAAAATACCCAAAAACCATCAAAAACGCCATCCCAGTCCTCCCCTTCAGCAGCCCATAGCTCTTCTTCATAGCCGCAAAACCATAAACAGGCTCAAGAACAGAAACAACACTAGCCAAGTGCCACAACGCACTGATGTAAACATGAACAACAATAAATAGAAGGAAAACAACAATCATAGAGAAAATAAACAAAATTGTGTTCTGGGTATCAATTGCCACAACCAAAAGAACAAGAAAACAGAGGATAATCAGATTATAAATGACCATGGTGAGAGAAACCCATAGATAAGTAATGAAAAGGCGCTTAAAAACACTGGGAATTGCAGAGAGAGTGTTGGAGAAGGAAACAGGCTTAGAGGTATACAAAGAGGCAACAGTGAAGACAACAGCAGCAGTGGAGAGCAGAGAGAAAGCAAAGAGGAAGATGAGGTAAAAGAACTGAAATATGAGGAGCTTGGTCCACTGGGAAGAGTGAGATCCATATGGGTCTTGGATTTGGGACAAGAGAGGATGAGTAAAGAGGGAGTGTGCTAAGATGGCAAATGAAAGAGGGAAGATTAAGGTTAGGGTTATGAGGTAAAAGGTTTTTGGGGATTGTTTTGGGATTGAGGTTGATTCTTTGAGGATGTCTGATACTGTAAGGAATTGGAGCTCTTCAGGTGGGAGATCCATGGGAGTTTGACCGACTGATTATGGAAAAATTTCCCAATTACCACCCTGTTGATTTGTGGGTATGGATTGGATTGCTGGGATTTTACAGAGAAAGAATGAGTGGAAGAGAAGAAGAGAGAGAGAGAGAGAAAATGGTGATGCCTGAAATTGCACTGTAAGAATTTTAGCTCAGGGAAAGGCGAACCTACTCAGATCTCTCTTTTTCCCTGTAATAAAAAATTTCTTGTTCTTTTAGTAGGGAATAATTTAATATAAAGCTCAGTAATACCTTAAACTTCACATCAAAGTAATGGTATCTAATTATTCTACCGACTATATATAGTCTTTAAGAGTAGTAATAGGGATCTTAATTTTTTATTTTTATTTTTTTATTATCTCCATATAATATTTAAATGATACTATTACATGTTAATTGCACTTTTTATATTATGTTATGAGTTATTATTTATCTTTATTCAATAACACATCATTTAAAATAAATTTAAGATAAAAAGAATTAAAATTTTAAAAGAATCTAGGCTCTATATATTCTAGAGGAGTTTGGTGTACATTCTTAAAATTATTATGGAAAAATATATATAATAAATTTAGAAATTTAATTTTTATGGTTCATATAAAGAATTATTATTTTTACAAAGGTTTAATATTTGTACAAATTCTTGCTCACATGAACATGAATCGCATTTACGATTAATGTGAAAAAAGTAGCATAGAACTGCCAAATTTCCTTTCGGAAATAACTCTCTCAAAAACTTTCACACAATTTGAACCAACAGAACTTTATGGCCTATATTTAATTTGATAATATTTTCTATACAAGAGATCAAATAATAAAATTTACCAGACCTTTATAGCCTATATCTTAAAATATATCTTAAAATTTTCTATACGTTTGTATTTTGAAATATTGCACCCGTGCAATTTTTTCAAGGACAAGGTTTAGGTCACACAAATAGAGACAAGTAATACAATAAGCACGTGTTAACACAACAAATGTTGTACTCACTGCACAAGACTTCACAAATAAATTCAGACTACAGTAAAAATCAACAAGAAAACCAGTGCAAAGCAAATTCATGCAAGCATACGTGTCTGCCTGTCCATGAGATCTCAAACAGTATTGAACAACAATGGTTGGATATCAAATGTTGAGGTTATGTTATCTAGCTGCATCTCTACTTAATCATCGTGTATAAGCTGGAAAAGGGTTCCACTGGAGATGAATGCATAAACTAATAGAGGAACTTATGTCTCCAAACAACACCCCAGTAGCTTAAAAACATTTATGTGGTTGATTTGTGAAAGAACGACCACCTCATTAATAAACTGCTTCAGTTGGCTTTCATCAACTAACTTGGACTTTTGAACTGTTATGATTTTTCGTCAGTTAACATTCCTTTGTAAACCATACCTTGGCCTCCATGACCAAGTGTCCGATTCTTGTTGAAGTGATCAGCGCCCTTCTCCAACTCCCTTGCAGTGAAAAGTCTTGTTTTCTCGACACCAACTTCATCAGCTAACATTTGCTGTTGTAGTAGCAAACCACCATTTCGTTTGAAGAACCTTTCTTTAAGTTTCTTGTACTCTCTTCTGGACTACTTTGTAAAGCCAGAAGCTACTTAATATTAGAACTAATATCATCATGCTAATTCCAATAGCTGCAAAAAGCCAAAATTGTCAGGGTCACTTGATTAATATATGCACACAAAGTTACTAGAGACAGATTTCACTGCATCCCAACTCAATGGAAAGGATGTAACTCATTTTCCTTATACATGGCCTATGGGTAATATCATGTAACCACAAAAAATATGGAGCCTGTATCTTAATTATTTTGAAGTGAATACAAGCCCACAATTAGTTCAAGTCAGTTTTTTGTTTTAAGTTTTCAATCATAGACAAAAACAATAAATGCTAGTCGTAATAAGCAGTTCTATGCTTTCTCAATCTCGCCAAAAGCCAAAGGCCATTCTATGAAATGAGTGGCAATGAGTTATATACTTAGAATAACCCTTTTTGGTGCTGCTTTGTGCAGATGTAATGGCCTGCATGAGTGATACATTCTCCGTTGCAGTTGCTACAGATTTCCAAATCTAATGAAAGAGTAATGTTTCATTATTCATTCATATAAGCACTTCATATCATGATATGATCCCCGTCAGGACCATGACCATCCATTTAATATTGAAAACTTACATCTTAGTACTATAATGAAGTTTTTCCTATACTTTTGAGGCATAAATTTCTCTCTCAGGTACAACTAATGTGCACCAACATAAGGCCACAGATATAAGAGAAAAATACCTCGGCATCCATCGGAAAAGTAAGGGTTTCCTTGTCCATGTAGTCCGCAGGTACAACGCAGATTCCACACTGAAGAACCATTGCCCAGTTCTTGAACATTGATATCGCAATTTTTGATGCCCTCCGCGGTGAAGGTCCAGGCCAGTACAATTGGAATAAAACTTGTGTCAATAGACTGGATCAAGCGTCTTGGAACCAGTTTTCCTCCACCAAGAAGGCAGACCTGCACGCTGTAATGCCATTCTGATCTTCTAACCCTGTGATATTCGCATAGTAATTATCGAGATAGAGTCGTCTGGCAACAATTGATGCCATAGCAACACGTTACTTCACTGTAATTGTTGGAGCATAATGATGAGCATCCTGCCACGGCTTCCCCTTGGTTTAAACAGTATGAGGGCATTGCCACAACCCAGAAAGGTGAATCTATAGTGATATTTTGAGAAAAGAAAAGGGCTTCCACTTAGAACCAAGCACTTCAACAATGTATATCTCTGCTGAACTACATATGCTTCACAATTATGAATCACTGGCCAATGAACTCTTATCGATTGGTTTATTAGTGACACACTGCTAATACCTCTACAGTCGGAGCTGTTAGATATGGTCTAGGGAGGATCAGAAGAATTACCACACGGGCTATCACATCTTATGGCATAAGATACATCAAGAGAACAACTGGAACCAATTCCCAATGGGTAGGGATTTGTAATGTTTCCGCAACTATCTTCACAATTAGGCTTTGCTAGAGATAATGCTACAGATAATGTGTCGACTGTTAGCCATAATACTACTAACATCAACACTGGAAAACCTGATTGCAGCATCACTTCTCTAGTTTCAAGCTTATTTATGAGTAATGCAATCAACACCACACAAAGATCACCTATATACAAACACATGTTCAATCATATGGCTAGAGGGAACCACCCAGAAACAGTATACATATCAGTAGTGGAATCTAAATAAAATTTACCTTGGTAAACTTCCTTCGGTTGAGGATCTCTAGCTAGTTGATGCCAAGAAAGAGCCATCCTCTAAATATGATACTCATAGTTGAATTACTGTACTAGAAGGTGACGTTTACTCATTGTCTGATTTTTCACTTAACTTACTGATAGATAATCAAAGAGCAGGCCTGGCACCTGGTTTATCTTATATCATTCGATCAAATCAACCACAGGTTATCTAGTTAATGCGCGCCTTTGAAAATCACACTTACTAATCAGTGCAGAAATTTGTATGGCAAAGCCAGAACTTTGTATACCAGGGTCTTGCCGTCCTCTGGCAAATTATGAATACCTTTCTAGTCCATAGTTTTATGTTGATTAAAGAAATTTAATTTTATTTTCGAGAGATTACCAGGAAAGATCTAATGCCAACAAAGAGTTAATCCATTTAAATATTATACATAGACTGGTAGGTCAAAAAATACAGTCTAAATGCACTGTCTATCATCCAACATGATTGAACATCATCATCTATTAAAGCAAATTGCATACGGTTCTTTATTCTACTTCAGGTAAGCCTTCCATTTTTGCTGCAAATAAACCATTTGTACAACCCAATAACTTGAATTCACTTTCCCCATTTTTTTTTTAAAACATAAATCATACAAACGCACTGCTGAACCATCTCCACTAACATCAAACTTAATTTGTAAGTGGACAAAAGAAAGGGGAGTAGTAAAAACTACATGTTTATATTAACATTCCAATCACAAATGCAAGAATTCATGAAAGAAATTTAATAAACTAGTACCATTAAGGATTTATGAGTTGAGATTCTAAGAAATATATAGCTAGCATCAATTCCAACATCCAGGGAAATCATCCTCACCAAACCATTATACGCAATATATGCTCAGTAAGGAGCAGCTTTAGCAATTACCCATGGTGATCATACACTAGATGAAAATACAATTTCCATGATTTTTGTTGAAATATAAGCTATCACACAGTATAAGACTAGCTTATACTTCTTACGATAAATTCAGTCAAGTAATTCTAAATACTTTGGTTATGCTAAAACTAACAATTCTTTTTGTGTTTCATCAATTTAAGAATGTGAGTAGCGGGTGGCCGAACAAAAAAATGGTAATCAAAATTTCAAAAAATTACATGATCTGCATGAATCCACGGCTGTCAATAATAAAACTAAAAATAAGTAAAACATCACTTCCATACCACGCTACAGAGTGGGGCATGCACAGCCATATAAAAACTGAGCTTGACCTTCCACATCTTTCCAGTTCAAAGAGATGGCACAATGCGCCTGTAAACCGCTTGGAAAGTTTGTCCCCCGTTCCGAGAAACCTTTTGTCCTTCCTCAGTTGCGGAGCTCAGTAGCTTTACAACTGGATCAGCTTCAAGTTCTTTCTCCGTCAGAGCTTCAAACATAGGATGATCCTCCAAACACGACTTCATCCATTCTCCAAGTTCTTCCACATCCGTAATCGTGTATATGATTCCACCAACTCGAAGAACATAAGCATACTCATCTAGCAAGTGAGGGCTGATCACACGACGCCGATGATTCTTCTCTTTGAAGTGAGGATCAGGGAAAAGGAAGAACATTTTTGATAGCTGGGCCTTCTCAAAGTAATTTGGAATGTATTTCATTGAATTAGTCCTAACTACTGACACATTCTGGTACTGACCAGGGTTAGCCTTTCTCAGTGCTAAAATTCGTTCCTTGACATACTCTGTCACCTTGTCTCTCAGTTCCATTCCTATCATCAGGGTTTCAGGAAAAAGGGTCGAGAGACTAATTAGAAGTCCTCCGAAACCACAACCGATGTCTGCAAACTGAACCTTTTTGGAAACAGCTACTGAATCAGAAGATAGAAAGAGTAGAGGATAGTGAAGGGAGTAGTCAACATGACTAGGAGCAATCGGGACTGGGAAATGGGAGTCACTTAATGGGTTGCTGTGGGCTCGTGCTCGATAAAAACGCTTCCGCGGAAGCTGAGTAGACTTGCTAAGATAGGGGTTTGCGTCATTTTCCGACATTGTTTTTCCTTATATCTGCATAATAACAACTTTCAATCACTTCAACATAGTAAATTTTAAGTGAGTCATTGAAATTAAGTGTGAAATATATCATACAAGGAAGAGCTTCAGTTTGTTATTTAGCACAAAAAACTGAAATTGATATACACTAACTAAAAAGTACCACTAATTGTCATATATGTTGTTTTCAAAACTTAAAACAAATTGATATCAATTTTGGATTTTAGGATTTCACAAATTGAAATAAGTAACCATCGTTGTTACAGATCTCGTTTTCCAGTCCGTTTTCTCTAAACTCTTAGATTATCACCCTTCCTGTTCTGGTCTGTTTTCTCTAAACTCGAATCTAAACATTCTTGTCTTTCCTTTTCTTTCCAAAACTGCCAAACAGTGACACAGTGTAAAGAACAATAGGAATAGCTATCATTACTTATCACATCTATTAAGTATTGCCCACCTTTTTGAATCAAGATGACTACATCTAGAGCTATGTAACCCCGCATGCCTTTGGGATTTTCAACAAGTTAAGAATTGCATTCAAGCTCAGGTTCACTGATGTTTGTTAAGTTCATGACCATATTCATGGCAAATCGTAATCCAACCTTAAGAGATAAACGAGCCGCTTAACCAGAGCATATTTGCATATGGTAATCAAAATGTGTATATATAAAATATGTACAGCACGGATTAAATCAGAGCCAACACAAACTCTATAAAAATTCTACATGAGAGCTTTACACAAGTCGAGACAAAAATGACCAGGCTCGTGAATTACCCCATGTTAAGACCCAGTCTGTTAATTCTCTTGAGACTTGACAAATGAACAAACATTGCTTGTTTAGTTGATCTTTAGAGTCCTAAATGACCCTGAGCTCAAGCATATTTACCAATGAGTCGGTTCATTCATTCACATGCCTAAACACATCTAGCTCAAGCTTTGCCCTTTAATCCCTAAACATCATATTAGAAAGGGGAAAAATCATATAAAGACCATTAAAAAAAACTCAAAAACAGGCTGAATTCTAAACTACATTAAAAGCATCTACCTTTCTAAATTCTAATCTCTACCCAGAAAAATACCTCAAGAAATTAACCCAATACATGTTAAAAGGAAAGATTTTGAGCAATACCCAGAACATGTCTTACAATTACACTGTTCCAATAACTCTTGAAAATGGCCGATTAATTCTCGAAATTGCCTAAAAAAGAAAGAGAATTACAGAGAAAGAATTACTAACAAATTCAGTGGAATTGCTTAACGATGTCGTTCAGATCAGTCGCCGCAGTCGTTTCTTCTTCTCGGCCTGAGCTTCTGTTGTGCGGGAAATTTTAGCACTGAACTGAAAATCAAAGGAGAACCCTAGACATGTCACGTGTTAATATGTTTATATGTTTTTGCAAGAATAGTCTTATATTTGTAAGAATTTTTACTTTTATCCCCACAACTTTTACTGAATCTACCTTTTTGTCCAACGACAATAACATGAGATCAATCAGGAAAAGAAAAATGCTAGTGGCTTTATAAACCTATGGCCTAACAGAATAGTCTCTGAGCATCTCAAATCTAAAAATTGAGTCTGTATTATCACTTTTTCCACAAATATTTAATAATTTTTATTGATATATATATTTATATATTTATTTATCATTTTTTATTAACATAATACATATATAATGTTGAAGATAATTTAGATTAGTATTATATTTAAAATTGTATAATACATTAAATAGAAATAAATAAGCAAGAGCCATGAACGAAGTATGAACACTTCGTATCCTAGCAAAATTAAAGGGAAGTTAATTACTTTTATTACTTAGTGATTAAAAATTATATATTAATTATCAGGAAGGAACTTTAAAATTACATATAACTTTTAATATTTTTTTAAAAAAGCTTTATATATTCTTTCTCTATAGTTTAAGAAAAAATTATTACAATTATTAGTTTCCGTATTAATGATTAACGCATCAGAGTTAGTATCATTGAAAATAGATTGTTCATTTTTCCGATGCGTGAATCCGAACAATCTATTTTAAAGATTTACCTAAATCTAAATTATATTTGAACAATCTATTTTTAACGATTTACGCATTGATTTTTTTTTTCACGAATGAACAAAAAAACTCCCATTTGGAGATGGCAAAATCTCCCAATATAAAATCCTCTCATAAAAGAGAAAAAAATCGGTCATATAATGGAGAAAACAAGTCCCACAAAAGGAAAAAATAAACTTCATAAGAAGAAATTAATTAATTATTATAGTACAAGAAGAGAGATTTATGGAAGAATCTCTCAAAAATAAGAAAAACCCTCCCTAAATCTAAAATGGAGGCTAGAACTTTTGTCTAAAGAGAATAGAGAGAAAAGAGAATAGCAATTCAGCGAGTCTTATTTGAAAATTGTACATCCACACTACTTGAAATCGCAATTACATCATGATTAGTAATTGTGAATATCAATTTTAAAAACTGCACAAGTAACTTTTTTTCAATTGAAAAATACTATATCTTACGACTTTATATATCAGTTTATTTGATGTTAATAATATGAATAATTATTGTTAATAATATTTTAACAATATATGTGATTAATGGGTCAACCTTATAATCTTATAATCCTATCCAATCTCATGTATTGATCTACATCGCAATTATAAGTTGGCGAAATTTTTTCACAATACATAATAAGACTCTTTTAATTTCATAAGTTGCTTAAAAGCGCACAAATCCGCACCACACACACACACATATATATATAATAGTACAAAATCGTCTCAACATTAAAATTTAGAAATGGTCATTCAATACTAAAATTTAAGGGAAAAAAACTTTTTTTTCAATCAAATTATTTGATTTCAAAATCTTTTCATCTACATTCTTAATTACTATCATAATTATCTACTACCACTATCTCTTATTCTTATTCATTTTGTAATTTAAGTAGTGTTCTTTAAAATTTATATTCTTGATAACAATAATAATTATATAATAATTTTTTATTATTAAATTACATAGGTATAACTATTTGATTTTAATTAAATAAGATTTTACCCATTACATATAAAGATGAATATATAAATATAGAAACCAATAAATCATTAATTTAAAGATGAATAATAGCATTTATATTATATAAATAGAAGAACTATTATTGTAGATCGTTAAATCTATTTAATTATTTATCAATAATTAATTATACATTGTTAATTAAATAATATAGTTTAGAAAGAAATAATTTGTTTTATAAAAATTATCGTACACAATATTATTATAACTAATATATTAATACAATATACTCTCTGCGTCCTCAAAAGAATGACTAAAAGTATAATTTTTTTTGTTCTTATGAGGATGAACAAAGACATATAAAGTGAAATGTCATTTAGTGGAGTCCATTAATATAAAAAAGTAAAAGTACTCATCATCTTATATAATCTTGCGGAGTCAATAAGGATAAATTTAAAACTTTTTTACTCTATTTTCTATATTTTTATTTTTTTTAATTTGTATGAAAATTGTACTTTACTCATGATGTTTTTAAGAACGAAAGAAATAATACTAAAAAGTATAAATAATATAATAATTTTATGTGTTTCGCATGAGATCATGAACTAATTCTTTCTTAATATGGACAAGACCCTTTATTTTGGCGTTTGCTCGTGCCTTTTAGGTTCGGCATGGTTAATTGATTTTGTATTGTACTCCCTCCGTCCCAAATTAATTGCTTTTCTAGGACTTTTTTAAGTCAAATTGACTATTTTTAAAATTAATAATTAAGCATATATAAATATATTTCTAAAATTATAAAAATTGAAATTAGTAATAAATTGTATATCCTTTCTTTTGGTTATAATATCTTCACCTATATGTTAGCAAAAATAGTAAAAAGATTAGTTTTAAAAATAGTCAATTTGACTTTTAAAAGTCCTAGAAATGCAATTAATTTGGGACGGAGGGAATATTCAATTTGAAGAAGAACATCTAAATGGACAAAAACCATAATTTTAACATGGTGGTTTATCAAATTTATCCTCACCTCTCAACTCCCCTCAATGATTTAACCAATAGACAGAACGGGAGTTTAAATTGAACATTTATTAATTGTTCGTGACTTCGTGAGTTCGTGTTGAGTAAATTAGAGTTTTAATCAAATATTTTTTTCTAATGAAATATGCCTTTTCTTTTATAGGAACAACCAAATTTAATTAGCAGGAAAATATTTACACTATCCGACAACTATAACTAGTAAGAATCGTCTAGTTCTTTGAGATTTTACTCATAATATTAATATATATATATATACTTTTTACTTTTGTTGAACATATATATTGAAGGCTGAATTTTTATTTTTAATTTAAGAAACATGATATAGATATCTTGAGAAATCATCAAACCATATATATACTCCCTCTGACGATGGTAGAACGAAGATGGGTGCATATATATGGGTGCATGGAAGCTATAAGTTTAGCAGAAGCTTAAATACAATGGAATTATCAAACCATGTATACCCTCCTTTGTAAATTAGAAGAGAGGTTTCTAAACATGATTTTTAAGAAAAATATTATTTTTCAAATTTAATTTAAATATTAATTAAAAATAAAGTAGTGATGACATGATAGTACTCAATCAACTGACTTAAACATAATCGTACACATATGTCACTTATTTTATAGTCTAAAAATAACTATGTATCTTTTTAGAATATATGAAAATAAAAAATGAATCTCTGATTTTGAAACATATGAAGTATATATTAAGAGATGAGAAATTAGAAGTTTTATAAAACAATAAATCGAAACATCTCCTTCAAAATAACCAGAAAATGTAACTAGACCTTTGGAGGTCAAATAACAAACTTTTAGAATTTAATAAATCACAACCTAAATATTAAAATAAGATATATATATATATATAGAGAGAGAGAGAGAGAGAGAGAGAGAGAGAGAGTGAGTAAGTAAGATAGCTCTTAATTCACATAAACCCTAGCTAATCTAAATTATATCACTAAAACAGATTTTTTGGACACACACACACACACACACACACACACACACACACACATATATATATATATATATATATATATATATATATATAACTGTACAAATAACTGAACAAACAACATCGATCATAAGCACAAAACATATCTAGGCACATCAAAAGTGTAACTGATCACACCCCGGAAACCCTGAATAGATTAAAGAAACACAGTCAATTAAAGAGGAAGTAGTTATTTATTCAACTTACTTACTTTCTTATGGGATCTTGACAAACTACTTCATTATATATGCAGGTCTTACATAGTGCATGCACACACATATATTAATTTATAACACTACTATAATATATATATATATATATATATATATATATATATATATAAGATACATCCATTATCATAATTATATTCCCCTTGTTGCAACACGAGAGCCACCAGAAATAAATGGAATGTTTGGCATGATTTCACCTTGGATGGTAGCTGGATTTTTGACATACGGACGGACAGTGATCAGGCTGTAATTTGGATTTTTGACATTGGCCGAAGAGTTAGCCCTAGACACCGGCACTCTCCCGGTAAGACATTTGACCTTCGCCTCGGGGTTCTCCATTTTTGTTTCACTCGAAGAGATGGAGAGATCTGGCTAGCTAGCTGTGAGTATATAATTGTTAAATGTGGTACTCCCTCTATTCTTAAGAGATTGTCGTTAAGGTTAATTCACGTAGATTAAAGAATGCAACTACTCTTTATGAAAAATACTATATTACCCTTGTTTTAATTATCTCAATTAATTATTAACTTTGTAGATTCCAAAAAGGGTTTTTGAAAGGGAATTAGAAAATATTGATGACTAGCCATGAGATTGTGAAGAAGAAGCATTAGGAAGGGAAGAGATTTGTAAGGACGTTTCAACAACTAAGAAGAGTTTTGTTTTTTTTTTTTTGAGAAAAACCATTAAATAGGAGAAAATTTTAAATAAGGGTAAAGTTGGAAAAAATTACTCCATCTGCATTGATAAACTCAAAACGTCAATCTTTTTGAAACAAAAATTACTCTCTAGAAAGATAATCTTTTAAGAACAGAGGGAGTAAAATTTTATATAGGCAGGTAAAGGCCTCAGTGGTAAGCCCTAGCCAGCTAGGTGCCACGTTAGGGAAGCTAGCCAGCTGATGTGGCATATTCGATGCGTGTGTAAATAATATGATCCATCTGTTTATGTGGTAGTTTAGATGGTATGGTAGTATGATACACTAGTGTTTTAGCTCTAGGTACGTAACTGTCAACTAATAGGAAATTTCGCATTAAAAGAGTAGTTCTACGTATATGGAGTAGTTTTACGTACTTATATATATATATATATATATATATATATATATATATAGGGTCCGCATCCATGGCAACCGATTGCTGGGAGTACTATTCCAGCAACCATCATCTCCACCGTTGGTGAATATAATGAATGACTGAGATTAAAAAAAAAAAAAAAAAACCTGCCGCTACATGTTGTAGCGGCACCAAAATTTACCAAAAAAGTCAATGCAATTATAATATAATAATATAAACATCACATCATTATAAATATAATAATATTATTAATTTGTCTTTGCCGCTACATATTGTAGCGGCTGATCCTTTCTTTCTTTTTTTGTTGGTTGTCCCATTTTGTTTGTCCATTGCCCAATTTAGTTTACTAACTAATTTTATTATTATTAATAATATTAACTAATTAATATTAATATCAATATTAATATTAACTAACTAATATTTTCTTGTCCCAATTAATTTGTCATTCGTCCCAATTTATATTAATAACTAATATTAATATTAATAATAACATTAACTAACTAATATTAATAATATTAGTAACACAATTTAATATTAATAATAATATGAACTAACTAATAATTTTGTAATAATATTTAATTTAAAAGTTTAAGATAATAATTTTGTAATAATAATATTTATTTTAAAAGTACCAATTTTTGTAATAATAGTTCTTATTCCTGTTACTTACCCGACATGTCCTTTTTTAAAATAAAAGGTCATTTTTATTCAGCAATTACAAAGTTAATAATATTATTATAAATATTATTATTACAAAATTATTATCTTAAACTTTTGAATTAAATATTATTACAAAATATTAATATTAGTATTAGTTATTAATATAAATTGGGAATAATGACAAATTAATTGGGACAAGAAAATATTAGTTAGTTAATATTAATATTGATATTAATATTAATTAGTTAATATTATTAATAATAATAAAATTAGTTAGTAAACTAAATTGGGCAATGGACAAACAAAATGGGACAACCAACAAAAAAAAGAAGGAAAGGGTCAGCCGCTACAATATGTAGCGGTAAAGACAAATTAATAATATTATTATATTTATAATGATGTGATGTTTATGTTATTATATTATAATTTCATTGACTTTTTTGGTAAATTTGCAGGTTTTTTTTTTTTTTTTTAATCTCAGCCATTCATTATATTCACCAACGGTGGAGATGATGGTTGCTGGAATAGTACTCCCAGCAACCGGTTGCCATGGATGCGGACCCATATATATATATATATATATATATATATATATATATATATATAGGGTCTTTCTAACATGTGTGTTAAAGACACGTACTAAGCACAAAAAACAAGGAATGAAACTCACTAAATATTATTTATTTATGTATTTGCATTGAATTCAATGCACGAGGTCCACTAACATATTATTTTTTATGCATTGAATTCAATGCAAATACATAAATAAATAATATTTAGTGGGCTCCATCTCTTATTTTCTGTGCTTAATATATGTACTTAGGACACATGTTAAGAAAACCTCTCTATATATATATATATATATATATATATATATATATATATAGGACCCGGATCAGGTGCGGGATCCCGCATTTTAACAAAATGCGGGACTTTTTTTTTTTTTTTTTTTGCTATTTTTTTTTTAAAACAACTAAAAATAAATAAATAAATAATTATGGAACTGAAATTTTTACATAATACAGTGTTTTGGGCGTGATTTGGATACATATAACAAAACATGTATATACAGTTGTGCAGCCTGTACATACATGTTTTGTTATATGTATCCAAATCACGCCCAAAACACTGTATTATGTAAAAATTTCAGTTCCATAATTATTTATTTATTTATTTTTAGTTGTTTTAAAAAAAAAATAGCAAAAAAAAAAAAAAAAAAAAAAATTCCGCATTTTAACAAGGTGCGGGATCCCGCACCTGATCCGCTCACTATATATATATATGTTGACAGTTGTTTATTACTGACTTTTAGTTTACGACCTACAACATAATTATCTGATTAAATTTTTATGCAAAGTTTATCAGTAATGAAATGACATGTGAGTGAGTGATAATTTTATTCATTATATTTTCAATTGGCATATATTATATATATATATATATATCTCCTTCTTACTTTCTTTTTAATTGACATTTTAGAAAAAAAATACAAATCATATTTTGTTTGATTGATTAAATTTCTGAAATTCATTGAAACTATGAAAAAGAAACAAATTAGTAATTAAGGTTGGGAAACGAATTATAAAATGTTCAAAGTAATGTTTAGTCCTCACAATATATCACTATGTGTTCATATGAACTGTGACATCCAATGTATAAGTTTGTATATAATGCGAGACGCATAATACCAAATATATTATGCGAGTTGGATAAATATTAATCCTTCTCTTCCATCACAAGGAGACTTATATTTGTAAATTTTGAAACATTGAGGATATATTTTTGTTGTTTAAACGGAGGTGGTATGATAATGAATGTAAGATAATAAATTTGAGTACATTAAATTATTTTATATTATTATTAATAAAAAATAAAAATTATTTTTTTTAAAAAATAAAATATAAATAAGACGTTTTTTTTGAAACGAAAAGTTTTTAATTATAATAACTGTAACGTTATCTCAATGCACTGTAGTGCATGTTAACTCTTTTGTTTCGTTTATAAGAGAAAAGTAAAAAATGATAAGTTAAAAGCAACAAAAGAAAAAAAAAGTGGCATCTATAATATCACAACTAGTACTGATGCTAAACAAGAAGTGACTATATATTCTTCAGTAAAATAAATAAAAGTAGGTTTAAATAAAAATTATTATCTTCAACTATTAACCTTTTCTTACTTTTTTTAATATTTATAATTAGGTGATCAAAATTTTAATTTTGTCACTTACATTTAATTAGACATGTCACATCATAAATTGATGACGTGACTCGCTTTCTAAGACAATCAATGCTTATCAGTAAACTGAGAATTTGTTATTTCGAATAATTTATTGACATTTATTAAACATCAAAGGGTAAAATTTCATGAAGTTAATAATGTTTTTAACTTTTAATGTTTAATAAATGTAAAAAATTATTTAAAAAATAACTTTTTAAAATTATACATAAGTGCCGATAGGCCTTGTGAGTGGTCCACTTCATCAATTTATAACGTGACATGTCTTTTTGAACATAAGAGAAAAAAAAATTAAAAATCTAATCACTTAATTATAAAAATTAAAAGAACAATTACCAAAATAATAATTCATGATTGTAATTTATATTTAAGCCATAAAAATAATAGGAGGCAATAATTGAGTTATTTAACAAGCTCATTCAATTCACTTGATCAGTCATCAGTCAAGAATCAACTATCTCATCTACTTCCCAGATTCTCTCTCCCTGTCCCCCTCCATTCCCTAACATATTTTTCTCTTCCAAGCTTTATAGAATAATAGGTAAAAAAAAGTAATGTGATTGATAAAATATGCGCATCATATCATATACTCTATCCGTTCAACAAAGTTTAATTTGTCATTTCTTTTCCAAAACGCAATCTTATTTCTTTTTACAATAGTAAGACAATCTTCTCAAGTTTTTTATTCCAATTCTAATTAAATGAATCATGCAATTAATTTATAATTAAAACTCGCGACAAATTTTATATTTATTTATCACAATTCTAAATGTATCATGCAATTAATTTATAATTAAAACCCGCGACAAATTTTAATGATAAACATAGGGAAAAATATTTATTCCTTGGTTTTTAAATTTTACGAATGACACTCTTTTGTGAAATGGAAAGAATAATGTTTAATAAATATTAAAAGACATAAATATTTTTAAAGACTAATTAACTTAAAGATGTTTTCTTTTTTCAAAACTATATGTATATCATTTTGACAATAGTACTTTATTTGAAACGACAGGAATAAATGTTAGAGATTGCCCAACACGTGGAGGCACTCGCTTGGTGCTCCAAATTTATGGCAGACATGGAAGCTAATTCTTGTGTGATAATATTTTTAGGGAACCGATATTTCCACACTGTTTTTTTATATTTCCACACTGTGGTCCCTACATATTTGTTAAACTTATTTTTTATGTCCAATTTACCCCTGCAAACAATCATCCCTCTTCCCTCAACCTCTCCCTTCCCCTGCACAACTCAGTAGTTATATTCAGTTGTTCAATCAATTTTAATTTTTTCAATCAAAAATATCAATCCAAATCCAAAACAAACAAACCCAAATCTTATCTAAATCCTGCACATGATGCGTACTGCTTTGTTTTCTGTTTCTCCTGCCAAATGTACATTGTACACCATTAATAACAACAAAAATTCCAATTTGAAAAATAATTGAGCGAACAAGACTCTTTAAACCGATTAACCGATTATAGGCAATGAATGTAAATAGGTTATTAATTATTCTGCATTAGAAATTAAGAAGGGAAGGAAGTGAGCATCTAAAGTTCTTCTGACATGGCGGGTCAGACCTGCACAGGGCCTCGAGTCTAACTACTTCTGAGATTGTGGGGGTTTCAAATAAGAGGAAGGAATCCTCTGTTTCACAGTGTTCGGTAGTATTGGTGGATCTAAAAACTGAGATACTTGAAACCAAGCTACATGTGTCCAAGTATGAAAGAGATTGTATGAAAGAGATGTAGGAAATCATGTTTCCAGATCATACTTCTTGGCAACTGCATCATTTAGTGCACCAGAGACAACAGGGATCTCAGCTGCCGCATCCGACCCGGATCTCCGCCGCCGACTCGTCTTCCGGCCCTTATTTCCCGACGAATATAGGTTCCGCTCCGATGGGAGCAATTGATAATGATTTTGATGACTATGATTGCGAAAATGAGGTTACTTGCCGAAACCTTGTGCAATCTTTGGGTGATTTTAGTACTAAGAGAGCATACTCGTAGATGATGGTAGAGGAAAAACCAAATAAGTTGTGGAGGGGAAGGGAGAGAAAGAGGCAGGGCAACTAGGGTTTCAAGCGGGGGGTAAATTAGACAACAAATGTAAGTTTAGCAAATATGTAGGGACCACCGTGTGGAAATATAAAAAAAACCTGTGGAAATATCATTTCCCTATTTTTAATACTCCTAATATATAGGTTTTCTTTTGTTTCCATTCTCAACTCTAGATTAGGCTTTGCATCTACTTTAGGGCAATTGAAATTGCTTTTTCAATTTTATTTAAACAAGCATGGTACCGTGCAAGGCACGAACAAAAATTCATTCGAATTCCGTGATGTTGAAAGTGACGGAGGCGTCAATGAACATGTTGATGCTGTCGTGCTCACCGAACTCATGGTGGGCATTGGCTAAAGCGGTGGTGGTCCTCCCAAACGGGGTTCATTTGCTTTTTGGGGACGATGACAACATCATCGGAATTAGCTAATAATCTCTTCTTGTTGGATGATGAGAAAATAGAATTGATGATGTTGTGAACGTCTGCCAATATTAGTGATAGTAGAGAGAAGAACTCGAAACTCTTCGATTTTGGGAAAGTGACGAGGGAAAGTGCAATTCGTCGGTTATTTGATTTTACAATTTAATTGGAGAGTGTCTCGTATGAATGAAGTTAACTTAGATTCTATTTTTACGTAAGTTAACTTAAACCAAAGTCAATTTAGTTCATTTAAACCGATAGAACTCGAGCCAAATTGAAAAAAAAAAAAATTTGATTCAAACCATTAGTAGATCGCCTTTGCGCTTGTTATAGATAAGTATAGAGCACATAAAATCTTGATGTTTCCACTCTATAAGTTTCGAAACACAGAATTCTTTCGAATTTAGCATAATTCTGTCAAAGACAGAACTTTTCACACGGTCACACCGCATTGCACTCAACTTGAGTCAAATTTTGAGTCTAAATCAAATCATAGCATAACCTTCTTTCTTTCGCAGATGTCACCGATGAGATAAAGAGGTCGCTTATGTATGCTTCTTCCTAATTAATAAGACTCGATGCGCTTTCTCAATAGTATATTCTTGAGTCATCTTAGTCCACCATAGGTTCACTAAAAAAGTCTTGACTGAAAGTATTAATGATCATATCAGCTTGGGTCTATTATATACATATTCAAGTATCCCATATATTACGATGTAGGACTGAAGTGTTACAAACTCCCTCACTTAAGTATATGACATCCCCGCCTGGCCAAACACATAATCACACAAGACCCAAAATTTTTGTCTCTAGAGTGATTTACTAAGCCTATCTTCGTGTTTTCACTTTTGACAACCCAATCGAATGACTCTGTCTGAACTTTCAAAAGTCAGAATCTAAACTAAAAACAATAAGCTCAACTAATAATAGCTCACACACAATGAATGCCCATAAATGTTAGAGGAGTCTTTTATGTCAAAAGAGGCTTCTTCAGTTGTCATTCCACTATCTTCTTCTTTTTATATAGCATTCTCCATTGTAAAATGAAATTTTAGTCATTTAGATTCAATTAATGGACTCTTACATAAATTTAATAGTCTTAAGTAATTAAAATAGGTTGCAAATGAAATTTATTATAGATTAAATAGAAAAAATTAAAGCGCAAAATCATTCCCCTATAACATTCTTATATTGTAGCATGCACTCTCCCAATGTACATGCAGACAAAATATGTAATTATTTGTAAGGGCATGACGCAACCAGTGATAAAAGAAGTAGAAAAGACACTAAAATAATACTATACTTTCTCTATTCCACAGTAATTAAGAGTTTTGTTTGTAATTTACACAATATATAAGAATTTATCTAAATTTATATTTAAACATAATAAATGCTTAGTTTAATAGCTCTAGCATGATGATAATTTGTGATATATAGTAAACCTTAAACTTGAGGATATATATCGTGTCACTTCATAGTTTTGAAAAAATGAGATTAATCTTATTTTAATTTTATTTATTATTTTTTTTGTATGACAAAAAATACGACTTTTGTGGAGCAGAGGAAGTAAGATTTGTGATAAGAAGGCACATGAGATTTAAGGAGGAGAAATAACCTTCACCAGTATTGAGAAATTACTGTAGAAGAAGTATATGCATGCAACTAACCCCTTGCACACGGTAGTTGTACCCTTAAAGCAAAACCCAGAAATCAAGCAAGTTTTCTAGCTATTTCTTTTTTCTTTCTATTGTTTCTTTTATTTTTTGGTCTACAAAAATATCTACTCTACTTAATATTATTGAAACGATTAATTCGTTCAATTTTGTAGGTAGTGAGATTCAATATTATATATCTCTGTAAAAAAGGAAAATAAAATATCTAGGAGTATGTTGAAAAAGTTCATCAACCGAGTGTAACATATATATATATCAATAGAAATATTAGAAACAAAAAATTGCGGTCCCATTAAATGCACTAAAGCCTTAGTACTACTCTTGGAGGTGAAATTTTACAAATATATTTGGAACTTGTTAGAATCGGATCACACACACGCACGCGATAGTAAATAATTAACGCAGAGATTTACACGATTCTTCAAAACGAGTACGTCTACTAGAGCGGAGAGAGATGTTTTTTATTATCTTGGAACATAGGATTTTTTATAATATATATATATATATATCCACTACTTCGAAATATCCATAATGCCCTTGTAACATCGTACCATACCGTGGGCCCCCCACACCCCACCCAAAACCTTCGGTCGCATTTGGTCTTTTTCGAAAACTTCTCAATTATGAGGCACAAGTTCCAATAGAACTTAAATAACTCGGAATGAAAAAAAAAAGGGGGGAATGAAAGAAAAACATTATTGAGTTTCCTTAATCATTTATTACACTACATTTTAACATTATTTTTTTATATTAATTAAATTTTTAAGAAGCATGCATAATTAAACTTATATTCAATGGATTTGGATATTAGACAATTTGTTTTGGTCAATTCATATGACCGGTAGTTCTATAAAAATTAGTTGTATTAGTATATAAGTTGATACGAGTTGTATTTTTGTGGCCTTTATTATTATGACTATTATATATAATTAGAGAATTGATATTTTCACATGTAAATTTGATAGTTTCACAAAGCTCTCTCACATAAATAATAAATGAGATTCACAATATTTATGTGAATAAGATATTGTAAAAATATCAAAAAAAATTTGTGAAATAACAATTTGCTATAATTAATGTAACTCTCTAACTATACAAATGCAGTTGATTTCTATATAAAAAAAAATACTCGAATGGACTGTTTTGAATCAAGATCTATATTCAAACATAAGTACAAGTATTTTCCTTCGTCAACTGTGGATATTTAGTGCACCACAAAGTATATATCCAGGCAAATTCCAATTTCTCTATATTGTACGAAATAAAGTGGAATTAAGGTTCTACTAGAGAACTCAACTTGTGGAGATCATAATATATCCCCGCACAAGTCAAGGTCTTCTCATGCATGACAAAAATCATAAAGAGAGAAGTAAAGAGACATAAGAAAATTCCATGCAATGTCAAAAATCAACTAATTATGTAATTTCCCATTGGTTTATTAATCATTAATCTTTGGATTCATTATATATGGCCTCCAAGATATCTGTATATATAATTTATAAGACGTCTGCAACTGCAAGTTGTAACTACCCCTTTCACTTTTTCAGACCATTCTGTTTGAGGATTCTTGGTAAGCAGTATGTATCTCAAACTTAGGTATTACTGTATATTTAATGAACTGTTGAGAAAAGTACACCTAAAATAATTTTAATCTCAAGAATTACTTTTTCCATTTCGTGTAATTAAATAGGAAATCAACAAACTCAATATTGAGAATGAAAATAATAAATATACATCCACAAGTAAGATACATTATTTAACGTGAAAAACCCTTAAAAAGAAAAACTACAAGTCAAACTCCGAATCTCTACTGTATCACATATAATATTGGGCTTACAATAATCTTCCCAAATTTTATGCCTTAAAACTTGAGTTTACACAATAAATTGAGAGAGTACAAATTTACCTTTAATTAGGTTTAACTTCACCACCCAAAAACACCCCAAACAATAAAGTTTTCAACCTTTCAATTGAACGGAGATGGCGGCGGATACCTACGACCACCAAACTGCAATGCTCTCAATTTATTCTTTTGACACTTTATTGTTAACGAGTTTGTCTCATAATCATAATAAAACTCTCTCATAGCTTTATTTATAGTACTCTTTCTAATCCATTCCTATTATGGATTGAAAACAATTTATTCTCCTGATCAAATTAGGAATCACATCTCCTTATCTTGATTACCAATCAATCTAATAAGTAAATTCTTTTTTAACTTGGATTCCTTTTATGGGTGAAGACTCACACCCAACAATCTCCCCCTCCGAACCCATGAGAGGAGGGATCACCAACTACAACTTCTAACTCGGAGTTAATTCCAATAAAGTTTTGACTCAACCCAAACTTCTTGAAATTTTAAACTATCTTCATGTCCGGCTTTGTTTCATTGGCATGGTTTTCTCGATGGGAGGATAAAATTCAAACCTGATAGATTTTTGCTGCCAATTTTTTTCAAAATCGCTTTGAACCCTGGCTGCGAGTTATCACTTTTCTTCTTCATTATTGACACCCATTTAATTCGAAGAGCTTCTTCTTATAGTTCTCATGCAAGATTTTTCTCTCATCTCGCATGACTTTATACCACATACTAACTCCTTCATCTTCAACAACTCTTACATGCGCCTATATCTTCAACATCTCTTACATGCGCTTAGTTTTGACGGAATAATTCGTCGAATATAGTTAAATTCCGACTAACAATCCATCGAAAATACGTTCGCCGACCATATGTAGCTCCAACGGAAGTTTTGACAGACATAAGGTCGACGACTCTAATTCCGACGGAATATTCCGTCGGAAATAGTCTTACTCCGACGGAATAAACTCATTTCTGAAGGAATATTATGTCGGAATTAGGCATTTTTCTTGTAGTGTGTCTACTTCTTCTCTTTAGTCACCATTAGAGACCCTTGAGTGAGCTTCCGCTGACTTTCACCAAAGAACCATTCTCATCAAGTACCAGTAGAGATCAAATTAAGACGAATTTTCAGAACATGTCTGATTTCTCAAAGCATCAACTTGCAACCACTGTTAGTTTCCAAACAAATATTTTCAATGTCGATAACCTTGGATGCACTTCCGTTTCTCATCTGTACATAGTCAAAATAACCACTAGTGTACGATGTGAAGATCTCACCACGCGAAGTGGCATGGAATGAAGCACCTGAATCAATAACCCAATATTTAACATGGTACTTGTGTTTACCATCACAAACAATGACTACATCAATATCGGATAGATACACAATCGAGTCCTTTTTCTCATTTTTTTAGACTGTTCATTCTTAAAAAATTTGCTCTGTCGCCTTATGTGACTTGGTTTCTGGCAGTGAAAACAAATTATCTCTTTTCTATCTTTGGGCCTTTTCCTGGATTTTTCGTCTTCAGGAGAGCTTTTCCCTCTGTTTCTGCCCCTACTTTGCGCGACAAAAACTTGTGACTCAGAACTAGTCACTACGGTATCTCTTCGCCTCTGTTCCTCGTTGAACAAACTATCTTTGGCTAAATCCATAATCAGCATACCATTGAGAGCGGAGTCATTCAACGATACAATCAGCGTCTCCCAGTTATCAGGCAAAGAGCTCAACAACAACAAAGCCTGCATCTCATCGTCAATGGCCATCTTCATCGTACTCAACTAATTTATCAAACTCTAAGTGTTCTGCAATTAACGGAGTTTCCATCCTTAAACTTAGAATTCACAAGCTTCCTAATCAAGAAAGTTTTATTCTGCGCCGTCTTTCTTTCATACATGGACCCCAATTTCTGTCAGAGAGCATAAGCTTTAGTTTCTATGGCAACATGAACATGATGAAATACACTTTGATCAATTCACGATCTAATCAGACCAATAGTATTCCTATTCATCTTGTTCCACTACGTGTCACTCTTGTTTGTGGGTTTGACTCCTTCATTCTCAAGTAGCTCGTACAAATCCTCGACTTTCTTGACTTTCAAATTACATAATTTGTAGTCTTTAGTCTAATCATGTAACTTGTTGTCCAATCCTCTATTTATTTGATGTGAAATTCATGTGAAATATCTCAACATGCAGTGATATATATATATATATAGAGAGAGAGAGAGAGGATAAGAAAAAATTGGATATCAAGTGCCCCGTATATAAGTTAGACACGCAGCCTCGTGAAACGACAACACTATATTACGAAAAAGAAAAATACTTTCCGTCTTCACTGCCCTCTCCTCCATCCTCTCCCTGGTTTGATTGTCCTTTCACAAAATCGGAGTCTTTAGATTCTATCAAGATACTTTCATCTTGATAGAATCTAAAATTGGATATCAAGTGCCCCGTATATAAGTTAGACACGCAGCCTCGTGAAATGACAACACTATATTACAAAAAAGAAAAATACTTTTCGTCTTCACTGTCCTCTCCTCCACCCTCTCCCTGGTTTGATTGTCCTTTCACAAAATCGGAGTCTTTAGATTCTATCAAGATACTTTCATCTTTGTTTTAGAGAAAGAAATTGGTGAGTCCATTCTTTGTGTTATATTAGAGAGAGAAATTGGTGAATCCATTCCTTTTTTTAGAGAGAGAAAAGAGAATATTTACATATTATAGTGTACGACTGTGTTAGAGAGAGGTGAAGTTGGGGCAAAGTTAAGATTGTTGGGGATGCCATAGAAACTGAACATGATTAATGAGAGAAGGAATGTGCAATGGAACGAAAAGGATTTGGGTGTTTGAAGCTTTTAGTATTACGTTGTTGGCTTTGATAAAATAAAAGTGCAAGTGTGTTATATGCAGGGACCGCATAACCAGTTATCTCATATATAAATATATATAAATATAAATATATATTTATTTATATATATATGGAAACCGATCCATAGCCAACGTTGTCAATTTAAGGATATTTTTACGACACATCGATCGTGATCGTCCACCCGTAGATCGAACGGTTAAATAAAGGTCTCGTCCGCAGTTTAGTTTCTATTATTCCGCAGTTTCATACCGCGAACGGGACAAATGTCCAAAATACCCTCCTTATAAAAGTCTCTCGTCCGCAGTATTAAACTGCGAGCGTTAAGTATGGTTGGCCAAATAGGAAACGACGTCGTTTTTAAATAAATGTCGTCTGCAGTATTAAACTGCGGACACTAAGTATGATTGACCGATTGAGAAACGACGTTGTATTCGCCAAATTCAAATTCTTCCTTCATTTTTTTCCTTCTCCATTCTCTCTCCTCCCCTTACTCTTATCATTCACCCCATCTCTAATTCCCTTCTCTTTCTCTCTCATCAACATTATTCATACATGATCCATGACCATAACAGAGCTAATCAACCTCAACCTTTCCTATCAGTATTTCCAAAAATATTACTCAATATGGTTTCGAACCCATTTTCTATAAATAAAAATTATAGACTCGTACTCACATTCGTCAACACCCGATTTTCTGATTTTCTGGATTTCTGGGTTTTCTGTCTAGAATTTTGCAAGATCGATCTGTTTATTTAATTGGGTTTGTTTTAATTTTCTTTTTTTTTCTTCTTTTTTTTAACAAGCTCAAATTTTTGGTAAGGGGCTTGAGGGCTCACTTTGGACTTACAAAGAAACATTTATTTTAATTTTTTAGTTAATTTTAAAATTTTAATTAATTCAAATTCTTTTTATTTTGATCAATATAATCGTGAATATCTTAAAATATTGATAAATATACTAATTATATACTAGTTTTTTTTCTTCCAAAACTTAAATGTATTCAGATCAATTTTAAATTTTAAAATTTTGTAATTAAATTGAACTTTTGATAACAAAATGAAACTATTTTTATGAAATAGGGGAATATAAAAATTAGCTGATCTTGAGCTCAAGTTGGTTGTTCAGCTTGGGGTCTACTTATCAACATAAAATTTTAAAATAAAGTTATTGTTGTATTTAATTAGTTATAATTTATTAAAATTTAAATAGTTAGTACATTTGTACCGAAGAAGCGCATAATATAACTTGGAACACTATGACCTTGTTGGGTATTAAGTATGAAAATCAAAAACTAAAGAATCGTATGTTGTTTACATGTTTTTACATTTAACTAGTTAATTGTAGTTAAAAAAAAAAAGAGTTGTCAATTAACCACCTGTAGTATAAAAAATTTGCACATTTTCGCATGAGCCCTAATGTGGTCTAACGTGCTTAACAGAGTATGGATATATATTAAACAAGTCACTTGACAATTTCCTCTTCTGTTCTTTCCCAAATTTCCTCCGTTTTTGCCTAAATTTTGAAAACCCCAATTTTCTTCAACCATTTACTGCATTAATGGAACCCCTTCTCTCCATTCTTTTAGGTAAATCTGTTCTTCCCTATCACAATAATTGTACTATAGTAATCTCAATAATATTAATACAACTCTTAAATGGGAAAAAAGTTGAAAACCCCTTATAACTCTCTCATATTCAATTTGAAGAAGGACATCTAAATGAGCAAACCATAATTTTGACATGGTGGTTTATCAAATTTATCCGCACCTCTTAACTCCCGTCAATGAATTAAACAACAGAAATAACGCGAGTTTAAATTGAACATTTATTAATTGTTCGTGTTGTGTAAATTATAATTTTAATCAGTTTTTTCCCCTAATGAAATATGCCTTTTCTTTTATAGGAACAACCTAATTTAATTAGCAGAAAAATATTTACACTATCCGACAACTATAACTTGTAAGGATCATCTAGTTCTTTGAGATTCTACTAATAAACATGACATATATATTGATGGCTGAATTTTTATTTATAATTTAATAAACATGACATAGATATCTTGAGAAATCGTCGAACCATATATATACTTCCTCCTGATGGTAGAGCGATGATGGTGGTGCATGTGCATGGAAGCAATAAGTTTAGCAGAAAGCTTAAACACAATGGAATTATCAAACCATGTATACTCTCCTTTGTAAAATTAGTAAAGAGGTTTCTAAAAATGATTTTTACGAAAAATATTATTTTCAAATTTAATTTAAATATTAATTAAAAATAAAGTAGTGATGATATGATAGTACTTAATCAACTGAGTATAAAAATAATCGTATATATACACATGTCACTTAATTTATAGTTCAAAAATACAAATATATCTCTAATATTGGAACCTATGAAAATAGAAAATATATCTCTGACTTTAGAATAAATAGAGTATATATTAAGAGTTGAGAAATTAGAAGTTTTATAAAACAATAAATCGAAACATCTCCTTCAAAATAACAGAAAATGTAACTAGACCTTTGGAGGTCAAATAACATACTTTTAAAATTTAACATGTAGAATGGAAGTTTAGAATTGGATCCCAATCAACTAATAACAACCTAAATATTAAAATAAGACATATATATATATATATATATATATATATATATATATATATATATATAAAGAGAGAGAGAAATAGTAAGATAGCTCTTAAAACAGCATCATAAGCACAAAACATATCTAGGCACATCAAAGTGTAACTGATCACACCCCGGAAACCCTGAATAGATTAAAGAAACACACAGTCAATTAAAGAGGAAGTAGATATTTATTCAACTTACATACTTTCTTATGGGATCTTGACAAACTACTTCCTTATATATGCAGGTCTTACATAGTGCATGCACACACATAAATTAATTTATAACACTACTATATATATATATATATATAAAGATACGTCCATTATCATAATTATATTCCCCCTGCTGCAGAAGGAACACGAGATCAGCCACGAATGTTTGGCATGATTTTACGTTGGATGGTAACTGGATTTTTGACATACAGACGGTCAGTCAGGCGGTAATTTGGATATGATATTGCTGATGAGTTAGCCCTGATCACCGGCTTTCCCCCGGTTAGACGATTAACCGCCGCCTCAGGGTTCTTGAGACAACTATAGGAGGAGGAAGGAGCCTTTTCTTTAGAGGGGTTCTCCATTTTTGTTTCACTCAAAGAGATGGAGAGATCTGGCTAGCTAGCTGTGAGTATATAATTGTTAAATGTGGTTACATGTTTAATTATATAGACAGGCAAAGGCCTCAGTGATAAGACCTAGCTAGCTAGGTGCCACATTAGGGAAGCTAGCTAGCTGATGTGGCATATTCGATGTGTGTGTAAATAATATGATCGATCTCTTTGTGTGCTAGTTTAGATGGTATGGTAGTATGGTACACTAGTGATTTAGCTCTAGGTAGCTGTCAACTAATAGGAAATTTCGCATAAAAAGAGTAGTTCTACGTATATGGAGTAGTTCTACGTACTTATATATGTTGAGAGTTGTTTATTACTGATTTTTAATTTACGGTCTACAACATAATTATTTGATTAAATTTTTATGTAAAGTTTATCAATACTGAAATGACACGTGAGTGATAATTCTATTCATCATATTTTCAGTTGGCATTATTTATATATTAGAGATAACGTGTGTCTGAAGGCACGATGCAACTAATATAATAGTTGAGTATTGTATCCAATATTTTTAAATTCAAAAATCTAATGTAATAATTGAGTCATAAAGGCACGGTGCAACTAATCTAGCTGAGATCCTTTACACAGCCCTTTAAATTTTAAGAGTGTATAATAAGTTTTGAATGCATAAAAAAAAATGGCCCTTCCGATTTAGATTGACTGGAAAATCTTAAGGGACAACAATATTATATGCTTTGGTTTCAATTTTCTACCTTTTATCTGACAATTTAGCTTTTAGTTTTTATGTTGATTTCAAGGCTAAGGGTGACATTCAATTAGAAAGTCGAGCATCCACCAGAACTTTGTCAAGACAATTATCTGCAAACTTCAGTCAAATTCTTTCGTGCTATGATATTATCCTCAAATTAGAACATGTAGGACTAAGATGATGAGAGATAGAAATCAAAATTTTGAAATAGCATGATTCTCTATTGAAGTCAGATCTGTGCTTCAAACAACAATCCTCAGGACAGGGCAAACATAATTGACAGCACAGTTCTTATGGAATGTTTATTTCAAATGCAACCTCTTCATATTCTTCCTCATCATCTGCAAGACAATTTTCAAGAATCTCAATAATATGTACAGTGCCACAAATTATAGCCATATTCTTAAACTGCGCTAAACTTTCTTCTTCTTCTTTTTCTTTTAAAATGGGACATACTTAGACATCACTGACATCATACCATAGTAAAAAAAAAAGAAAGCTTTTAAGATGATCAAAATTATTTACCTTCATCCTGACCATCCTGGGAAGTACTACCAGGCTCAAACCCCATGTTGTATCTACAACTCTGAAATACGAGCCTAGTAAAATTAACGTAAAATATATACTCCGAATAAGTAACTTCTTAATAAAACTGATGCAGCATGTACAGACAAATTTTTCAGCATATCGCCAATGGCGAAGCCAGAACTTATTGGCAGTGGGGTCAATTATTAGAGTATCAAATAATAAATCAAAATTGATAAATATAGTAACAAAAAACGACTCAAATATATAACCAAAAAAAATATAATATATGTCATTGTTATAGCCATCAAACTTATCCACAAAAATTAACTAGTATAATATAATAATTACAATTGTCCTCTGCGCGTTTTCATTCATTGAAATCGTTGCATAATACTTTCGTTGTCAATGCAATCAAATACATCCTTCTCGATGTATGTAATCAAGAAGGAAATTTTACCAATTTGATTCTGGAGTCCATCGTCCAGTCGTCCACAGAGTGCAAGAACTTTAGAAGTTGCATCAGATATCGATTTTAAGATTTTTTCTCCGTTTCCGATACCTCCACCATTTGTGATTTATGAAGCAAAAAAATTGATGATCCTAGCTTGTGAAAATCAAAAGAGGAAACTTCTTCGGTACTCATTTCAATAGGGTCAAATTACTAAATTACACTCACAAAAAATCTATTACATCATATATATAAAAAAAATAAAACTCGATGGGGTCAATTGACCCCACAGTACTACCGTAGCTTCGCCCCTGATATCGCAATAGCAAGGTTCCAGCCGGGCAAACCCTAAGTGCAAAAAAATAGCACTATAGAGGGGATAATCCAAACACACGAAAAAATGGCACCTTTTATGCAAATTCTCTGACTCTCTGCAAAGAAAAAAATTATGAAAAATTATTCATCGGCAAATTAGGGCGTCCCAGTCTGATTTGATGGAGCTTTTGTCCGAATCCACTCAAATTTTTTATATGTACTCTTCTCCTCGATAACCAACCTCCTCCACTCCTCCGATCAATTCCTCCCCTCTACTTCCGGCGAACTCTTTGTACTCTTTCGATTTTACCGATCTATTCTCTCTTACCTCTCTGGATTTCCGATCGTTTCTCTCCGTCTCTATCCGCGAACTCGGCGTAAGTATTTAGCTTTGGCCTGATGGGTCTAAATAATAAATAAGTATAAAGATGACTGGTTGCTTATATTTATGTGGGTTATGATCAGTGGATAGATTTTTGAAAAAAAGATGTTGAATTAGGGGGGATGAGTGAATAGATTTTTGAAAAAAAGATGTTGAATTGGGGGGAAAATAAGTGGATAGATTTTTGAAAAAAAAGATGTTAAATTGGGGGAATGAGAGATGTATTAGTGATCGTTTGGGATGAGTGAATAGATTTTTAGAAAAAAGATGTTGAATTGGGGGGAAAATAAGTGGATAGATTTTTGAAAAAAAAAGATGTTAAATGGTGGGGGGGGAATGAGAGATGTATTAGTGATCGTTTGGATGTTGAAACCTTAATTGATTTAAGACCGTCGGATGTATCCGCTCTGTTTTATATTTTATATATATATATATATATATATATATATCATTTTCTTACTTTTTTTTAATTAACATTTTAGAAGAAAATATAAATAATACTCCCTCCATCCCTATATATGTGACGTTTAAGGATTCTTTGCAACAATTAAGGATTAAAAAATATGACTCTTTTGCCCTTAATAAATAAATTAACCAAACAAGAATTAATTACTCCACCACGCTAAAATCTTATCAGTTCTGCTTGTTGCCATAATTGTTGATAGAAACAAGGAAGAAGATGGAACGCCAGTGCTCATCCAAAATTATTTTGCCGCTAAATTTTTGCTTCAATTTTTTTTCGCTCTAATTGTTGATACCAGCATAAAGAAAGAAGCTTGAAAACGTCAATTGCTTGACTTCTGCTACTCACTTCGGAAGCTTGAAGACATCAATTTTTTTTCCGTATTTGGTGGAGACTTCTGCTACTCACTTAGGAATCCATGGAGATGAACAATTGGCTTCCTAATCATAACAAGGAGGCATTAGGAGACAGAGTTTGAAAAACAATCAAATTCATCCCCAACCACATGAACTACACAGCAACTAAGAAACCTGTAACCAAATTCCAAACGACAAAGTCTTTTCTAGCAACCAAATCCTCTCAAATTGAAGGTTGTCATTCTCTCAAATTGCATAGATAGGTTCTTAGTTTGGGGCAAGTGATATGAGTCCGAGACATAAAGGTCGAATTCCCTTGGGTGAATTAGATTTAAACGTTGAATTGATTGATGTTAGAGATACAGAGGATGCACAAGGTCGATTACCGGATATTAACGATGATGTAGATGAAGATGATGCGATTCTTGATCATAATTTCAGTCTGAATTCTCAACCAATTGATGTACCTTTAACAAATTTGAACTTTCTATTGGACCTAAACAACGAACCAGTTCTAGAAGATGATTCTGACATGGGTATGTTTTTCTTTTGATTGGATTAATAATTTCTCTGATTATTTCATCTTGGTCATAATGAGCTCATATCTTTGATTACTTATTAAACGGGTTAAAAAATTGCTCTCTTGACATGTTTTTAATGAGATTTTAACTTATGGATGTGTTCCATATGGAAGTTATAATGTCTGACTTCAGATTTTAACTTCAGATTTCAAATTCAGATATAATGGGATGGAGGGAGTACTTTGTTTGATTGTTTAAGTTTTTAAAATTCATTGAAAATATGAAAGAGAAACAAATTAGTAATTAAGGTTGGGAAACGAATTATAAAATGTCCAAAGTTGCTCATATATATTAGAATAGAGTAAATAGTTATAGATAATGTCTAGTCCTCACAATATGTCATTATGCGTTGATATGAACTGTGACGTCCAATGTATAAGTTTGTATATAATGCGAGACGCATAATACCAAATATATTATGCGAGTTGGATAAATATTAATCCTTCTCTTCCATCACAAGAAGACTTCTAATGTAAATTTTGAAACATTGAGGATATATTTTTGTTGTTTAAACGGAGGTGGTATGATAATGAATGTAAGACAATAAATTTGAGTGCATTAAATTATTTTATATTATTATTAATAAAAGATAAGACTTTTTTTTTATGAAACGAAAAGTTTGTAATTATAATAACTAAACGTTATCTCAATGCACTGTAGTGCATGTTAACTGTTGGTTATGCTTCAAAATCCTTAGTTTTGGCAAAGTCCCACATTGATTAGTGTGAACTTTTCATTTGTTGGTTGTGCTTCAAAAACCTTAGTTTTGCCAAAGTCCCACATTGGTTAGTTGGGAACTTTTCATTTGTTGATTGTGCTTCAAAAGCCTTAGTTTTGGCAAAGTCCCACATTGTTTAGTTTGAGAACTTTTCTTTGTTACACTAGTATATATTTGAATTCCATGTTTTTGGTTGACTAAGTCTCAAACACATTTTTTGTTCCTGAAACTTCTTCCATGCTTTACCAAGATTAAGTTAACTTACATGTTTTTTGTTGATTAAGTCACAAAAACATGTTTTATACTTCAGATCTCATCCCCATTCTCCTATAAATACTTGAGCAGATCTTGATGTTAAGAACTACAACTTCATACATGAACAAACTCTCTCTTCTTAATTAAACATTCTTCTATTATTCTTTGAGTCGGGCAATCCACAAAGACGAGTCCAAAACCTCTTTCTGTGAGTACACACAATTGGAGGTTTTACCGTTGAATCCTGGAGGGTGAACGCCGGGAGCCCATTTGTACCGAAGGTTATTACCAGTGGGGGCGGAATCACTTTTTAGGACAGTAGCTTTGCTACGCCTCGGTTCTTCATTCCCATTATACCAGATAAGTTGTTCCAATTTTTATTGTTATGTCGATCTTGTTAATATTGATAAAATTCCAACAATCTAAAAAGTGATTCGAATTTATTGACAAGATTAAATCTGCTTTAAACTTTGCTAAAATTGAACCCTATTATGGTACAAATTTTAAGACATGATCTAAAAAACGTGTTGTTTTATTTAGAAACGATGAATCTGGAATGAGTATGTGGATCCTATTGTGGAAGTCCTTGCAACTACTGTTAATGTTGTTTTTGATAAGATTAGTATTTTTGATTATATTGCTACTGAAATTTCTTTATCTAAATATACTTTCCCTCCATTTATAAAACAAATGTAAGGTAAGATTACATTGTTAGACAATGTGGGACTCGACAAAGTCCAAGTAATAGGTAGAGAAACAAAGTGACTATCATACAAATACTTGGTGAACTTGGAGTGATAGCCCTTCATATCCGATGTGGGATAGACATCTACTTGTTCTTTGGTTCTTTGGTTATCTGAAAGGTATTTGTCTCTAAGTCCCACATTGGTTAAATGATAAAAATCTAAGGAACCTTCCTTATAAATGGCCTACCAAGTGAAGGCATTGGTTACCTACTTATCTTTTAGTCCCACATTGGTTAAATGTTGAAAACCTAAAAAAAATTTCCTTATAAAATTATTACTTAGTGAAGTTTATCTAAGGGCCTAATTCTTGAAGGCTGTGTAAGTGGCCAAGCCTCGTTCGGTCGAGACCTTTGTTCGGTCCAGAACATAATCTGGTCAAGATCCGGCTCTGCAACCCGTGCACCCAAATCTAACCCAGTGCCCGGCGGGATGACCCACCCGACAGTTTTTAAATTATCTTCTTGAAAAATGATTTATTAATTATTTTATGCATTAAAATCAATTATTAAATTGTCATTGTTATTATTAAATTCTGAAAATTTAACAGATATTAATTGTTGGCATAATATTAATATATTTGGATAATTTTAGTTAATCTCCAATTTAATTATGCAATAGTTAATTAATTGTGGTAATTAACATAATTATCAAAAAATTACTGTAACCTTTTGAGATGATAATATACTGTTGTAAATTTTATGGAAGTATTTTAATGTGTTTGTAGCATACTTGTAATATTAATTGAGTAATATTGTATGTTATTTAATTCTTTTGATAATATTTTTGAAATATTAATTGTTGGTGCTTGGAATTAAATTATCATGTTATAATTAACACATGTACCGTTGTTGCTAGTGGGAGTGATTTAGGTTGTAACTTAATTGAATTATTTCCTAAATTCATATATTATGAGATGAAATATTAATGGTAAATAATTGTGCATTTTATATGGATTGTGTATCCTAAGTCTGACGAAGTCTTTTTTCTAGTTTTATGTACCATTATTTTATGTTAATTTGGTTCATGTGGCAAAGATGGTGAACAATGATGATAATTCTAGATATACTCATATCTATCTCATTACCTCTAAAAGATAAAGCAGGAGAAATGTTTATTAAATAAAGCTGAGGTTGAAAGGAAAAATAGAACCTTAAAGATATATAATGAATATCATGTTTATTAGCTTTACCTTATCCTCTAATATGTGGGAAGAAGCTTGCTTTTCTGAAAAATAACTTTTAATAGAGTTCCACATAAAAGGATAGACTCTTCACCGTATCAATTATGGAATGAATGTGCCCTAACTTGGGGTAATCTTAAAATGTGGGGGTGTCTAGCTAAAGTAGCTATACCACAATTTAAAAAGAAATAAAATTAGACCTAAAAAATGGTTTCAATTTTTATTGGATATGCTTCAAACAGTGTTGCATATAGCATTTTGGTTACTAAAGATGAGCCTAAAACCTAAAAAGAAGAATTGAAATCAATTGATGCAATCTTTTGGAAAGATGTCATTAATAGTGAACTAGAATCCATTATGACTTTACACACATGAGAGCTAATTATTTTGCCTAGAAGATGTAAATTTATTGGGTTTTAAACGTAGTTAAAATCTGATGAGTTTATTGATAATTTTTAAAACAAGTTTTTCAGCACTTGTTGTTATGTGTTATGTGCTAATGTTTAACATTATGTGAAATTCTTGTGAATTATTTTAATGTGCACTCCGTGCAACGATGTGATAATAACTGTTAATACTGAATTGATGATTAAAGTTAATTGTTCTATGTGAACTATATAATTTGAGAAATGCGAAGCATGAGTATTATGGAACATGTATCATATGTCAAACATGTATAAATGTACAATATGAGAAAGATGAATCATGTATAAAATGCGACTTATACATGGGATGTGAAGCGATATTATACATAAGATGTGAAACATGATAAATGTGATATATGCATGAGATACACAACATGAAAATTATGATGTGCTTATTTATTTATATGTGGATGACTTGCTGATATTTGGTACTGATGAGAAAGTTGTGAAAACTATTAAACGTTTTTATTCTCTAAATTTGACATGAAAAACAAACTTGATTCTTAGCATGAGAATTAATAAAAATGCACATAGTTTGTTTTTATCTTGGTCTCTTTATGTGGAATTCTTAAGAAATTTAATTTCTTTAATGAAGAGTCATTAGGAACACCTTGTAACTCTAGTGTGTATTTAAAGAAAATAAAGGGGATTAGTATTGCACAAATTGAAGAGGCCAGAATCATTGATGGTGTAATGTACTTAATGAATTGTACTCGACCCGATATTGCATATGCCATTAGTAGACTTAGCAGATATACACATAATCCTTCACAAGATCATTGGAATGCATTGTCACGTCTAATGAGATATTTTTAAAAGGAACAGTTAATGTAGGTGTACATTTTACTGGTCTCCTAATGTTTTAGAAGGATATTGTGATGCTAATTGGATATGTGTTTACTTTAAGTGAAAGAACTGTCTCTCGGAGATCTGCTAAACAAACTTGTACTGCTAGATCTACTATGGAATCTGAATTTATTGCATTAGAATTGGCAGGTACAAAAGTAGAGTGGTTGGGGAATTTATTGGCTGACGTTGTGGTCTAAAACCAATTCATTCTATATCTCTGCATTGTGATTCTCAAGTTGCTATTGAGCGAGCAATGAACCACGTGTATAATGGGAAACAGAGACATATTCGTTTGAGACATAATATTGTACGATGACTGATCAGGAACTGTGTTATTTCCATGGAATTTTGTGAGTTCTTAAAAGAACCTAGCGGATCCGCTTACAAAGGGATTGATTAAAAAGAATGTCCAAGAAGCATCCAGAGGGATGGGACTATTGCCAACATCTTGAGTAAGTAATACGTGATGGAAACCCAACCCATGTGATTGGAGATCCCATGAATTGGGTTCAATGGGTAACAACAAGTCACAGAATTACTTAATTATAGCACTGCAATTATTTATATCCCTTGTTGTGTGCATGTGCTTACTGACAAATTGTGAAAGGATGAATCCTTTAGATTCTTAATGAAACTCATAGCCCTAAAGGGTGGTGTATGTCAGTTTACACTTGATGGGTTCACCTATATAAAGGTGGAAGTGTAGGCCGCTTCCTATGAGAGCCTATGGCAAACTCTCTAGAGCCTTTATGAAAATCTGGGATATGGCGCATGGCCTAGAACGCGCCCAACCGCGGACTTGTGTGGATTCGGGATTTTTTGGTATGTGTGCAAGTTCAACTGTTTGTATCACAGATAATGGGTTCAAGATTTTTATTCACCTATAATCTACAATCATGAGCTTGTTCCACTAAGTGTCGATTCAAACCCACAAGGTATCGACATGATGTATCTAAAATCCATTGCCCTTCTCACTTCTAAATTCTTCCTGATAATTTTGAATCATGTGGGGGATTGTTGGTTATGCTTCAAAATCCTTAGTTTTGGCAAAGTCCCACATTGATTAGTGTGAACTTTTCATTTGTTGGTTGTGCTTCAAAAACCTTAGTTTTGCCAAAGTCCCACATTGGTTAGTTGGGAACTTTTCATTTGTTGATTGTGCTTCAAAAGCCTTAGTTTTGGCAAAGTCCCACATTGTTTAGTTTGAGAACTTTTCTTTGTTACACTAGTATATATTTGAATTCCATGTTTTTGGTTGACTAAGTCTCAAACACATTTTTTGTTCCTGAAACTTCTTCCATGCTTTACCAAGATTAAGTTAACTTACATGTTTTTTGTTGATTAAGTCACAAAAACATGTTTTATACTTCAGATCTCATCCCCATTCTCCTATAAATACTTGAGCAGATCTTGATGTTAAGAACTACAACTTCATACATGAACAAACTCTCTCTTCTTAATTAAACATTCTTCTATTATTCTTTGAGTCGGGCAATCCACAAAGACGAGTCCAAAACCTCTTTCTGTGAGTACACACAATTGGAGGTTTTACCGTTGAATCCTGGAGGGTGAACGCCGGGAGCCCATTTGTACCGAAGGTTATTACCAGTGGGGGCGGAATCACTTTTTAGGACAGTAGCTTTGCTACGCCTCGGTTCTTCATTCCCATTATACCAGATAAGTTGTTCCAATTTTTATTGTTATGTCGATCTTGTTAATATTGATAAAATTCCAACATTAACTCTTTTGTTTCGTTTATAAGAGAAAAGTAAAGAATGATAAGTTAAAAGAAACAAAAGAAAAAAAAAGGTGGCATCTATAATTTAACAACTAGTACTGATGCTAAACAAGAAGTGACTATATATATATATATATATATATATATATATTCTTTACTAAAATAAATAAAAGTAGGTTTAAATAAAAATTATTATCTTGGACTATTGACCTTTTCTTATTTTGGGGATTGATTTTTTAATATTTATAATTAGGTGATCAAAATTTTAATTTTTTTCACTTACATTTAATTAGACATGTCACATCATAAATTGATGACATTATTAAGGCAATCAATGCTTATGAGTAAACAGAAAAATTGTTATTTTGAATAATTTATTGACATTTATTAAACATAAAAGGGTAAAAATTCATGTAGTTAATAATGTTTTGAACTTTTAATGTTTAATAAATGTGAAAAATTATTTAAAATAACTTTTTAAAATTACATATAACTACCGATAGATCTAGTGAGCGGTCCACTTCGTCAATTTATGATGTGATGTCTTTTTAAACATAAATGAAAAAAATTAAAATTTTAATCACTTAATTACAAAAATTAAAAGAACAATTATCGAAATGAACAAACGTTAATAATTTATTATTATAATTTTTATTTAAGCCATAAGAATAATAAGAGACAATAATTGCGTTATTTAACAAGGTCATTCAATTCACTTGATCAGTCATCAGTCAAGAATCAACTGACTCATCTTCTTCCCATATTCTCTCTCCATGTCCCCCTCCCATTCCCTCATATATTTTTATCTTCCAAGCTTTATAGAATAATAGGTAAAAAAAGTAATGTGATTGATAAAATATGTGCATTATATCATATACTTTATCTGTTCAACAAAGTTTAATTTGTCATTTCTTTTCCAAAACACAATCTTATTTCTTTTTACATAAGACAATCTTCTCAAGTTGTTATCGTAATTCTAAATGTATCTTGAAATTTATAATTAAAACCCACGTTTTATTCCTTTGAGTTTGTAAATTTTACGAATGACATTATTTTGTGAAATAGAAAGAATAATGTTTAATAAATATTAAAAGACATAAATATTTTTAAAGAGTAATTAACTTAAAGATGTTTTCTTTTTTCAAAACTATATGTATATCATTTTGACAATAGTACTTTATTTGAAACGACAGGAATAAATGTTGGATTGCCCAACACGTGGAGGCACTCGCTTGGTGCTCCAAATTTATGGCAGACATGGAAGCTAATTCTTGTGTGATAATATTTCTAATACTCCTAATATATAGGTTTTCTTTTGTTTCCATTCTCAACTCTAGATTAAGCTTTGCATCTACTTTAGGGCAATTGAAATTGCTTTCCAATTTTATTTAGGCGAGCATGGTACCGTGCAAGGCACGAACAAGTATTCATTCGAGTTCCATGATGTTGAAAGTGACGGAGGCATCAATGAACATGTTGTAGCCGTCGTGCTCACTGAACTCGTGGGGGGCATTGGCTAAAGCGGCGGTAGTTCTCCCAAACGGGTTTCATTTGCTTTTTGGGGACGACGACAACATTATCGGAATTAGCTTATAATCTCTTCTTGTTGGATGATGAGAAAACAAAATTGATGTTGTTGTGAATATCCGCCATTATTAGTGATAGTAGAGATAGAGAAGAATTCACAACTCTTCGATTTTAAGAAAGAGCAATTATTCGGTTATTTGATTTTACAATTCAACTTAAAGAGTGACTCGAACGAACGAAGTTAACTTATATTCTATTTTTACCTAAGTTAACTTAGACCAAAGTCAATTTAGTTCATTTAAACTCGGCACCAACTCAATAGAACTCTAGCCAAATTGAAAAAAATTTGATTCAAATCATTAGTGGATAGCCTTTGTGCTTGTTATAGATAGGTATAGATGCACATAAAATCTTGATATTTTCACTCTATAAGTTTCGACACATGGAATTCTTTCGAATTTACCACAATTCTATATGTCAAAGGGAACTTTTCACACTGCATTGCACTCAACTCGGGTTAAATTCCGAGTTTAAATCAAATCATAACATAATTAATAAGTTTCGATGCGCTTTCTCAATAGTATACTCTTGGGTCATCTTACTTCACCATAGACTCACCAAAAAAGTCTTGACTAAAGGTATTAATGATAATAGCAGCTTGGGTCTCTTATATACATATTCAAGTATCCCATATGTTAACATATGTAGGATTGAATTGTTACAAACTCCCTAACTTAAATATATGACATCACCGTCAAGTCAAACACATAGTCACACAAGACCCAAAATTTTTGTCTCTAGCCATTATGAGATATATCAGTGACCTACTAGACTTGTTTTCGTATTCTCACCTTCGACATCCCGCAATCAGATAACTCGATTTGAATTTTTGAGAGTCAGAATCTAAACTAAAAACCATAAGCTAAACTAATAATAGCTCACACACAATGAATGCCCACAAATGTTAGAGGAGACTTTTATGTCAAAAGAGGCTTCTTCAATTGTCATTCCACTGTCTTCTTCTTTTTATATAGCATTCTCCATTGTAAAATGAAATTTTAGTCATTTAGATTCAATTAATGGACTCTTACATAAATTTAATATTCTTAAGTAAAATGGTTTGCAAATGAAATTTTTTATAGATTAAATAGAAAAAATTAAAGCGCAAAATCATTCCCCTATAACATTCTTATATTGTAGCATGCACTCTCCCAATGTACATGCAGACAAAATATGTAATTATTTGTAAGGGCATGACGCAACCAGTGATAAAAGAAGTAGAAAAGGCACTAAAATAATACTTTCTCTATTCCACATGAGTAATTAAGAGTTTTGTTTGTAATTAAATTTTACACAATATAAGAATTTATCTAAATTTATATTTAAACATAATAAATGTTTATTTTAATAGCTCTAGCATGATGATAATTTGTGATATATAGTAAACCTTAAACTTGAGGATATATATTGTGAAACTTTATAGTTTTGAAAACATGAGATTAATCTTATTTATTATATATTATTATTATCTTTGCATGACAAAAAATACGACTTTTTTGGTGCAGAGGAAGTAAGATTTGTGATAAGAAGGCAGATGAGATTTAAGGAGGAGAATTAACCTTCGCCAATATTGAGAAATTAGTGTAGAAGAAGTATATGCATGCAAACTAACCCCTTAAATTACTGTAGTTGTACTCTTAAAGCAAAACCCAGAAATTTAACGTTTGAAATCAAGAGCTATATTCAAACATGAGTACAAGTATTTTCCAGCTTCGTCGACTGTGGAAATTTAATGCACCACAAAGTATATATCCAGGAAAATTCCAATTTCTCATAAAGTGGAATTAAGGTCCTACTAGTGAACTCAACTTGTGGAGATCATAATATATCCCCCCACAAGTCAAGGTCTTCTCATGCATGACAAAAATCATAAAGAGAGAAGTAAAGAGAGCCATAAGAAAATTCCATGTAAAGTGATCAAAAATCTGTATAATAATTTATAAGAGGTCTGCCACTACGTACTCCTTTTACTTTTACAGAACATTTTGTTTGAGGATTCTTGGTAACCAGGTATATATCTCAAACTAAGGTATTACCATATACATATTTAATGAAGTGGTATATATATATATATATATATATATAAATTTATTATTTGTTTAATTCTTTTGTTTCTTAATTAATTGGATGTAAATGTAATTCTTCCAAGCAGTACTTTAAATTAAATAATTAATTATTGAAAAGAATAAAAAAGCTAGTATATTAAAAGATATATAAAAGAAATATGTAAATATACATATACATATATATATATATATATATATATATGTGTGTGTGTAAGTAATCACATCCTTCAAAATCTCACACTGCATTGAAATAATTCATTTCAGGGATCACACCTTAAAAGAAATGGAAAATGCCGGAAACGTTGCTCAGCCAAGCACTCCGTTGCAGTCAGATGACAGTACGTTTACTTTTCTTCTTCTTGCAACTTTTTGGCCTTTTTTTTAACAAGCTCGTGAGGGCTCACTTTGGACTTACAAAGAAACATTTATTTTAATTTTTTAGTTAATTTAAAATTTAAAATTAATTCAAATTCTTTTCATTCTGATCGTGGATATCTTAAATTATTCATAAATTTAAATATACTTATTACAAACTAGTTTTTTTTTCAAAATTTAAATGTATTCAGATCACCTTATTTTAAGTTTTTGTAAATTGACCTTTTGATAGCAAAAAGTTTATATAATTTTTTTTCACAAAATTTTGATAATTTTTTATTTACATAATACGTATATAATGTTGAAGATAATTTGTATCAGCATCATATTTACAAATGTATAATACATTAAAAAGATATAGATAAACAAGTTGACATTAATGTTTTATATGGATCTTTCTTTTATTTTATTGTGAGATTCATGTATGCATGTATATATAGATATCAAATTATAATTATATTCATTGTATTTAAACATGTATTATTATTATTATTGAAAATTATAAAGTGATGACTAAATTACCCTTAAAATGGTCAACCAAATTAATTTGAATAAGATCTTCAAATGCCTTATTATATAGAAGTATACATTTATATCACTCCGTCCCAAATTAATTGCATTTCTAGGACTTTTTAAAGTCAAATTGACTATTTTTAAAACTAATCTTTTTACTATTTTTGCTAACATATAGGTGAAGATATTATAACCAAAAGAAAGTATATACAATTTATTACTAATTTCAATTTTTATAATTTTAGAAATATATTTATATATGCTTAATTATTAATTTTAAAAATAGTCAATTTGACTTAAAAAAATCCTAAAAAAGCAATTAATTTGGGACGGAGGGAGTAGTTTAAAAAAAAAAGCTGTCAGTTAACCACCTGTAGTATAAAATATTTACACACTTTTGCATGAGCCTTAATGTGGCCTATTCGTGTGTGTGTGTATGTGTGTGTCTATATATATATATATATATATATATATATATATATATATATATATATAACATTTTTAAACGACATTTTAATTGATTTCAAATCAACTCAACAATCCAAATTTGGTGACTTGATAGCTCAAAAGTTTTTTCTTTTTTCTTTATTTTTTTTCTCTTTACTCTATTCTTAGTGACAAATGGTATATTAATTGTATCTTTAATAATAAATGTGTACTAAAATTATGTGAAAAAACATAACTTTTGAGCTTTTGAGTTGACTTTTGGGAATATCAAAATTTATGACCAATTATAAGACATGAAAATCAATGAAAAAAAAAACTTTTTGAACCACCGAGTCACCAAAATTGGACTACCGTGTTGACTTAGGATTAACCAAAGTGACTCGGTAATTACCTTGTTATATTGTTATTGAAGTCAATTGACAATATGTTTTTTCCAAAATTTTGAAAACCCCAATTTTCTTCAACCATCTACTGCATTAATGGAACCCCTTCTTTCCATTCTTTTAGGTAAATCTAATCTGTTCTGTTCTTCCCTAATACTCCCTCGGTTCCATATTAAGTGTCATTTTAGCTTCATGCACATGAATTAAGAAAGTCATTTAATACTATCATTTAATAATTAAAATTTGTATGAAATTTCATCACTACCCCTTTATGGGAAGTTGAAAACTATTAATATAAGGGAGAAAATTTCTTGGGACAATGAGAGAAGTTAGGGGTGATATTGGAAAGTAAATAATTTATTCTCCTAGAAAGTTGTAAACGACAAATAAATTGGAACAAATTTTTTGCTTTTAAAAAGTCACTTATTATGGAATAGAGGTAGTATATCACAATAATTGTACTATACTAATCTCAAAAATACAACTCTTAAATGGAAAAAAAGAGAGTTGAAAACCCCTTATATCTCTCGCTTCATCCCAAAAGATCCGGTTACATTCTTCTCTTAACTTTCTCATATGTATATGTTATTCTGGTTAATGTGTTCTTGACATAAAGGTCTATTTACAATTTACAAGGATAATATATACAGAGTGTAGGCGCAACAACGGGATGAAATGGATAATATATACGGAGTGAGTGTTCATATTGAATTTTCTTAAAAGGTGTAAAGCTCAAGTTTTACGGATCATCCTGTATAATTTATTCTCATTACAAATATTATGATTTTTTAATTAAATAATCTAAATAGTTATATATAACTATATATACATATATATATATATATATATATAGAGTCCGGATCCAGTCCGGGATCCCGGACTTTCTTAAAATACGTACTTTTTTTTTTTTTGCTTTTTTTTTTAAAACAACTACAAAAAATAAATAAATAATTATGGAACTGAAATTTTTACATAATACAGTGTTTTGGGCGTGATTTGGATACCTATACCAAAAAATGTATGTACAATTTGTACATATATTTTTTTTAATAATATTATGACACGTAAAAAATTCAGTGTTTTGGGCGTGATTTAGTTGTTTTAAAAAAAAGCAAAAAAAATAAAAATAAATAAAGGTCCGTATTTTAAGTCCGGACCGGATCCTTGGCGTGTGTATATATATATATATATATATATATATATATATATATTTGGTCGAGTGTATTCCATACCCTATTTTAAAAATTGGATTCTCATTGGAATAGGAATTGAGCCAGGTCGGAATTGAGCCGGTCCAAGATTAAGTCTTTAATAAATTATCCTTTTAACTCTTCATAAGTTTCTCTACTTCTATCTTCTTTTCTCTCCTAAAAAATTTACAAAAAAGGAGCTTTTAATATATTTCCTAATTATAATAATATAAATTCTTTAAAAAAGAAAAATCTTTTTCCCTAAATTAACTTGTTTTTTCTTTTTTTTATTTTTAAAATTCACAAGCAGAGTGTAAAACTCAATTATAAAAATACATTCCGTCCCAAATTAATTGTTTTTCTAGGATTTTTTTAAGTCAAATTGACTATTTTTAAAATTAATAATTAAGCATATATAAATATATTTCTAAAATTATAAAAATTGAAATTAGTAATAAATTGTATATACTTTCTTTTGGTTATAATATCTTCACCTATATGTTAGCAAAAATAGTAAAAAAATTAGTTTTAAAAATAGTCAATTTAACTTTAAAAAGTCCTAGAAATGCAATTAATTTGAGACGGAGGGAATAATATATAGAGAGAGAGAGAGGCGGCGGAACCAGGAGGGGCGGGACTCATATGACCCTGGTGTTGTTCTACCAAATCAGTACTACTCCCTCCAATTTGTTATACCTGTTTTGGCCTACCACTTGTCAAATTAGTTAAAGTCAATATAACTTCTCCATCCTTTATTTTTTATCGAATCTATATATATAATAGCATAAAATAGTCTTTTAGTCCTAAAATTTAGAAATAATTTTACAATTCAAAAAATTAAGAATAAAAACGTAAAATTTATTTTTTTTATCTTTTTTTTTCAATATCTTTTCATCTATATTTTTATTATCATAATCTACTTACCACTATCTCTTATTCTCATACATTTTTTAATTTAGATAAAAAAAATTAAAAGTCATATTCGTTTCATTTAGTAAGTTTAAAAAAAACAAAAAAAAACCTCTTCTTTTTTCTTCAAAATCGCCTCAATCAACAAAATATTTTTGAGATGTTTTTAAACTATGCAGACTCGTAGGATACAGTTGTCTCATCTCAGTCGAACAACTGAAATAAGCACTCCAAGCGTCTATAAATTTTTTTTATTGATGCATTTTGACCCCCTTCTAAAAACATTCTAGTTCCGCCACTATATATATATATATATATATATATATATATATATATATATAAAGTGCGAGCGGAGGTTGGTGTTAATATTTTGGTCGGTGTTCTAAAAGGTCCCGCCTAGGCGCTAGGTCCCCCTGACGCCGCGTCTATGCAAAAAAATCCATGGATATGTGTTTGAATTTTAAGAAAATGTCTTTATTATCTTTATTATAGATTGTTTTGCTTTATATTATTGTTTTGTTTAGATAAATGTAAGATAAAATATTAAAATTGGCTTAAAATAAAAAACTCACCTAGGCCCCGCCTAAGCCTCCTAGGCGCTAGGCCCCTCGACCGTCGGCCTCCCGCCTAGCGCCTTTTAGAACCTTGATTTTGGTGAAATAGTTTTCCAAAATATTCCTCGACTTTTAAAAAAAATTTATTTTGTCCCTTTTTATTATTTTTTATTTATTTTTTTAAATTTTATAAAATTTTTATTTTACCCTTGCATAATTTGCGCACGTAACGTGTGTCACTGGATAATAATATATTATAAAACAAGAGGAGAGTTAACCGTTATTTTGTGTAAACAAAAAAATAAAACTTTTTTACTTTTCTATTTTACCCTTTAAAAAATAAAAACAATTACTTCTTAAAACTATTTTTTTTATTTTCTCTCTCTCCACTCCTTTATCAATTAATATTTTCTCTCCAACACTCTCTTTTATTAATTATTATATTGTAAACGGTAGAAGTGAAACTTTATAGCCTCTAATGATAGTAACGTGTTGATGACTATGAATTAATGATAGAAAGAAGTGTAAACAATATAACTAAGCTGAAAAGGGTATTGGAAAGAAAAAGAAACACTGGAGACGTTTATTCACTGTGCTTAAGAGAGAGAATGTAAGTGAGAGGCTTTCCGTGATACTTTTTCCCAAACTTACATGTCCACAAGACTCTCTTCATCATGCTAGGAGTATCATACTTACCAAATCTCTGCTTTTGGCTTTGTCGGAACTGACAAGAATACTGTGGAGCTCAGAAAAGCATGACATTAAATTGGTATTGGTATTGGGTGATTATCTCATTTACTTAATCATAATGCGTCTTTTTTAAAAACTAATCACAAGTTGCACTAAGAAGCAAAAAAACTACCTGACGGTTTTTCAGTTTAATAGGGGAGTAACACATATATATATATCATGTTTATTTTTATTTTTCTTATACTATGTATATTCAATTATAATTAATAAATATATTTAAACAATATAATTTACTATCACAGGCATTGTGTGTGCGTGTATACTAGCATATTGTAAACTAGCAGTTAATTGATGTTTGGTTACTGTACTAGGAATCAATTTTTATTTTGGTTATTAAATTTTTTTTATTACAAAAATATTACTATACTAAAAAAATATTACAAACTAGTTATTACTTAACATTCCGTCTAAAAATTGAAATTAACATTTAACAACTGTCATGTGAGATACTTAAATATGAGGAAGGTAGGACCCTGTTACATGGGGGTTAATTGATGTTTTGGTTTATGATGTACTAGGAGTTGATTTTCATTTTGGTTACTGAATTTTTTTTGTTACAAAGACATTATTATATTTAAAAAAAATATTACAAACCAATCATCACTTAACATTTCGTCCTAAAAAAATGATGGAAGTGCTAAATAGATTAACATTTAACAACTATCATGTGGGGTACTTAAATATGTGGCAGGCGAGACCCTGTTATGTGAAGAGTTAATTGATGTTTTGGTTATACCGTATTAGGGATCGATTTTCATTTTAGTTAATGAATCTTTTTTTTGTTACGAAGATATTACTATACTTAAAAAATATTATAAACTAGTTATTACTTAACATTTTGTCCAAAAAATTGATGAAAGTGATGAACTATGCATATTACGTGAGCCAAAAAGTTGATGTATGAGTTAATTATTGGTGATGTGACATATTTTGTCATGTGTATTATCGTTGGTGAAAAAGAAACAAACCAGATATTTGTGGCCAAGATGAATCGCATTAAACTCGTTCCCTAAATTTTTTTTCTTCTAATTTTTCCCATTTTCTGATTTTTATAACAATATCATGCGCCACATCACCAATAACTAACTAACACATCAATTAAGTAATGACTGATTTGTAACATTTGTTTAGTATAGTAATGTCTTTGTAACAAAAAAATAATTCAATAACTAAAATAAAAATCGACCCATAATACAGTAAACAAAATATCAATTAAGCCTCCACATAACGAAAATCCACCTATCACATATTCAAGTATCTTACATGATAGTTGTTAAACGTTAGTCTATTCAGCACTTTCGTCAATTTTTTGAACAGAATGTTAAATAATGACTAGCTTATAACATTTTTTAAGTATAATAATATCTTTGTAATAAAAAAAATTAACAATCAAAATGAAAATTAACTCATAATACAATAACTAAAATATCAATTAACCCTAAAACAAGAGCAAAAAGTTGATAGTTTTTTTTAGTAAACAAAATAGTGAACTTTTTAAACCTTGCTATCTTGCACTTTAAATTAAACTTTCTTTATTCACTTTTATCCCTCCCTCCCCCCCCCTCTCTCTCTCTCTATATATATATATATATATCCCATTATCCCTCCTCTCCTAATTTTTTTTATTAATACTTCCTCCGTTTCAAATTAATTACTCAATTTTGATCATTTTAAGTCTAATTAATTATTTTTAGAATTAATCTTTTTACTATTTTTGCTAAAATATATGTGAAAAGATTATAACCAAAAGAAAGTATATACAATTTATTACTAACTCCAATTTTTATAATTTTAGAAATATATTTATATATGTTTAATTATTAATTCTAAAAATAGTCAATTTGACTTAAAAAAATCAAAATTAAACAATTAATTTGAAACGGGGCGAAATTTTGTTTTTTCTCTTTTTTAACGTACTATTGTTGAAACACCACAATCCCAACCTCAATAATTTGTTACATCTACGACCAATCACTACGAGGAAAGATTCAATCGAGCCTGTGGGATAAGGTTCGATGATTTATGCCTCCAAAATCAAAAACTTAGCGCAAACAACTGAAAATCAATAGAATTTGCAATCAGAAAATTAAAGTAGAGTCCTACTCCTACCCTCCTCGGGGACTGGATGGGTATGATGGTTGATTCAGCAAAAGGGCAAACAAAAAGGGGGCGGATTCTGAAGCTTCTACCATTATATTGTAGCAACTGGGTAAGGTCAGAATACAATTCCATCTAACCTCAAAATTCCGAAGTTTGATATTCCCCTCGTCATGAGTCATGACCCCCCACATTACAAATACAGTTATATTTTTGCCTTACATATGTGTTTATATATGATGCGAGATCATTACATTAGTTTATTACATATCATGGATGGGCTAATTAAATGTAGCGAAGTGATTTGTAGTGCGGTAAAAAAGCATATTGGCGTGCCATTTTAGCTGGGGGAGGAATTGTAAGTAGAGACTGCCATAAGGAAAGGAAAGCAATTATCTGGAATTATTAATGAAATGAACTGAAAGAATCTATTTTTATCTCAGTTGTATATATGTAATGAATATACTACCATTGAAGAGCTTAGCAAGGCAGCTATAGAACTCCCAATTAGATATCTGCGTATACTAATTTAAAAATGACCGAAGTTGAGGAAATAAGCATTTAAATTAAAAGATCCGGAAGCTCCCTTTCCTCTCATCTAATCATTTTGGGCAGTTTGTATCATGAAGATTATACAAGAGAAGCAAGAAGAAAATTTTGCCAGTACCAAACGTTATATATAGCCATTCTTGGAAGTCAGTGGGAGGCTGCTCAAGAAGTCATTGACGATGATCCAACCATTTTGCGTGCTTTTATTTCTGAAGGAGGGGAAACTGCCCTTCACCTGGCTGCTTCAGCGAAAGATGTTCACTTTGTGAAAAAGTTGGTTGCAAAGATGCATACAGAGGAGTTGGATAGTCTAAATGCAAAGGGTAATACTGCCCTTTGTTTTGCTGCTGCATGTGGAAATACAGAAATTGCTGAGATAATGATCCAGAAAAATGATAGGCTGCCAAATATTTATGGCTCTGATGGAGTGAAACCAATCTCTATGGCTGCTTTGCTAGGGCATAGGAAAATGGTTGAGTATCTTCTCCCTTTATCTGAAGTTACGAAATGGAGTCGAGAGGAACAAGCTAAGCTACTCACCACTTGTATTACCAGTGGATTGTATGGTAAGTACTTCATTATCCACTTGTTCACATTTGTAATTTACATGTTTTAGTCTCTAGACTCTTATTGTTTATAGTGACCCACATCAAGCGGGAAGTTGGGACTTATATTCACTTGGTCTCAAGCTTATTTGTTCTTTACACAGGCTATTGATTATTGAGTTCATGCTTTGAGTTATATTCTTGTCTGTGCGTAGCCTAGACCCTAGTTATGTGATGTTTTCAATTCCTACATTATTAGTTTTCTGTTAGAGCTCATGTACATAAGGAACGAGCCCCAGCTGAACCCTGAATGAGTCTAACACCAAGCTGTTTATAACTTGCTTATCAATAACTAAGCTATCTGGTAAACATTCCACTTGAGGATCAAATTGTTATATAATACATGACTGCTAGTTTATTCACATTTTCTTATTTGTAAGTTTTGCTTATGCTAAGTTTTACGGTTAATTAAATTTATACAGATGTAGCCTTCAAAATGGTACAGGAGGACTCAAAGCTGATTGCTGCTAAAGATAGCAATGGCAAGACAGCATTGCATGTGCTTGCTTGTACACCTTCAGCATTTTCTGGTGGAAAGCAAAAAGGAATGTGGAGAAGAATCATCAAATTTTGTTAGTTTGTCTCGCCCTTGGGTTTGCATTTCAATATAGAGATGCAAAGTAGATATGAATCTTTATCATAGCAATATATAAAATTTAGATTATATTACTCCCTCTTTCTTGAAAGGAAATGAGATTCTTGAGTTCCCGCCCCCTCCCGTGCATGGGCGAATGGTAAAGATTAAGTGTGTCCAATTCAAGCCTTATATTCGCAATTAAAATTATATAGACAAAGATAAAGGTAGGGCTCACATTTTCAGACAAGAGTATGTGATAGCTTAATATTTGCATTATAACAAGAAGAATGATTCGATATGGTGTGCATGATATTTGCAGTTAATCCTTGAAATTAGTACCATAAAAATGTGTTTCTTTAAGTTTTAGTCTCATAATACCATACATTCATACTATCTTATTTTATGCAGAAATAAGTTGTATGTCAGGAATAAAGTGCATGTTTTGATGCTAAACTATGTGTAATTCAGTTAATTTTGCATTGATTGAGATAATTCAAATTGATTTACTCTGGCTGAATATTTAAAAGCGTATAGGGTAGTTTAGGTCTGTCAATTTAGCTGTGTCAATAGATAAGCCCTCGTGAAACCATCATGAATGATGATCTGTATAAAACCAACTGTTTTTCTCTTAAACGGTTGAGATGCTTTATAAATATATTGATCAAGTAAACTAATCTTAAAATCATTGGAGGGCAAGGATTTGGTTCGGAATTTGGATACACATGAGGCAGTAATCCCACACCAGAAAAATAAAAAGAGAGAGAGAGAATAGCATACATGGATGAGTTCAAAACCTAATGACGTAAGCTATTGGATCAAGATTAGGTTACATGTTATAATTCTGGGTTAAGATTTTGTTCCAAGCATGGATAAACAATGTTCTAAAAAACATTTTATTTTTATTAGTGAAAGTGTAGGGTTGGAATTTAAAACATACCAAACTTTAGAATTACGACAATGGAAGCATCTCAATGATGTATTGTTCTTCTTCAATTCTTTTTTGTTCTTTTTTCCTTTTTGGAACTGTTGATGCTGAGTTGAATTTGAGCCAGAGTATGAGTCATGCAACTCGGAGGAGTCATGAACTAGTTTAAGTAGTAGTCTTTAGGCAGGGCGAGGAAGGGGACTTCGATGCCTAGAACACTTTTTAGAACCCTGTGGATTAGGCCTTATTTTATTACAGACAAACTACTATTATTTCTAGTTACTTACTGTTTGGATAAACAATAAATCAAACTCACTTCCTCATTGATTATCATGTGCAGTTCCATGCATGAAGGAAGTAGAAAATGGAAAATCACAACAATATCATGCCTTCAAACTTTTAACATTTATCTTGCATCAACTCCGTTGGTCAGAAGAGGTTGAAATTTTAAGATTAAGTACTGAGGTTCCCGGTCTACTATTTGTTGCAGCTGACCTTGGAAATACTGAATTTTTGATTGCACTTATTAACTATAATCCTGATCTTACATGGAGAGTAGACAATTGCTGTGCAAGCATCTTTCATGTTGCTGTTTTGCGTTGCCATCAGAATATCTTTAATCTACTGAAAGAGATAGGCTTTGGGAGTTTGATAGCGACCTATAGGGATGATGATGATAACAACATGTTGCATTTAGCAGCAAAGTTAGCACCTCGAGAGCAGCTCAACAACGTATCGGGCGCAGCTCTACAAATGCAACGAGAGTTATTGTGGTACAAGGTAAATGTAATGCTTGAGATAAATTTCTTTCTTTAATTTATGCTCTTTATATCATTGAAGTTAGTATTTTCAATGCAAAACTAGTTTCTCAACCGTTTATTAGAATATTAAGTGGTTGTTTGAAGATCAATAATGCCCATAGTTGCAAATACCGTACCGGGGAGCAGGAGGGGATGCAACAAGGGTCTAGTGGAATCCATAGACCCCGTTGAGTTTTCTTTTCCTTTCCTTAAAATAATATAGGATACATTTACATAGTTTGGGGGCTAATGTCTAACGACAATATATTGAAACTTATCAAATTAGCAAACACAAAACACCACAATTGATTACCACACGAACTATAGCTTCCTATATTCAAATCCTTAATTTGAACACATCATACCAAGGTCTATGTTACATGGACTCGGATGCAAGGTACCGGCATGTGTCTAGGTATCGGATTTGGTAAATTTAGTTTCTTGAGACACGTTGACATAGTATCATGAGTGGCCACTGTTATGGTACCATGACCTAGTATTTGTTATTAAAATGGTGAAATGCTTGTAATGTCATTAATGAAAATAATGAAAAGATAAAAATGCCATGTATGAATGAGTGTTTTTTAGCATAACTTGGCTATGGCAAGCCACTTATTCCCTTTCCTCGAACAAATTCTCATACATCTAAAATATAAATTAAACTCAATCTTCCGTGTCAATCATGTGAACATAAATATATGGCACAAGTCTTAAAAAACATAAACAAATTTCAAACGAGAATAGTACAATAGAAATATAAAGTATTAACATGAATATGGTTTTAATCTGACTCACCAACCCCACAATTTTAAGAGGCTAATTTTTGAGCTAAATCAAAAGAGTAGAGACAGAAAAAGAGAGATAGAGTAGAAACGGATTCAGCTCAAGAGTAAAGAAAGAGATGGTGAGTGATGCTTGTTGAAGATTTTCATTAGAATTTAGAGCAGAAGAGTGCTTGGAGTTAAGAGTACATGATCTTACCAAGATAATGGAAAATAAAGATTTTTCTCCATTTTTGTGTGGCAAAGGAAGCAGAGAAGACGAATATATAGAACGGTAATTTGGATGAATCCTCAAGTTTTATGGGAAATTATTTTATTTTTATCTCACACTTTTATATCTGGCACTCACTTAAGTTATAGTTTTTGGCTGAAACACTTACTGGTTGGTACCATTGGTATTTGCCTGTTTTATACATAATGAGATGTTTTGTATTTGATACTCCCTCCGTTCTATAAAAAGAGTCTCATTTAATTTTTTTTCCTAGTCAATTTGCGAAATCATAAAACTCAAAATTGATGTGAATTTATGTGATTTTGATTCATGCCATAGTTAATATTGTAAACTATTCAAAAAGTATTACTAATTACTAAATTGTTGTTTCAAAATCAAAATAAATTCACATCATAATTTGAATTTTAGTATTTCGCAAATTTACTCGGATCAAAGTCAAATGAGACTCTTTTTGTGGAGTTGAAGTAAATATACATAGATATTATACGTGACACTTTCTAGTTGGCTCCTCAATCTTGCTTATACATTATTTGTTATATTGAGTTTAATATTATTTATAATATCTCACATGTAAAGTTGCTCATAAAATAACCAATGATATTTTTGAATAACAAATTAATGTAGATCTGTTATCGAGAGAGTCGTCAAAATATATCAATTTTTTCTTTCAGGTATCTGTCTTGTGTAATGTAAGCTAAGAAATGTAGTTTGGTTTTTAAGTTGTGCTACATGGACTCATCAGTTGAAAGTGAAGTACCATTGTCGCATACATGTGAAAATTCTTCTGAAAAATAGGGGTGTCCAATGTCGGACACTTCCCTGCACTTGACAAGGATCTCGAGTCCAGTTTCTCGTTACTTTAATATGACTTGTACATCATATGGCTTATTGTTCTCTCCATTTTGTTCCTCTTTCCTCTTTAAGGATGTCGATGTTCTCAATCATTACACAAACAATTGTTCAGTACCTTTATTTTCCCAAGTAAGATATGTTTACATATGTATAAATAGTCAAATGTAATTCATGATAAATTCCTGCAATGGTTCAATGCATTGACCGATTCTATTATGGTGACAGGAGGTAGAAAAGATCGTTCAACCTTCGTATAGGTGTATGAAAAATAATGAGGGTGAAACACCACGATACATATTCAGTAAGGAGCACGAAGACCTAATGAAGAAAGGTGAAGCTTGGATGAAGGAGACAGCTAAATCATGTACGTTAGTAGCTACACTTATTGCCACTGTAGTGTTTGCAGCAGCCTTTACCGTACCTGGTGGCAATGATAGTAATGCAGGAGTACCTCTATTGTTGCGTAAGCCATTTTTCAAGGTATTTGCAATATCAGAGGCCATAGCAATGTTCTCCTCTTCAACTTCAATCTTAATGTTCTTATCAATCCTTACATCGCGTTATGGAGAGAGAGATTTTCTCTACTCGTTACCCTTAATGTTGATGATTGGAATCACAACACTGTTCGTCTCTATAGCAGCGATGGTGGTAGCCTTTTGCTCATCCATTTTATTATCCTGTCATTATCGGTCAACATCTGCACATTTTCTTCTTGGAGTATTTTCTTGTGTCCCAGTCATTTTTATTGGATTAAAATTTCCTCTTTTGGTTGACATAATTTGTTCAACATATGTTTCTCGCTTCCTATTTCGCTCAAACAACCGCTTGTTCCAAGAACTTCCACGTTAAGCTGAATAGCTTCATATATACCTATCTTGATGCTGTATAGGTCTTCTGAATGCTCGTCTGAGCAGAAACATCCTTGGCCGAGTTGAAAGATTCTGACAGTTTTGTTCGATCAATATGTATCCATCTATATAACAGTGGTGTGTTTGAATTAAACTCCTCAAACTTCGGTTGTGCTTTGATTCTATGTTGTTCCGAATAAAGCAGATATGTTTGCAATGTTAAGGTTTCATGTATGTTTTCGGATGTTGTTTTTCTGGGGTTTCGGCTTACTTATTGGGTGTAAATCTTTTCAATTTTCAATGGGAATTGATATTTATAAGACAATAAAGATGGGCACAGAGCCATCTTTATTTACTTGACAACTTTGCACTTACCCTCTTTCATCTCTTTGGGCAAATTTACGCCCATCTCCACAAACATAGAAAATGCAATCAAAAGCCATGATTCATCTTTTTTCATTCTCTGTCAAAATTGTTTTAAAGGAATTATTACTTCGAATTAAATCACAGAGAGAAGTAGTTTCAATTGATGGAGTCTCTCCTCACAACTATAGCAATTCTATCAATATCTAATCTCCTTCTCTTTGTTAACTTCAGATTAATTTGTTAAATCAACCAAAAAATTTGTTTTCTACACATATTGGTTGTGATTTTGATTGTGTAGGTCTGCTTAATTTAATTCTATCAAAAGGGTTTTTTGTTCTAATGTTTGTTTTTCTTCCTTGAGCGCCAACGTTAGTCCAATATATATGGAATGGCTGCTCTGCATAAAATCAAATATCTAATCAACTCAAAGTTTGAATCACACTTAATTTTTCAACAATATTTTAGGTACCTCTGGCCTAAAATATCTAATCAATATTTTCCTTGAGAGGTTTAATTTCTACAACAACCAAAAAAAAAAAAAGTAGATCTGTAGGGCTTCAACCTCCTAATTTGCCGATGGAAGCCAGGGGACTCACCCGTTTAGTGCTTAAAAGTTGTTCAGCTGCCGAGGGGCTTGAGGCTTTTAGGCTTGGTCTATACACCACTTGTCCCACATTGATAAGAAGGGTAACTGCAGCCTGCTGGTTCTGATTGTGGTTCCGGTTTGTTCCCTCCATTGGAGCCGATATATCATTTTGAAGGCGGAGCTGGTAAGAGGTTAATTTGCTGATAAGATTTCTTGTGGCTTTGTGTTTCAATTCATGTACAAAGGCAATGGTATATGCGTGTATACATATATAGAGGCAGGGAGTGGAGACACACAGTCAAAGAAAACTGGAGATCTTCTACAAATGTTGCAAATTTGTTGACAATGCAGGATGTATACTCAAATCACATATATCATTAAAAGCATTATAAAAACTATAGGTGATCCACAAGACGCAACATCTTCAAAGTGAAGGCAAACGTTTGAGTGTAGCATATTAAACTGATGCAGTACAGGAATAACGAATGGATGATAAACATTTAGATGAAAAGTTTTTTAGCCCGTCACAAGTTTGACATGTTCTATTATGTATTAATCAAGAAAATTTGCAACAAGACATCTCAAATTTATGTATTATGTATTTGCAACAAGACATGTTCTATTATGTATTAATCACTTGAGCTATTTCCCCTAGTATGTCATTATTTCCAGGGATGTTAATATTTCAATTGTGGAGAGGACCATCTCTGTTGATAATTATAGGCTTTATGGGCAAAATATTTAGCTTGTAGCTTGCCCATCCTTCAGTAATCACATGAACCCATTCAAGATCAATTTGGGTCAGCTAGTCCCACGTCGGATTTAAAGAGTTGTAACTCCAAATTCATTGAGTATTTTATATGATAGTCATATTTATTTATCTATTTACACTTTTGAAGTCCCATATTGTCTAACAATGTTAACTTGTTTTACCTTTGTTTTATTTTATAAATAGAGTAGAGTTCAAAATTTATATTTTGAAGACATAGAAAGGCTTGGGTCTGGCCTGGCCAGCAGACTGCCTCGGTCCAAGATTTTAGTTCAATTATCTTGCCTGGCTAGCCTTCTTTCATTTGAGAGCTTGGTCTTGGTCAATGGTCAAAACTTGTTTGTGCATTTGACATTACTTTGTTTTTTTTATTACGAGAAACTAACTCAGTCATACACTAATTTGTGATGCATAAATGATATTTAAATTTTCAAATGCTCACGATCAACCCACAAAGCAATATTGAGGGATTGTTTTGGATTTTGGAAATTTTTAATTTATAATATTTGTACTCATTATTGAGGTGTTGGGATGTTTTATTTGGAATTATTATCTCAACCACATTCAATACTACTCCCTCCGTCCCAAATTAATTGCTCAATTTTGACCATTTTAAGTCAAATTGACTATTTTTAAAACTAATCTTTTTACTATTTTTGCTAAAATATAGGTGAAGAGATTATAACCAAAAGAAAGTATATACAATTTATTACTAACTCCAATTTTTATAATTTTAGAAATATATTTATATATGCTTAATTATTAATTCTAAAAATAGTCAATTTAACTTAAAAATGTCAAAATTAAGCAATTAATTTGGAACGGAGTAATATTTTTGTACTCCCTATTAATGAGATGTTGATATATTTTATTTGGAATTATTATCTCAACCACATTCAATACTATTTTTGTACTCTCTATTAATGAGATGTTGATATGTTTTGTACCCTATTAATGAGATGTTGATGAGATGTTGATATGTTTTGTACCCTATTAATGAGATGTTGATATGTTTTGTACCCTATCAATGAGATGTTGATATGTTTTGATATTTGGAATTCTTATCTCAACGACATTCACGTCTCTCTCTCGATCTCCTCCCCCTACTACTTTCTTGGATGTTTCCTTTGTTCCTCAGAGTAAGGGCTACTACTTTTATTTTTATTTTATTTTTAAATATTAAATAAAAATAAAAGTAGTAGCTGCTACTTTTTGTATGTACTATTTAATATTTATTAATTTTATAAATGAATTTTTTATATATATATATATATGGACCAGATGAAACTATAACTATGCTGGTGGAATATTAAATATTCACACACATAAAGTGGCAGCTACTACTTCTATATTAAATATTAAATATTATTGTAATATTTATTACTCTGATTATTATAGCAGCGAAGGAAAACGTGTGTGATTTTTATTTCTAAGTGATAACAAGGAAGGGGCTTCTAAAATGCAATGCAATACTTTTATATATGCAAGTTGTGATTAACCACTGATTGTACACCTTTTCATATATTTTTATTATATTTTGAAATTACATAAATAGTACTAAATTGTAAGGCTACTGAAAAAAGTAACTTTTGGAAGTAAACTATTAGTACTACTAATAGATAGATTATTAAACACACGTCCCGTGTTTTGAGACTGAATATAAAAAATAAAATAAAAATTTAGGTGAATATGAAAATTAAATATAAATATATTTAAATTTTACCTCTATTCATATTTTAACCGAACTGACCTGTCATCATTGTCACATCATATAAAGTCACTAAACGAGAAAGTGCGACATTCTGCAGTTCATATTCAGCATGCACATGACTCACTAAATTTGTCATATCTATAGATTCTATCTTACCGACCTAATCAATGCACCGTCTGTCTTATATACTCCTATATATGTCAGATAAAACACCCTATAAATTCCATTCCTCAAAAAGCACAAATTAATCAAAAAAAGTAGTACTACACTAGCTAGTATCGGCTCCAATGGAGGGAACAAACCGGAAGGAGAAACAGAAGCAGAATCAGCCGGCAGCAGTTACCCTTCTTGTCAAGGAGGGAAAGGTGGACAGACCAAACCTAAAACCCTCAAACCAACCCTCGGCAGCTCAACAACTTGTCAGCACTAAACAGGTGACTCGCCCGGCTTAATTCTATCGACTGATCGACAAACGAGGTTGAAGCCCTACAGATCGATCGATCTCTGGTATTTTCTTACATATTTTTCCTGTAAATGGATTATCAGATTTGATTTGACTGATCATCCAAAAAAATGTAATCTGTCATATCTTCTTCTTCTTTTTTGTTGTTGTTGTTGTTGTTGTTGTGGAAACCTCTAGATCGATCTCTTTCAATTACTTACTTGTTCACGAGCTCCTTCTTCTCCCTCCTGATGTATGTATATAATGTTTGCTCCATTATTGAAGGGCCTAGCCCTACTAGGCTACTAGCTAATACCTTCTTTGCAGTTTTTTTAATTTGTTCCCTTTTATTTTATTTTTATCAATTGTCATAACCCAATTAGCTGCTTTTTCTACCACCGGAAGTCAATCACACATATGTTCCCATTCAAAATTAATTAGGGGAATTTTGACACCATGAAGCTGGACTGCTAATATTAAGCACCTCAGTCAACAGTTGCTGCATGCATGCCTTCTTAAATAGAACATGAAAATAACATAACATTAATAAAATCAAGATCATTGATCCATTAATTATTAGGTTATATATGGCCTGCAGGTTCTTCTGGGTTTTTGTTTTTGGGAATGGGATTAATTTGGAATTATGCATTAATTCTCTCTCTCTCTCTCTCTCTCTCTCTCTCTATATATATATATATATATATATATATATATATATATTATATTTAGTACTATCACTTCTAGGGCGTGTTCGGGAATGACTTATTTTTTAACTTATGAGTTGAATTTTAAGTCATAACTATTTGTGACTTATTTTAAAATGACTTATAAGTCATTTTAAAATAAATTAATTTGACTAAATGTAATGTCTATTTTGTCTCTCTTCTATTTTGTCTCTCTTTTTATTAATGTCTTTTTTAATAACATTTACATTATTTGAACTTATAAGTCATTATGAACCGAATACCTTCATAAATTGTTTTAACTTAATTTTTGATTTATAAATCAAATTAGTGCCGAACACTTTTATTTATAAGTCTTAACTTAAAAAAAATTTATAAATTAATTTATATTATAACTTATAAGTCATTTAATTTCGGAACAGCCCAGTTTCTCTCTGGTCTCTACGTAGTTAGTTTTACGTGAAGATCTAGAATATGAGGAAAGTAGTGTTGGGTTCCGCGGTTTTCCTCACTCAACAAGGAGGAGACAATAACTAGCGGCTGCCAAGTTTTTGGGTTACTTTTTCAACGCAACGTAGGGTTTTTCGTTAACCCGTTTGCGGACGGACGGTACGCATAAGAAGAAGGCCCTATATATATATATATATATATAGAGAGAGAGAGAGAGAGAGAGAGAATGGCGCTACATGTGATACAAGCCTTAAATTTCAAATTCTTGTCTTTTTATTTTTGTCACTATATATATCATATATGATTCTGTTTTTTTATGTATAATTAATTACAAGTCTAATATATTCCTACTACATATTACTCCCTCGGTTCCTAAATAACTGACGTTAGCAGCCAAAGCACACTAATTAAGAAACTTAATTACTCCAATTTATTTGTCTATTCATCCAATAGGAAGGGGAGAGAGAATTGCACAGATATACATAAAAAGATAAAAGAGTCCAATAGAAAGGAGAGAGAGAATTCTTAAGTATTTAATTTTTTATAGAACTCCAATAAGAAGAAGAGAGAGAATTTTCAAATCTTTAATTTTCTTTAGAACTCCAATAGGAAGAAGAGAGAGGATTATATGGATATATATAAATTCTCCTTGAAATCCTATAACGTCAAATATTTGGGAACAAAAAAATTGACATATAACGTCAGTTATTTAGGAACCGAGGGAGTAACAATTAGTATACATTTTTTACTAAAAATTCCTTCAGCAACATGTCTCACTAAATTACGTACTATTGTCAAGGAGTTGTTTTTCTGCTAAGCAGTGTTGTTACTATTTAATTATCGCACTACACAAAACCTTTTCATCAATAATTACTTTAATTTACACCAACTTATTCCATTGACTTTAATTAAGTACAACATAAATAGTATCCAAGTGTTCTTGCAAGAAAGATCTTGCAACAAGTTTTTTATATTGTTATTTATGGGGTTTAAATATAGCTATTTTCTATTAAAGCACATAAATTTTAATTATCTTTTACAAAAAGAATAAGTAGACTTCTTTTGTGAAACATGATTTTAATATACAAAAAGGATGTATAAATTCTTGTTGAATTTTTCCTCCAAGATTTGAAATCAATACTCGCACAATATCGTAACAGTTTTCGGGTGTTCTAATTATTTAAACTAGTCAAACTCGACTTGAGTACTGTTTTCAAATAACCTTGCAAAACAAATCTGAAAATATTTTTCCACCCAAAAAAAAAAATCCAACAACCAATTCATGTTCTTCATTTTAGAAAAAAGAGGTTCATCTTAATCTTTTGAACTCAATTTAAAAAATAATTAAATTTAAATTAATGTGATTTATTTTAATTTTATAATTATATTACTTTTAAATAGTTTAAAATAAATATGATTTACATACATAAATATAAAGTCTTACCCATTTTGAATGTTAAGATAAAAATTAATTTTAATATACAAAATTACCTACTTTCAGAAGGTCAAGTCTAATAGAGTAGAGGCAATCCACTCGAGAGGAAAGGAAAGACCTTCACCGATCTCTTAAGGTCGAGCTCAGCTTGCTTTCCTTTTGAACCGCTTCCCCCTCTTAGTCAATGGGAATTACCTATGCCCCCGGGCTGACCTCTTGAATGGCAACAAACGATTCTGCCATTCCTGGCTAAGTATGAAAAGATGAACTCTTTCTTAATGGAAGGAGAAGTTCCCCGTGCTTTCCGAATCCTGTTTTTTGGAGGTATGGCTGATATGTCAACGGGTACATGATTCTAGCCTGCCTATCTTTCTTTAGGTTATTAGCCTTATTAGTCTTCTGACTCACTATCCAAAAATTTTGCCTTAAGTCTTTCTTTCGATAATCGATTCAAGCCTCTGATTAAAAAGAATAAACGTGAAAATAATACATAACTACTATGAAAAGTTAATACAATGTTGAGCTCCAAAAAGAACAGAAAATAAAGGACCGCCTCTGCCTTCACTAATCAAGCATTTTCTATCAATAATTATTTGGTAGTCTCTACTCTCTACCATCAAATAACTACTTCATTCTTTAGAGCCCTTACCTACCAAATAAGAACATCAAAAATAATTTAATAGATTTTACTAGGTGATAACGCTTAGTTTCGAATCTGGATGCTCTGATATACCTGAAAAGGAATAAATGCGCGGAAGATTGGCCTCCGAATCTACCTCCGATGGTTAAGTTAGTGATAACGTTTATAGAGATTATTAATATGAGAATATCAAAGTGTGTGTAAAAATATACTAGAGGCCCTCCTTTGTATTTTATCTGAAATTTGAAAATTTGTTTGTTAGGATTTTCCTCTTTATTGGGCCGAAACCGTTACTGATAAGTCTAAATATAAATGGATTGACATGGATAAAAGCGCCCAATAAAATAAAAAGGAGTCTAATCCTTTATGTGTTTGGCGAACTTTGGGAACTTAAGTTACACCAACTTGGGTACCCCCATACTTTCTACTTTTGTACCCAAAAAAAGAAGAAATACTATAGTTAAATAATTTTGAGGAAAAAGAAAGGGAGACAAAAAAAATAAGAAATGGGAATTGCTAGGTTGATGGTGCTAAGAAGTGGTGGTGGGTTTGTGTGGTGATGGTGCTAGATAGGATGAAGGTGTGGTGGCTATGCATGGTAATGGTGTGATACAAACCTTAACATCTTTGTCCCACTTTAAAAAGTTAGTTATCTAAGAGAATAGAATAAGGCTTATATCAACTCACACTAAGTTGCATTTACAATGGATGTGAGACTAATCTTTACGGTCTAGTATGGAGTTCGTTTCATGGTGCTAGGATGATGGTGGTGGTGGTTGATAAAAGTGGCAGAAGGTTTTCAGATGGAGACTATTTTATCTTATGTGTTGGTTTGTATTTATCATTTTCAAGTTTATTTTAATTTGAATTTTGAATATTGATAATACTTACGAATATTGATAAAGACAAATTTGCCTTTAATTAAAAAAATAAATCAGGTCAAAAGCCGGATGAAATTAAGTGAAATTTGGGGGAAAAACATAATTAATATTAATTGATCATTTTAAAGATCTGATTGACAAAAAAATATATTTTATATATGTATATAGAGAGACTCGTCTGCTGGCCAATGGAGCTGAAGAGGAGAACATTAACATGGCTTATTCAACAATACAAGAACGTCTGTATTTAACTATTTAGCATGTATTTAACTATTTATCACTGCTGGGAATATTCTTATTAGGTCTAATGGTCCATTAGAACATTTATATGTCCTTAATCTTTCTGTTTGTGTTTCGATGTGGGATTTTACTATCACGCAGTACCTCAATAATTTTCCTCTTAATGCGTGATTAAACCACATCTTAACCCAAAAAGGTTAATCTATTAGATCTATAGTCTACTAGAACATATATGTCCTCAATCTTTCTTCTTGTGTTTAGATGTGAGATTTTAATATCACGCGGTACCTCAACATCACAGCTATCAGGCATTGTAAGGCTGCTGTAACAATTCCCTTCATCAGATCTTTATGATTTAATTTGACCCTTAAACTTCATGTAAATAGTTACATAACATGGACAGGAAATCAAAGAAATAAAATATGACAGAAACCCACTAAATAGAGAGGAAAAAAAAACTTCTTTTATATATATATATATATATATATATATATATATATATATATATATATATAATATGACTCTTCATCATCAAGATTACAAAAAACTCAAGAAAATAACTACTTGTAAATGGTAACAAATGGAAAATGGAAAGGAAAAAAAGTCAGACAAAAATATCACAGCAAGAACTTAATAAATTAGTTTAGTACCGGTAGTTCACACCAAGTTTTACTCAGCTCAAGAAGATTGCAGTAGGATTTCCCGGGGATGGTGGATTCTGCTTCAGCAGGGAGGCATGGGAGCCAGCCCTTGTAATAGCATCAGGATCTTTGGAGATAGAATTTCCACCTCTTCAAGAACTAATTGTTGCTTGATCAATTCTATATTTTCCTCGAGGACCTTCAATCTCACCAAATGGCAGCCTCAAATCCAGCGCCTGAACACCAACACTACTAACCTCATTGATGATGCTGATTTTCGTCCGCCTTCGATCACCACTGAATATATATTTGGTGCTCCGAAAGACCTGAAAATAACGAATGCGCAAAAAGTTGCCTCTGATCCAACTCCGATAATAAAATCAGTAATCAACTATGGAGGTTTTAGGTTTCTGAGGGTGTGTATATATATGTATCTGAAAACGTATCAGATATCCCTCTATTGTATTTATGTCTCATATTTGGATAGACGTCTGTTAGAATTTCCCTCCTTTTATGGCGGGAGCGGTTATTGATAAATCCAAATATAAGTAGACTGATCATATAGATAAAAGCCCCGAAGAAATCTAATTCGTACATATTTCACGTGTTGTGGAGACTCAACTCATGTTAACTGTATTCGAGATCCGGCGATCTGTCTGATCGAGTAATGGAGCACATTCGGGCTCCTGATACTACGTTTGTGAGTTTGGAGGGATGGGATGGGAAGAGAAAGTATAGGATGGGAAGAGGTGAGAAAGGATTATAGTTTTCTTTTATCATATTTGTGAGTTTTAGAAAGGAAGAGATGAGATTTTAATTAAATTTTCTCTTGTTTGTGAGTTTAGAAGGAAGGAATTCCTATTTTTAAACTACATAATTATTATATTACCCTTACATATATAAATATAAGAAATGATATGATTTAATAATGTTTATGTATTAGAATTATTTTGCTTAGTCTTTTTTTTTTGCTTTGTTACACACACACACACACACATATATATATATATATGTTCTTCTTTTGTTTTGCTATATATACTATTGATAGGTAGACATTGTTGCTATTTGTTGAATATCCAAGAAATATTATTTCATCATATTTTCACATAAGTTACTTTTTATTTGCAATAAGTAAATAAATTGTAAATGTAAACGTTAAAGTTAAAATGTTAAATCTCACTTGACTAATAATTTTACAATTAATTTATATGTAAATTATTTTTATTTTAATTGGTGCGATTTTTTACTCTATTTTAATAATAATAATAATAATAATAATACGCATTTGTCTAGATAAAATAATTATCATATTCTTTTATCTATATTTTATTAATATCAACACTCTATTTTATTTTGATGTAACTCGTGGGAAAGACAAACTTACCCATGATTTAAACTATAAATAGATTAAAAGTTGTTGAAACATTATTTTTTATACTTTAGATTGATGCAGTACAGTATTGTGTATAATTATAACTATATATATATATATATATATATATATATATATATCTTTTTAGTGTATATTTAATTTTGGGACGAAGATGGCATATTTTAATTTGTGGACAAAAAGTGAATGTATGTATGTTACGTAGTTTTCACGTGCTATGCTTTGGGACAATTTGATTGTTATAACAGTGAGGGTAAAATTGTCCTATTATTTATTTTATAAGATTATTTTTTATAATATAAAGTATTTCATTTTCCCATCCTTTCCTATCTCTCCAACTTCAAATCCTCCCACTTTTGAGGAAAAAATTTTGAGTCAAAAATTGAATCAATTTTACCTCCAAATCCAATCTCTTCCTCCCTAAAAAAACTCACAAATATAGAATTTAGAGGAATTTTAATTATTTTTTCATCTCTTCCCTTCCCTTCAAATAAAAACTTACAAACACAGCCTGAGGGGACTCGGGGTATTGTTCCCTAAGGGGATCTGGGGTGTCAGTCCCTGACACTCATCCTTCTTGAACCGCAAGAAAGGCATACATAGCTTGTGTCTGCTTCAAATTTCCTTCCTGGCCAACGCTACTATGCTGCAACGCCTTAAAGATCTCCTGGTCTGGGGCAAAGGTGTGCGTTGTACTGTCAAACTTGTCTCGCAGTATGTTCAAACATTCTTCTTTCCATCCATCGTACGTATTGCTCATTCACAAATATTAGGCCAACTGTTGGTTTGTTTTGATTAGTTACTGCACAAAGTTTGCATCATTCCATCCCCCGCCTCAGCAAGAGAAAATCTGGTGGCATCAGCTGAAAATTCGTCAATTGCTTGTCATAATGCTTAAAAGTGTGTGACTTTATTTTCTTGATAAAATGAATGTTTGTTATTTTTTGATATTTATGTTATTTAATGCACACATTCATAATTTAATTAATCACGTCAAATTAAATGAAAATAAAAACAAACAAATTTATATTTAGTGGATATATATTAAACATTATAATTTGAAAAGTGTTTTGAACATTATATGAAAAATATTTGTGAATATTAGTTGATCAACCACACTAGGGGTAACAAATATTACATATTGTTGATTAGAATATTACTTGAAAAATTAGAAAGATGATAAATATTATTATGATTATTAACAGAGGTGGTGTCAGTGCATTTTAGTCTACTATTAATTTTCTCTTACTTTTGTTGAGCATATATATTGAAGGGTGAATTTTTATTTTTAGTTTTATAAACATGATATAGTCCCTCCGTTGATGGTGGAGCGAAGATGGTAAATATATGGGTGCATGTGCATAGAAGCTATAAGTTGAGCAGAAGCATAAATACAACAGAATAATCAAACCATATATACCTTCAGTTGTAAAATCTCATAAAAATGACGATTTTTTAAGAAACATATTGTTTTTTAAATTTAATTTAAATATTAATACAAAATAAAATAATGGTGATATGATAGTACGTACTCAATCAACTTTGTATAGAAGTAATGCTATACACATGTCACTTAATTTATAGTTTAAAAATAAAAATGTATCCCTGATATTGTACTTAATATATGAAAATAAAAAATGTATTTCTAATTTTGAAACAAATAGAATATATCTTAATTAAGAGATGAGAAATCGGAAATTTTATAAAACAATAAAACGAAACATGTACTTCAAAAAAAATCAAAGATTTAATTAACCAGAAAATATAATTAGACCTTTGGGGGTCAAATAACAACTTTTAGGATTTAATATATAGAATCGAAGTTTAGAATTGGATTCCAATCTAGTAATCACAACCTAAATATTAAAAGGATTTTCTTAATGTGTGCCCTAAGGGCACACACTATACACAAGAATCGAGAGAATATTCTCTTGATTCTTGTGCATATTCTCTTGATATGTGTGTAAACGCAGAAATCAAACGAAAATATGCACAGTAATCAAGAGAATATTCTCTCGATTTCTGTGTATAGTGTGTGCCCGTAGGGCACACATTAGAAGGACCCATATTAAAATAAGAGAAAGAGAGAGAGAGAAAAAGAGAAATAGTAAGATAGCTCCTAATTCACATAAACGCTAACATAAATTATACCACTAAAACTGATTTTTTGAACATATATATATAGGGCAATATGTAGGTGCACAGCTGTGCACTACACAGTAGGGCTATGACGACGGTTTTTTGGGCTATGCCGACGGTAGTACCGTCACCATAGGTCTATGTCGATGGTAGTACCGTCGTCATAGCTCAAAAAACCGTCGTCATAGCCCTACTGTGTAATACACAGCTGTGCATCAACATTTTTTCCATATATATATATATATATATATATATATATATATAACTGAATAAATAACTGTACAAACAGTCAGTGACGTAGTTAGGAAGAGACGAACCCCCCCCCCTCCTCCTCGCCCTACCCTTACCCCCTACTCCTGTCCACTTCTAATATAATATAATTTTGTTAATATATTGGTGTTAGCCCTTCCCTCATTGTATAAATATTTTTTTAGTAGTGGACTCATATTTGAGAATATAAATTTATATTATATTGTACCTAAAATAATATATAAAATCTATTTTTAACTTTCAATACATTTTAAAGTTTAATTATAATTTCAAAGGAAGGTAAATAAGATTAATATTAAAAAAATAACTTAGCCTTAGAGTCAAATTAATAAATAAATAAAAAGATTAATATGATGGTTAATAGGTGTCTCAAATTTAGTCTTTCAAATTTTTATAAATATAAATGTTATCATTGTATTGGTATGTAATAAAAAATTTCAGATCCACCATGATATTGAATAAATATAATGATAACATGTGTATTTGAGACTTATTTGAAAAAAATTGTGACTCTTAATTTTACTTTAATATTAAAACAGCTTGATATAAATGAATTCATATGTATGTAAAAATTAAAAATATATAAAGTTTTATTTTATATTTATATTTTTTTAATATTATATTAATATTTTGTAGTGCTGAAATTTTTCCACTTGAATTCTTGGCTACGCCCCTGCAAACAGCATCATAAACGCAAAACATATATAGGCACATCAAAATGTAACTGATCACACCCCCAGAAAGCATAAATTAAATAAATTAAAGAAACACACAGCCAATTAAAGAGAAAGTAGTGATATGATTCATTCAACTTACTTTCTTTTCTGGGATTTTGACGAGCTACTTCCTTATAATTGTACATTATATATATGCAGGCCTTACATAGTGCATGCACACATATATATTAATTTATAACAATTAAGGAACACGAGTGCCAGATGAAATAATTGGAATGTTTGGCATGAGTGCACGTTGGCTAATCGAAGCTATATTTTTAACTGGATTTTTGAGACACAGACGGTCTGTCAGGCAGGGATTTGCATATGATATTGCTGAGTAATTAATCCTAGACACCGGCTCTCTCCCGATAAGACGACTAACTGCCGCCTTAGGGTTCTTGAGAGAACTAGAGCAGGAGAAGGAAGGAGCCTTCTCTCTAGAGAGGTTCTCCATTTTTTGTTTCGCTCAAAGAGATGGAGAGATCTAGCTAGCTAGCTGTGAGTAATTGTTAAATGTGGCTACATGTTTAAATAAATAGGCAGGTAAAGGCCTCAGTGATCACAAGACCTAGCTAGCTATGTGCCACACTAAGGAAGCTAGCTAGCCATTGTGGCACATTCGCACGAGCTATGAGCAAAGAGTCTCGCTATGTATTGTGAAAGTTTTTTGTTAAATTATAACTGTGACGTATATAAATACATGAAATTTGGTAAAATTATAATGTTAACCCACTATATTAAATATGTCGTTATAATATTATCAACTATTGTTATCCATATAATTCACAATAACAAAAAAAATCGACATATAAAATCATAAAATATATTATTTTTCATGAACAAATAATAAGAATATTTTGTTTAGATGTTACACTAGTGTTTTAGCTTTAGGTAGCTGTCAATAGGAAATTTCGCTACTTATGTCAACAGTTGTTTATTGAATTTTAGTTTACAGCTACGGTAGCTATATATGATAAGTAAGAATGATAAGTTAGGCCCACAACATGATTAGCTGGTTAAATTTTTGTATAAAGTTTACTAATACTGAAATGACAAGTGAATGACAATTGTATTCGACATATTTTTAGTTGGTGTATATATATTTTCTTACTTTCTTTTTAAATATCGACATTTTAGGAAATAAACAAAGATCAAATAAATAATTAATGTTTGGTTTGATTGATCAAGTTGAATATAAAATTTCAATATTATCAACTTAATTATTCTTATTGGTCGAAAGAAATTCATCCTTATATTATTCCACTCCTTATAAAAGATATTCAAGCTCGATAAAATTCAGTTTTCTCAACTATTTTCTCAAAAAAAATGGTTATAGATAATATATATATATATATATATATATATATATAGTTCTCGCAAAAGAAGAAAAGTTAGCATATACAATTTCACAACAATACTGATGCTAAACAACAAGTGACCATATATTGATCAACAAGCGCATTCAATTCACTTGAGTCATCAGTCAAGAATCAACTGTCTCATCTTCTTCCCAGATTCTCTCGCCTCTCCCATTCCCTCATATATTTTATTTTATCTTCCAAGCTTTAATTTATAGAATAACAGGTAAAAATAGGTAAAAAGGAGTAATCTGATTGATAAAGTATGCGCTTTATATCATATAGTACTCTATCCGTTCAAAAAAACTTAATTTGTACAAGATACTATTATTACTGTCTGGACAATTAGAATCATTCTTTTCCAAACACAATCTTATTTCTTTTTACAATAGTAAAACAATGTTCTCAAGTTAATGCGATTAATAATTAAAAAAATATAGGGGAAAATATTTATTCCATTTCCAAATTTATGGCAGACATGGAAGCTAATTCTTGTGTGATAATAGGTTTTCTTTTGTTTTCATTTTCAGGTGACATGACTGCACTCTAGACTAAGCATAGCACAAGCATGTAATCTGCGTAAGTCACGAGCAAGTTAGTAAAAAAAAGAATCTTATACATAATATTTTTCAATCCAACTCCATCAAAAAATTATTTAAAGATAAATTTCATTAATTATGATGGTGAGTATGGTTATAACTTTTTATAGAAGAATCTTTAATATTTTTATTAGCAACCCAAACTTCATTGAGAGTTAACATTGAGGTTTAAGAAGTTTTATTCGAGATTATCAAGCTCTTCTTAAAGTTTGTCAATCTTTTCTTTCATTGTCAAAATCTTCTTTGAGAGCATTTATGTTTGCCTGGTTGAACCTTGACAAATCGCTATCACCGAATCCTTAATAACACGTACAAAGCACGGATATATTGTTTATTTATGTTGATATATTGTTTGTTTGCTCTGTTTTCTAATTTATTGCAAATGTCATATATATATATATATATATGACATACATATATATATATATATATATATATATGACATACATATATATATATATATATATATATATATGTTTCATACATATATCATATATATATATATGACACACACATATACATATAATATGTTTCATAAAGTGACAATATGAACAAATTCAAGAGTTTGAAACTCATCCCCAATGCAGTCGGTGTCTTTTCTTTTCACAGCAGTAGAAACCTTTGAAACATTGTCACTAACCCCATCATAATGAAGAATATTGGAAGGCAGGGGCACCATAAAAGCTTGGTAAAAATATCTTTGTTACAATCCGCTCTCCTTGCAAACATTAAGATACTGAAATCAGTAAGTATGACAAATAAATACATGGCAATAAGAAAAATGAAATTTTTAGAAGAACAATATGATACCTTTGTGACCGAGGCCGGAATAATTGAAACCTAAAACATATTAATTATCGATCCCTAAATCTCTGCTAGGAATTGCATCGTCTTTGTATTTGTTTGCCCAACAAAAGAAATTTAGGGAAAATCAGAGATAGAGAAAGAGAGAGATTGGGGATGCGTTGGGGAAGAAAGCGAGATACATAACAAAAGAAAAAGTGAGGGGGGTCGTCTTTTTCCTAGAGGCTGCTGTAGGCCTGTAGCAATTCCCCTTCATTGATTATGACCCTTAAATTCATGTAAATAGTTATATAACATGAACTGGAAATCAAAGAAATAAAATATGGCAGAAACCCACTAAATTGGGAGAAAATAAAAATACTCATATATATAATGACTCTTCATCATCAAGATTACAAAAAACTCAAGAAGATTACTACTTGTAAATGTTAACAAAATGCAAAATGAAAAGGAATAAAAAAAAAGGACAAATAAATTTACCTAGTACCCAGTAGTTCACATCAAGTTTTACTCACTCAAGAAGATGGCAGTAGGATTTCCCGGGGATGGTGGATTCTGCTTCAGCAGAGAGGCATGGGAGCCAGCCCTTGTAATAGCATCAGGATCCGTAGGAGAGAGAATTTCCACCTTTTCAAGACCTAATTGCCGCTTGATCAATTCTAAATTTTCCTCGAGGACCTCAATCTCACCAAATGGCAGCCTCAAATCCAATGCCTGAACACCAACACTACTAACCTCATCCTTCTTGAACCGCAAGAAAGGCATACATAGCTTCTGAGTCTGCTTGAAATTTCCTCCCTGGCCAACGCTACTCTGCTGCAATGCCTTAAAGATTTCTTGGTCTGGGGCAAAGGTGCGGGTTGTACTGTCAAACTTGTCTCGCAGTATGTTCAGACATTCTTTTTTCCATCCATCGTATTGCTCATTCACAAATATTAGGCCAACTGTTGGTTTGTTTTGATTAGTTACTGCACTTATGTTACCCTTCCTTGAACCAGATGCTTGCTTTTGAAGAAGCTTCCTCATTGTGACAATCGAGTCTTGCAAATATTTGTTGGCTTTTTTAAGAGTTTGGTCAGGCAACTCGGCTTCTGGCCATCCCGCTTTAATTGCAAACCCATCCTTCCTCAATAGTTCCTTCCATACATATTCGCCATAATGTGGGCATATTGGAGTGATAAGCCGTGTTTGAACATCCATAAACCGCCAAAGTAGATCGCGGTTCATTCCCCCTGAACCACAAGAAAACCTATACTCATCCCTAGCAGCCTGTAGATCATAGAACCCAGTTTTCAAAGCTTCACGAAACATGTAATCATTGTAGTTCTTCTCTGTCATATTGACGGCAATATTGATCTCATTGGCAAATACATGGTCTGCATAGCAAGAAGGTAGACCAACTCTTAAAGATGATTCAGAAGCAAGAACCTCCTGCATCCATGTAATCTCTTTCGTGAGCCTTAATATAGCAGCATTCGCCGTTTCAAAAACAAAGTTTGCATCATCCATTCCATCCCCCGCGTCAGCAAGAGAAAATCTCGTGGCATCAGCTGAAAATTCCTCAATTGCTTGACGTAATGTCCTAAAATTCCCTGTGGACTTGGACATTTTCTCTGAATTCAACATAAGGTGCCCATTGCATCTGAATCCTCGAGGCCAGTGATGTTTGGGCATTATCGCTGTGTGATTATAGATGGTAAAGGTAAGATGATTTTGGATAAGATCCTTACCTGAAACTCGGATATCAAATGGATACCAATACTCAAACTCCTCCTTCATCTCATCAAGAAGAGAAGAAGGTATAGTTGATGACTTGGGGTATGGCCCATCACATAACAAAAAATCCCAAACCTCATACGTTAGCTGCTCTGGTTTCACTGAAGAGGTATCAGCACCATACATATCCCCTCTCTGTAACAGATGGCATACGGTGTAATACGCCATGTAAAGTGTTGAATCAGACAAAGACTCCACAAGAAACTCCTCGTCCCACGGAATACGAGTCCCAAGCCCAAAACTACGTGAGCAAGCCCACTGATTAAGCCAGCTCAATGTGTGCTCAAAACCATGGCGTGTCTCCTCAGAATAGAGCATCATTTCTTCCAAACATTTTTCAGCATCCTTCTTCCAATCTGTTTCCCCATAAGTAATATACCACTGATCGGTCAAAGCCACAACACACTCATCCCCTGATCTAGAAATCACCTTCTCAGGCTCACTGTAAGTAACAGCTTGGCTAAGCTCTAAAAGTTTAGTCCTGATCAAACTCTTAGCATCCTGGACTCTCATTCCAGCATATTCCCCAGCAATCATTGTTCCTTCATAAAATCCTCCTTTGTAGATAACCTTTTTGGCCGCATCAAGCTTCTCTCTTTCATTCTGGCTTTTAATCTTCATCTCTATGCAAATTTTCTCAGCAGACTTATCTCCATATTCTGGGTGGTTGATAATGGGGATGATCTCAAAAGGTAAAACCCATTCATCCTTTACACCAAACTTGGCCCTAAAAGCTGGTTTTGCTTTCAAGTCCTGCAAAGCCATGAAATCATCAGGAGAATCACTGGGAACACTAGTTACAATCCCAGTACCCTTGTCTGTGAGAACTGACAGCATGGGAAGTGAGTATATAATGTCATTAAATGCTAAAGGAGACCTCAGAGGCAAACCAATCAGATCATAACCAATCAACTCAAGTAAACAAATTGGCTTCTCTGGAACTCGTGACAATCTCTGGTATGCCAAATTACGTGCCGACTTCTCAGTTAAAATAAACACCTCAGTGTCATTGATTTCATATGCTCCATACTTTCCATCCGGTAACACCCAAGAATTAGTTTGCCCATACATCGTCTCCGGTCTTAATGTAGCAGCTGCAAGATAAACTTTCTTACCCTCTAGAACTCCCAACTTCGGGGGGAAAGGTGACACAACCTCCATCTTAATGAGAGTGTATTCCTGAGGAATAACACCTTCACCTGAAGCCCGGTCATGATCAGCACAAGGCTGTCCGTCAAATGGAGAGAATATTGTATATCTCAAGTCCTTCACAACTTTCCCCATTGCTTTCAATTTCGTCATCTGCCACTTAACAAAGGAATCGAAAAATGGGTTCATATCCGTCGTAATAAATGTGCGCCTCCAATCACACCCCAAACCAAAACTCTTGAGATCTTCGACAGCCAGAGGAGGGAAATAGGTCAGCCAATAATAAGGATCCTGAAACTTCAAAATCTCAGAATCAGAAAGACCATAACTTCTCATTATTTCCCACTGATACTTATCACCCCCTGCTTTTGACACTGCTTTTGACTTCTTACCTTTAAATTTATCAGGTACCCCCTCACTTTCCTCGCTGGTTTTCACTTCCACATCACTTTTTTTCTCCTCTGCTACAACAGGAAACACTGGTGGGTTACCAAATTTCTGAATCTCCCGCGAAAGTTTATCAGCCGAAGCCTTGATAGGCATCCCAGTACAGTGGAAACCAAAAGGCAAGAGGACATTAGCTCCCCTCAACCTATGATAGGCAGCGGCAAACTCAAGCTTGGAGAGAGAAAATGCATGACCCAAATGAAGATTCCCATTCATATAAGGAAAAGGGAAGTTCCCAAAAAACTTTTCCCCCTCTTTCGGAGGTTCTGCTTTAGCTTCAGCCTTGAAGACATCCTTCTCTTCCCATAATTTATGAACTTGAGACTCAATTTCCAGAAGTTTATCTCTTCTTGCAAAGCTCTTTCCAGAATCAATATTTGATGACATTGTATTACCAGTAAGTTGGCAAATACTGTAAAAATCATTAAAAATACATAATTAAAAATATACATATTTACAGTTTTCCCCATGCTAATATTTGCTATATAAAAAAAAATACATCTTTCAATATCCTTTTGCAGAAACCATGAATACAGATCGAGACATTTAGAAACTTAAAAATCTTGAGTTCAAGATTCGATTTTTATGATAGGATTTTAAGAGAATATACAAGAAAAATAGAAAAACAGAGTAAACTACCCATCTGAATAAACCAAACGTTGAAATGCAACAAATAAAAGGGTTGAAAATTTACCTTCGACTGAATATCGATCTGCAAAAACTGCCCCTTGAAAGATTAAGGCGCCCCAAGAGCTGAGACGCCACAGCTAGTGTGAGGAGATGAAAAATTCAATCCCGAGTTCCAAACCCTAGAGGGAAAAAAGACGGCGGGGGTTCTAATTTTCTGGGTTTTTTTTATGCCTTTTTCTGGTTAAAACTTTTGATTCTCTTATATGGACCTAGACTTGGAAAACTAACCCGACCCATATATGGGACCCAAGATAAACTGATACGAATTTTTGGCGGGGGGCGCCGGAGTGGGTGGGTGTCCTCCTCCGTTTGCAGGGAGGTTTTTGTCATCTGATATGAATGGGGGTGTCCCCAAATGTAAAATACAACCATACCCATTCATACTCATATATATATTTTTCAATATTTAAATATTTTGTCTCAAATTAAATGTCTAGTATTAATTTTTTTGGGTCAAATTGATCATTTTAAAATTTAATTTTTATACTATTTTCATCAAAATACTAGTGAAAAAATTAAAATCAAAAGAAAGTATATACAATTTACTATTAAGCCTAATTTTTATAATTTTAAAAATGTTTTTATATATACTTAATTATTAATTTTAAAAATAATTAAATTGACTTAAAAAATTAAAAATAAATATTTAATTTGAGACGGATGAAGTAATTAATAACGAATGTCAGTGCTTGTGTTATTATATACATATCTTAAAATCTATACTTAAAAAAACAATTAAGAATTTAAAGTCTAATGTGTCAAATTCAAAAGGATGTATGTAAAATGATTAATGATGTTATGGATTTTAGACTTGTAGTCAATTTAGAGTAGTTATCCTCCTATATAAATTTTTACCTTAATGAACCCTTGTCTTTGTGGCACATATAAATAAATATTTAGATAAAAGTTGTAGAATATAAAAAAAATATGGGAGATAATGAGGGAATGGTGACAAGTGAGAGAGAGAAAAGAATATAATTTTTTTAAAAACTGTATTAACTTCTTCTTCTTCTTTTTATAAAAAAAATAAAATTAAAAGTTTATGCATGTAATGTAAATGGTTAAGGTTTTTATAGCTTATGAAAATTAATATTTTTACATATAAAATTGTTAATTTTATAAGTTTTTTCTTATATAAACAATAAATAAAATTTACTTTCACGTAAGAGATTACCTTGTGTAATTAATATTTTTACTTTGTAAAAAAATTAATTTCATAGATTATTTAATTAATATTTTTATTCTCTCATAAAAGATGGTGTTAATTAATTAAGTTTAGCTAAATAACTTTGTATAAATATATTTATTACACATATAATTAAGAGAGAAGTTAACAGCCATATTTGTTTTTTTGTAAGAGAAGTCCTTGTTGGCGTCACTTTTGGACATAGAAAATTCATAATTCCCTTAAACGGTAGGACTAAAGTCACTAAACTAAAGTATACTCGGTTCCGATTATACGACTATTTTTAATTTTTGAAAATTAATTTGAGTTATTTTTAAATTTAAAATTAAAATAAATTTAAAATATTTTTAAATTTAAAATTTAGATAATTTATTAAAAATTATAAAATAATAAAATTTATAATAAGTAATATTTTTAAATAATTTATAATATTTGTTATTGTATTAACAATTAAAGAATTTATATTAATTTTGAATTTAAAAATTTTATAAATTAATTTTAAAAAATTAGTAAAGATGAACGGGAGGAGGAAGTAAACTAATTGACTTCTAATCAAACACACCCTTGTCCTAATACCGACCACCCAAATCTCCGGCGACTCGCCGGTCACTAACTCTGTATCTCCGTCACGCTCCCTCTCTGTATCCCTCATATCACAATCAATCATTCAATCAATGATGCCCCATCCCTAAGCAATGAACCAGCGACCCAAATCCAAATCATCCAACTCCATATCATCACTCGATGCCAAACCTCTCACCACTGCAAAAATGCTTCGAAAATCCTTTCTCAAACCAACCCTTTTGCTTACCCTCTTGTTTCTTTTAGCCCTCTACGCCTTCGTCACCGCCAACCCATCAAACCCCCAATCCCCCATTGCACCCTTTTTCGAATCCCAACAAAAATTCCTCCAAGATTTTCCTCATAAACAAGCACAAACAAAAAAACCCATTGTTAATGTCTACATGTACGATCTCCCCAGAAAATTCACCTATGGTGTTATAGAGAGCTACGCAAAGGCCCGAAACGGCGACCTTTCGAAACTCAAGTACCCGGGTAATCAGCACCCAGCTGAGTGGTACCTGTTTGATGATTTGTCTCGGCCGGACAAGGGAAACTCGTCGGTGACACGGGTCATGGATCCGAAGGAGGCGGACTTGTTCTATGTGCCGTTCTTTTCGTCGTTGAGCTTGGTGGTGAACCCGATTCGGCCACCGGGCACTGTGGGGCCTAATGTGGGTTATAGTGATGAGGAGATGCAGGAGGGGTTGATTGAGTGGTTGGAGGAACAGGGGTACTGGAAGAAGAACAATGGGTGGGATCATGTTTTTATATGTCAGGATCCTAATGCATTGTATAAGGTGATTGATAAGGTGAAGAATGGGGTGTTGTTGGTTTCGGATTTTGGGAGGTTGGGGCGGGATAAGGCTTCGTTGGTTAAGGATGTGATACTGCCTTATTCCCATCGGATTAATACGTTTAAGGGGGATGTAGGTGTGGAGAACCGAAAATCATTGTTGTTCTTTATGGGGAATCGGTACCGAAAGGAGGCAAGTGTTGCCACTTACTATGCATTGTTCTTATGCTTTGTTTTTGCTTTAGAATGCTAAATGTGTATTGAACTGTTAGTTGTTTTTAGTACTGATCAGTTCTAGGAAGAAAGTATCTCTTTAGTTGTGTACAGAGCTATGACTTGTAGTGATGTTTGCTATAATCTTTGTTCTTTTAAGTTCACTAATAAATTAGGGAAGAAATTAAGTCTATAAGCTAGTCAAGTATCAGATAGTTTTAGTAGCATGGTTTAGAAATTTCAGTATGGGATAGCAATTCAGTTTCTTTATGCATTCTGTTTGTATGGTGAGTAGCATGGTCTTATCTTAATTCTTATCTTATTCGAATCTGTATAACACTGTTTTGGCCGGCAGAATTACAATTATCACTTATCTTTTTATTTTCATTTTTTTTGTTATCAGACTATTAACACTATGCAATTATGCATGCTCTCTCTCTCTCTCTCTCCCTCACTCCCTCCCTCTCTTTCTATGTGTGTGTGTGTGCGCCGCACGTGTCTGTCTGCCTGTCCATGGGGTGTGTGTGATGAGCAAGCACAGTGTAAACTGATCCTATTGGTAATTGTAGGGTGGAAAAATCCGGGACTTGCTTTTTCAATTACTTGAGAAGGAAAAAGATGTTGTCATTAAACATGGTGCACAGTCCAGAGAGAGTCGTCGTATGGCTTCTCAAGGGATGCATACGTCAAAGTTCTGTTTACATCCGGCTGGTGATACTCCATCAGCCTGTCGACTCTTTGATGCTATTGTGAGTTTGTGTGTCCCAGTTATAATTAGTGATTATATTGAGTTGCCTTTTGAGGACGTCATAGACTACAGAAAAGCTGCACTTTTTGTGGACACAAACTCAGCCATAAAGCCAGGGTACTTGGTGAAGTTGCTCAGGGGAATAAGCGCAGAGAGGATTTTGGAATACCAACAGGAAATGAAAAAGGTACTTATTATCTTGAATTCCCCTTTTGTGTATTAGATTTTTGTGTATACATTGAAATGTCTATGTAAGAAGCGCAACACAGAGCATTTTTTTTCTTCATTTGGAATCCCTGTGGTTGTAGAGAGTGAGGCGTAAAAATAAATTTAGAGATATGGAGCTGACAGTGCACATAGTGCATCTCATTCTCCTTGATATCAGAGTGAAGAGGATCTGGGCTTGGGTTTATAGAGGAATTCCAATTTATTAGCTTGTTTACTGTTTGTTTTTTTCAACTAAGCTTAATAACTCCTTATTCTGAAATCTGAACCTTTACTTTTGAGCCACTCAATTTATCAATTGACAACCTTGACTTGGTATAAAAGCATGATTTCAAATGCATGTGATGGGATATCCTGAATCGTAAAGTGAGTCCTTATGATGTTAAAGATTGTCCGAGTCTTAGACAAATCTTATATGAGTAGCCACTACTCGTAGCTTCTGTTATCTCACAAGCATGATTCAAAATAGTGTCTGATGCCTAGACATATTGGCAGAAGTTATGGAGGCTAAAAGAACAAGTTTGATACCTGAGTTATTAAATTAGAGAATGACATTGACATTGTATCACCAAGTTACACCCAAAATCTCTGATGTGTTGGGTGAGATGAAGTTGTTTTGGAAGGTATGGTGGCCAAAATCATGTGCAATACACAACGACATCTCCTCAGTTCACCTTAACCACCACCCTACTTCTGAGTTAATGAATAATCTTAATATGGCTAATTTATTGATATTATGCATAAATGACTGCAGTACAGTTGATGTTAAACCAAAATTTAATGTCATGGTGAAAAGTCCCATCCATGCATGCTTTAGCATTTAAGAATTAAGATATTATTCAAGTTTTTTTGTCTGCTTACTTCTTATATATGTTCACAACTAAATAGATTTTTTAGATAATCTCAGATTGTTGTACATGACAGTGCCATGCTCATTAGCTTACCGATTGGCTTATCTGAATAATGCAAAATGTATTTTTTGTTCAAGGGTGTCAAAGAGTGAGAGTTGGTTTTTTTAGATTATATTTATCACTTTTGCATGATTGCATCAAATTTGAGTACTGTTGATTTCAGCATAGTCTCAGTGTAAGGTAATGATAGTTGAATGAGATCAGTTCGCTCAAGTTTAATTTTGTGATCCAGGTGCAGCATTACTTTGAGTATGAGGATCCAGATGGAACAGTGAATGAGATCTGGCGGCAAGTCTCCTCAAAACTCCCACTTATTAAGCTGATGATCAATCGTGACAAACGTCTTGTGAAGAGGGAATTGACTGAACCAGACTGCTCGTGTCTCTGTTCAAACCAGTCAGGGACCTACACCACATTATTATGATGCTGCTTCTGCGAATTTTTTTTATATATAATGGAATGTTCAAAATTTGCTCAAATCCCAGCAGGAATGGTGAAGTCCTTATTCATCAGTACAAACTTCCATTTGTGTGGCTGAGAGGGTTGATCGATGGAATCAATTGCTAAGTACTTAAGCTGGGGATTCACTCGTTCTTTAGAAGCTGCAAAACCTGGGGTATTAATTTAAGCTCACACAATAAGGGTCTATACTATGAGTTTTTATTAGAGGGTCCAGGTCTTCCAATCAGAAAAAGGACTTCTCTGTACATTTTCGACACGTGTACAAGAAATCAGAAATGGAGTAAATAATAATAATGGACCACGCCACTTGATATGCCAACTCTCTCTCTCTTTCTCTCTCTTCGCTTGTACATATCTATCTGAATTTTCTCTCTCTTATCCCATAATTATGATTTATTTCTAAACAGACGTAATATCATACCCTCCTTTTCTTTTAATTGATATTTTTAAAAAATATATATTAGAATTAAAAAATATAATCAATACTTTTTCTGATCAATTAAATTAGATAAAAAATTTCAATATTATCTTTTTAAAATTTATTAAAAGGACATGAAAAAAAATAAATCATTAATATATTATTAAAATCTACGAACTATATATAAAAAGATAAATTTCACTTTCTAAAAAAATAGATAGAAAGAAATGAAAAAGTAATAATATTAGGGTTGTTTAATATAAGTCGTTTTAGAGTTATAATTCATTTTTTTTATCTTCTCTCTTCATAAAAAGAAATGAAAAAGTATATATAGTTCATTTCTTTTATGAACTATATAGTATAATACTAGGGTTGTTTAATATAAGTCGTTTTAGAGTTATAATTCATTTCTTTTTATCTTCTCTCTCCATAAAAAGAAATGAAAAAGTATATATAGTTCATTTCTTTTATGAACTGTATAGTAATAATACTAAGGTTGTTTAATATAAGTCGTTTTATAGTTATAATTCATTTCTTTTTATCTTCTCTCTCCATGGAAAAGAAATAAAAAAGTATATATAGTTCATTTCTATTATGAACTATATAGTATATAGTTGAAAGTATATAGTATTATTACTTTTTCATTTCTTTTTATCTATACTTTAAACTATAGGTTTGTTTAAAGTATATAGTATTATTACCTTTTCATTTCTTTTTATCTATATTTTTAGAGAGTGAAATTTATCTTTTTATATATAGTTCGTAGATTTTAATAATATATTAATGAATTAATTTTTTTCATATCTTTTTAATAAATTTTAAAAGATAATATTGAAATTTTTTATTTAATTTAATTGATCAGAAAAAGTATTGATTATATTTTTTAATTCTAATATTTTGTTTCTAAAAATATCAATTAAAAGAAATGGAGGGTATGGTATTACGTCTATTTAGAAATAAATCATAATTATGGGGTAAGAGAGTCAGGAGGAGATAGAAGATTCAGATAGATATGTAGAGGCGAAGAGAGAGAGAGAAAGAAAGAGTTGGCATATCGATGGCGTGGTCCATTATTATTATTTACTCCATTTTTGATTTTTTGTGCACGTGTCGAAAATGTATAGGGAGATCATTTTCTTAGTTGGAAGACCTGAACCCATTAATAAAAACTCTTATACTAGTGATATACTCCCTCCATTACAAAATTAGCGATATATTTTTCTTTGTTGCCCGTTTCAAAATTAGATATATATTCTTATTTTTAAAATGTAAATTGACAGAAAATTGTTGATTTATTGAGTATTATCATGCCACCATTAAAACATTTCTAGATAATATTAGGGATATGTTTAGAAAAATAAAATTTCCCTTTCACAAATGTATCTCGAATTGTGGAACGGAGAGTGTACACATGTATCAGAAGATATTGATAGTCATAGCAGTAGTAATTCCGACTCTTGTTGTAACTCTAGTTGAATACACACGGCAGTATTAGGTATGTATATCTGCAGTTTACGAGTCTTTTATCATGATCTATTAACAAATTCTAATGTGGGAACTTGGCTATTCCATTTGCACCTTGATGCATTATCAATTGACCTTCAAGAAGGAAATACACTTGAAATTCTACTGTTTGGTTTCCAAGTAGATAGGGTCCACCTCCATGGCATCCTATGATCCTTCCTTTTTTTTTGGTAAAAAAAAAATTGCATGATCTTATGTTGCTCTAGTGCATGCAAGTGTAAATAGTATAGGCCAATATACCCCAAGACAAAAAGCTAAAACTAATATGGATAGTTAAGCTTCACCTACACAAGTTATTTCTGGTACAAACAATTATAATTGCTATAAATTAACTAAAAAGTATCACTAATTAACATGTTTTTGCTTTCAAAACCTAAAACAAATTATATTAATTTTCAATTTTAGGATTTCACAGGTTAATTTCAAAAATTCAAAATATGTTTTTATTTTTAAAACATAGATGGTAATATTAGGGGAATGATAATAATACGGTCAGACACTCTACATGAATTCATTTGCAAGTACAAATACTATTAATTCCTTTTGCACTGGGTTAGTTTGGTATGACTTTTTTTTATAATACTATTAGGAGTTCAATGCACTTTGTATCCCCCAAGTTACCCCATTTTGCACATTATATCCTATATTTTAAAATGTGACATTTTGCATTCCGTACTTTTAACGAACCAACACATAACACCCTCTTACCCAAAATCTATCACTAAAAATACAAAATTCGATTACAGATTTTGGGCCAGAAGGTATTATGTGTTGATCTGCTAAAGGTGTGGGATGTAAAGTGTCACGTTTTGAGGTATAAGATGCAATGTGCAAAATATGATATACTTGGGGGATCAATCAAAGTGCATTTAACTCTACTATTAGTTTTCCCCTTTTAAAGCTGTATAATGATAATTGGTAGTATATGTAAGCAGTTCCAGTCGCTTGAGCGGGAACTCAAAGAACTAGCTTTACCTTTTGAGTACAATATAAGAAACAAATTAGTTTATAGGTATAAATACTGCCAATTTGTACAAATAAACATACTAATGATAAAAATGTATTTAAACAGCTTATAATTGGCAGGATAAACAGATATTCATGATTTTCATCACCTAAGTTTCACCACATCTCTACTTGTATGATATAGGACCAGATCTTGACACAGCAAACCTTGGCAATGGACTGGGACCCCTGCTTCCTGATGTAGAACCTTCCACAAACTTCACTTTATTACGGCTCGAGCTATATTCCAATGGGCCAGACCGCCTCGAATTTCGATGTTTACCGTCAGTTCCTCGTATGCTTCCACTTTCAGTATCGTAAACTTGATCCTGGCTATGGATTGATGATCCCTTGAAGTGGCCCGAGTCATTAAAACTTGACTGAGGAGTTGAATCTCCACGGGGGTGTCTGATTACTGGGGATGAATGTGCTAGAGATACAGCGGGTGAATGACTTGGTGATACACTTAGTAATGCCAGTGGGGTGGAAGGAGAACTCGAATAGTACTGGCTATAAATTGAACGTAGAATGGCGTAAGGGACGTGAGGTTCAAGTGAGCTCCTTGGTAGGTATGGAGAAATTTCACAAAATTGGTCCAGGAATATAAGCTTTGCTACAAGATGAGACCTATGAAGAATTAAAAAAATTAGAGACGGAATGAGATCAATAGTCTGCAGTTTACTTATAATAACAGGACTTTTCATTCTATTTACTGCATATTGTGTCAGAAATTTCCACAAACAATAGAACTTAAATCATTAGATGTATTGTTATGAACAGTTGAATTCAGTAACATCAGAAGTTCAGACTTTCGGAGCTGGTGGTACATGCAAATAGGCTGGAGTAGAAAACATAATCCCTCCGTTGCAGAAGATAATATCAATACGGACATATTGAAAGTAAATTTGACACATTTTCAAAATCAAAATTGATATGAATCTGCATAATTTTTGTCAATACGATTAATTTTATATCTTATATTTTGGAGCGGTGGGGGTATTATATTTGATATAACTCAAGAATAACTGGCTCTGATAGTCTGGATCAACAAATCATGACTATGCTACCTCTCAAAGTACAGCATTTAACTAGTTTATTATGGTTAACCATCATTCTTACCTGTCAGTTTCATTCCAACAGTCTAGCGTGATCCCTGCTGAAACCTTAACAAACAGCTGCATTATGGACTTGATGCTTGTTTCAGCTGACAAACTCTGTACTTCAGGATTTAATGTTTCACCAACATGACCATTTGAAAAAGAATGTTTCTGATGATGTTCTCTTTCCAGCCTAACAAATTCACTTCCTGCAATTACAGCACAAATGCACCTGCCAAATAAAACTTGGTTATTAGACTAGTAAAGTTAGTTAATCACGTAAGCTAGGCCTAATGATTCATTAACAGTTGAATGGAGAGCTATCAAACAGATGAACTACGAAGAAGCAGATATTAAACTGCACATTCTCATATTATTGAAACCTTTTCCCCCACTTTGAGAAAGTGTAATGGCGCCAACATTGGACAGCCGATATTCCGTTGATTTCTAACATACTTGTGGGGGAAACAAAAAAAAAACTGAACATGCCAACACAAAACGGAGATCTAGAAAGAGTATCAAGCTTGAGTTTTCAGCACTCGAGTTGTGCCAAAAAAGACCATCCTGCAAGTGCAACAGATGGTGCTTTGATCCCTTTAGCTAATCTTTATATCTAATCCAGAATTTTTGCTGCAAACCCTTAGCAAGATAAGGGTTCATTCAGATGTACAGTGATAAAGGTTCATAAAGGATGCTGCATGCTTACTTCGAACCCAATTGAATTGTAAACTTGAAAAAATAATTACGGTCAGTAGGCATTACGGTTCATCATGCAATCAAGTATTAAAGTACTGCCAGGTTCATGGACAATAAGAATATGCGCACCTTGCCAAGCAGTGAATGTTGTTGTTGAAGCCCCCTGTGTCAACATTAAAGGCAGTAGTGTTCCAGATATTAGATGTCATAAAAGTGGCAAATAAATAAGGCAACAAACTCCATGAACCATCATATGCACCCCCAACGTCCTCCAGAATTGATCTCACCCACTCAGAATCATGATCAACGACAACACCAATACTGTTTGCCACCCTTCTTACTCTCCTATTTTCCTTCTTCTCAGGTATGTCATCTGGTAATTGTTTCATAACTCCTGCTAGTAATGAATGTATCAAAGGCGCACCTTCTTCGAGAGCAGTTCCAGCAGCTTCTGCTAGAAGGCAATCAAAAGAAATAGCTTGCCCTGCCTGAATACAAAATCCAATTACTGTGTCTATATCAATAATATGCTTCATATTTGCATCTCTTTCTATCCGGTCACCTGCATGAATGCTTCCAGCAACAGCCTCCAGCGCCTCACGGTTTGCTCGCAGTGATGTGTCAATGCAATTCAAAAGTGCAGCTGTATGTTCTTTCATCATTCTGTCCAACCTGTCAACTCCATAGCCCCCAAACACACGAACAAATGCTTCCAGCTCCCTGAGATCAGTCACTGACTCAGCAAAATATCCCCCAACAGGTCTTGTGCTCTTAAAGCATCTATGGAGTGGTGCAAACAGGATCCCAGCACCAGAGATATCCTTGACAATATTTTCAATATACCAGTTGCACACAGCTTCAGTAGCTAATCCACTAAGTTGCTCCGCAGGCTTCTCAAACAAGTGTAGTGCAGAAACGGGGCCAGAGAAGGCCTCGGTCAGCAGAACTTCTCGGATACCCTGTGTTAGGTCCATGCTGATGTGCTGCTCTGCTAAATGTATTATACATACATGTCTCCGTATCAGTGATTCTAGAACTGACGGACGTTGAAGATCATTATCAGTTTTCAGTACTGCAAGAAGTCTTCTCCTGAAGTTTCCAAGGATGCATTCTCTCATGTACTGCATTTCAGTGGCAGGTGCTTAGCAACATTTCTACAAAAATGGTAATGCATGGCAGGAAATGAAACAGTAATCAAGGAAGTAGACAAAAGGCTTGAAGTAACCATTTCTTGTCTAGTAATGGAAAGCGTTGAGTAGAAAGCCTGATATCCCAAGGTAAAAAATAAACAAGAGCAATATGTAGAAAAGAAAAATACAGGGGCAAGGCCGAAAAACAAAAAGGATTCAAAAATATTCCCAATATCATTATCATTCAAGCAACTAGAAGAGACATATTAGCATGCATACCTCCCTTAGAACAAAGACATGGTTTAGAACACATATAGGTTCCATGTCATTTAAAACAGAGCAAAGATTTGTCAACCTCTGCATTGCAGCTTCTAACCTGTTATTTCACAACAAGGCAAGAAATACCATCAATTGGGTTCACAAAAAACCCAGGGGAAAGGAAAAGACAAAAGGAAAATATAAAGGAAAATCTGACACAAAAATATATTGTCTTACATCTTGATAGAGTTATTACTTTCAGGATAGCTTTCATAGCCTGGGAAATGAAAACCAGATACGCCTTTTGGGGATTTTGTTGAAGGAATAGAAACTCTAGATGTTAAATTCATGAGAATAGCTGCCTGCTCCGGTAAAAGCTGATATTTTGCTTCAAATTAGTATTTTATGAAATACAGTTACCTTAATTAATTTCTATGTTAATAACATGACAAAAAGTAACAACCTGCATCTCCAGGGAGCCAAATCCTCCTTCAGAATCAAGAATGTTGATTAGCCCTTCCAATCCTCCCATAATGGATTCAATAAGGGACTCAACATATTGAACTGCATCACGACCAATTTTAGCTACCTGTTCAATGAAATAACCATCATTCTGCTGCCACTCAAGTTCAGGAAATCAAAATTAAGATCAGGCCGGTAGGGCATCCCAACAATAAAAGAACAGAAATAACAAGTGTCCGCAGTCCGCACATATAGAGCCAACAAAGTTATAGCTGTCTAATATATTTATATAAAATCATAAACCACATAGAACTTTCTTCTCTTTTCCGTATAGAGGCCATGTGGCATTTGCTGGATATCTCTCCCTATAAATATATATATATATATATATATATATATATATAAGTATCTAGGGCTTGCGGGAGATACCCTCTAGGCTATATAAGTTATATACCTTAGTTTTATAAAATGAGTTTATCTATAGTTTTTTAGTAAAATTTAACCTTACGGATGGAAAAATCATGTAAAAATACGAGTAAACGTAACTTTTTATTCAATTTGAGGTTGTGTAGCACCATTAAAATAAGTATATTTTTTGACGACTAAGATTAATTGAATTTTCATTACTATAAAGTTAATAATAGACATCACCAAATCATATGAAAATTTATATGTTCAATTATTTTTATATGTTCTTTAAATCCGTACGGTTAGATTTATCTAAAAAACCCTAAAAATAGACGTATTAACCCTATAGGGTATACTAGTTAGATACCCCCTAGAGTATATCCCTTTTTCACAAGTATTTATACTCCCTCCGTCCACAAAAGGATGGCTTAAGTTATAATTTTCTTTGTCCTCAAAAGGATGGCTTAAGGTACAAAAAGTAAGTGGTAAGTATGTCATTTAGTGGGGTCCATTAATATAAAAGAATAAAAGGACACATCACTTTATTTATTATTGTGGGACCACTAAGGATAAATATAAAATTCTTTTTACTCTCTTTCCTCTATCTTGCTTTTCTTAATTTGTTAATTTGTGTGAAAAACGTACTTATGTCATCCTTTTGAGGAAGGAGGGAATAATATTTATGCCTTCAATCAAAAAAATTAATTTCCTCACCATTATATTTGTGTGTAGATTGTGTGTCAATTCATCTGACCTCCAAATCCAGTGACAAGAAGACACAAATTCATAATTTTTCATGCAACTCCTTTAATGGCTTTCTATGCAACATAGAGCACATTAAGAGTGTAGAAGTTCTTGCTGATGGGAAGTATCTGACACCATATTTTAACACCTTTCTAGGTTTTCCTTAATAAGTACACTTTCATAGGTTGCAAGGGCCAAACATGGTTAATTTTGAGGAGTCCATGAAAAAGAGGTAAAGTACAACTTTAATTCACGAATCCACATATAGTCATTCATGATAAGTCAAAGTTGTGTCTTAAAAGAATTTTAGAATTTAAAAATATCAGAATATACATAAATTTAGAGCAGTTGATTGATTACCTCTTCTGAAACAAGTGCAGAAGCACACTCTGGGAAACTACTAGCAACCCCAAGCCATGCACAGCAATGTTGAGGACGCCCTTCTGGTCCAAACATGGTATTCCTGAAAACCTGTGTAAACAAAGTTAAGACAATGTCTACATTTTACGATTACAGTTGAATATCATCTCTCTAACTCAAGAGCTAACATTAGCAAGCCTCGAAAACTAGTCACAGAGACAAATGGAGAGAGCTTACTGTTGTAAGATGCTGATGATAGAAGTAGAGCTTTTTCAGACTCCCATGTTTTGATAGCTGAGATTCAAGTTCATCAACACATCTGCCTTGTCAGAGATAAAAATCAGTACATAAAGTTTATGCACTTACTTGCATTTATAGCTCCTTAAGCGAGTTCATTATTTGGCTATCAGGAATAAGAATAATCTAAGCATGTATCATGATAATAAAAATTTTGAAAGTGAATTTATCAAACTCGTGTTATTATACCAATTGGTATGCATAAGTAGATAGACATGAGAATTTTCAAAGGTATAGAGACCAAAACGCTTCATGAAAAAGGAGAAATTGGAGGCAAGGCAATAAGTGGTTTGCAGGTTGGATCAACATAGAATACATTAAAACATTACTTTCCTTTCTCCATGGTATTCACAAGTTCCCAAGTGCATACGGTCCAATCCGTATCATACATGCAGCAACAACAAAGTGCATTGTCATCCCCCCCCCCCAAAAAAAAAAAAAAACCCCAACAACACACAAAGAGAAGTAGCATATTTTACGCCTTTGCAGTTATGTGAATTTCTTTATTACATCATGCGTTTGTAATGCAATGCTCAAGTAAAAAGGGTGCTCTGTTATTGTACAAATGGTATATTTGGCATTATTATACTACGTATGCTCCATTTTGTGATATACAAACACAAGACCATGTCCATCTGTTCAGAAATAAGATTTATCAGTTTGCTTCCCTTTTGGGTGCTAGTCTAAAGAATTTTACTTATCAAAAAATTAAAGGCAGCACCTGTATTTCCTTTCAAGAAGTTGGCCAACATACTCGAGTGATCAACAACAATGGAGACTCATAATCTCTGACTATTGAATCCAATATTTTGGACTGGCATAGTCAAGGGGTAGGGTAAACATTACCCAATTTGTCAAATAATAGCCTAGAGAAGTTATACAATGGTTACATGTGCAATTTATGTTTCAACGAACATTTTTCAAAAGTGTTCGGCAACAAAAATCTTATGTAGACAGGAAAGTGATAAGAGAACTTCTATCTGATCCATAAAAGAATCTCCCAAATTTCTGAAAAGATGGGTAAAGAGCAAATTTCTTATTAAGACAGAGAAAGTGATAAGGGAAAGGGGCAAACAGAGAAGTATGGTTGCAACTTGCAAGCAAAACTATGCAAAAGAGCACCTGGACCAATTATATGCAGCATTTCCTTCTGATAATAAGCCTTCTTTCCCCGTAGATACCGTAGCTTTCTCCAAATGTCTAATGTTTATAGATGACCTTGCAGAAGTGACAATCATCAATACAGCTAACCAATCCTTACGCAACCCCTGATAAACAAACGAGAGTGTCATGCTTAGGATTCAACAACATTACAACAAAAGTAACTACAAAATAATAGTAGTTTATTTGTTTGGTTAAGTATTCACTATAACAAAAGTGTTAATTCATTTGTAGTATGTAGATTACTGCATTAATATTGATAACAGAGCAGAACTGACAATCATCAATTCTGAAACCCATCCCTGATTGGCAAAAACTTGTTTTTTTAAGAAGAATCAAAACAGTAATGACGGCAGCAACAAGCTATATGAAGAATGTGTAATGCAACTTTAACATAAATCAATCAAGCAATAAAAATAAATTATAATTAAAAATACTGTTAAATCCTTGACAATGATATCATACCAAATTCATGCAAAATGAAAATGATATATTGCTTTTGAGGAATAGATAGTTCTGAGTTACTACATAGAATGTTATTTTATTATTTGGTAAATGCTTAAATTAAATTTTTTGACAAGTCTGTTAAAATTATTGTTGAGGAACAGATAATGTCCTATCAATAATTTTACAGATAAATATTACAGAAAGGGTCGGGAAAAAAATAGACAAGTTAGTTTTCAACTATAAATACTGGATTCATTTTGTTTATAACTAGAAATTCCCAAAAGTGAATAATGTGTGTAGTGTCTCACATTTTAGATATTGGGTCCCTTGTCTGAGCCCTTCTAAACATGAATCCAGGAAATAATTTTTGCAGGGAGGTGACTGATATTTATACCGTCAAAAATTAAATGAATGATCAATCATGACTCAGATAGAGAGAATTAACTTTACTAGAAAACCTGACAGGATGTTTCTCGTATCTGCCCTTTTACAAAATAAAAAATACTATATGTAGAGCTCTTACGGATAGATCACATGTCATGGCAGAAATATTTTCCCCCTGTGGTTTTGGTATGTTTTCAAGATGCTGAATGATCTTTTGGAAAAGCCCTTTCAAGCTTGCATCCAGATCAAGGGCCACCATTCCTGGAGTACCAAGCAGAAACCGGATTCTAGCAGCACATGATGATAGATATGATAAGGCATAGCCTCGGATTGCTGTAGAAAAAACATGATTACTCTTTTAAGATTACTACATCAAACACATACTAAAATGAAATCAACAATTATAATATTAGCAACAACAATAGTGATTACCGTTGCTTCAAACAAAGATGATATCTGGCAACTAGGATTCATAACAATTTTAATGCTATTTATGTGAGAGATTGATAGCAAATATGACAGACGTCTCACAGGATTTTAAAAAGAAAAGTCTTTTCTACATAACAACTTTGTGCCTGATATGATTCGTCTGTGATTAAACCAAGAATTGTTTTGGTACACTATACACAATTTTTTCTTGCACCAGAAAATGTTATACTAATTACTAGGTTGTTAAGAGTCCCATCAGCACTTACACTCAAAGTCCCTGCAACCATCAAACATACATATAGTAAATTAATCAGATACTAGTTTGAATAAATGACCACAACAAGATAGAACGGAGAACGGAACAGCAAAAGGTCATGTCAGCGACCTCAAGTAGTTGGGGCAAGGCTCAGAACAGTATGATCAGTGATGGACGGAGGAAGTTTATCAAAGGTGGGCACTGTAATAACTAAATAAAAATTAAATTAAATTAATAAATATAAATGAAACTAAATACATTTTCCTATATTACCCTTAAGGTACTCCAATAAAGACATATGTACTTGTAGTTATAATGGTCCCGTAAAAGATGGTCGTTTGCACTATCATTCCCTTGACTTCTGGAAGAGGATTATCATTTTAGCACAAAAATAGATAACTAATTGTGCATTCTCTGCATGATGGATGGAGTTATTTAGTTATAAGGTAAGAGAAAGGGGTGGAAGCAAATCATTAGGACTCAGACATACAGAATCCTAAGGGGAAAATGGAGAAAATGAAAAGCAACAATAAAGTATCCATTCTAACAGCCAAGTGTTATAAAATCAAAGAATTATTAGGCAACACAAGTTAAACATCAAGACTTCTTTACAACGACATGCTGCTAAATTTCAGAACCAATCTAACCTGCAATATACTTGCGGACTAGACAGCAAAGGCGGTCCATCCCATCTAGTAAGAACCCAATAGTTGGATCATTTGGATCCTACAGCCAGGATAAAGCATGTAACTCAGCTAATGCAGCACGGGCCCAAAAAAAAAAAGGACTTGCAAAATCAATCTAATTATTTAACAGTATTAGATGCAATGAAAATTTTGGCCTACTATGTCCACTGGCACCACTCGAGCAGCTTTAGATTTTGATGATGCAATGCCCACATGTTGGAAATACCATATAACCTCACTTTGAGCTAAAGCCAAGGCAGAAAATACCATCTGTAGATACATCAAACAAATAACTAAAAGTAATGACTTGATTAGGTGGTCTTGAATTATACAATTAATCAATCTTCGCGGAGAACATGTATAACATTACATAGGGTGGTAGGACTTCTTTAAAATAGATGAGATAAAATGCTTTGTTATATAAAAAAAAGGCTTCTAAAAATAAATAAATAAAATATGAAAGTCACCATTTTAACATAACCCACTGATGAGATCACCAAATTGGAGCCAAACCTCTTCTAGGCATGGAGAATGAATTCAATTCCACAACCATGTGGCCTAGAAAATACAGTTTAAGCTTAGCTTGTCTATTTGCATGCTTCCTTAATATCTCTCAGCTCACAGTCAAAAATAAAGTCATTCAGTGATCCTAGGGTCCCCTAACTTCTGACTAGACATGCTAAAGACATTAGAATCCCCAACCAACACACAAAGGATGCAACACACACAATAGAGATAGCATTACCCCTCCCAAAAAGAGGATCCAAGTCTAGGACGGTCGGGGACGTTGACGTTAGTAAACCACCACTCTCCAAAAACACAAACATGGAAAAAGACTGCTAACAATCTAACCTGGAGGCAAGTCTCATAACCCTTGTTCCTAATAAAGACAAATTCACTGTAGGTCTATCATCTTAACAACTAGCATCTACAAGTTGCTGATCTATAGAGCATCATATACAGGGAGAGAAAATATAAAATTCATATCATAATATTTTCCCCCACCATATCATTCACAACAAGACTAGTTACATGGTCCTCTAACCACTCTTATAGAAGTTATAGTCATATTTTTCATCTTTTGCTGACAATGAAATGGTGGGTCTAAGACTTCCTAACCAAAAAAAAAACTCCAGATGGGAAAAATAATCTTGTTAAGCTGACAACAGTTTTCTGAGAAAAATAAGAAATTATAAACATCATTTCATACAGCCTTATTGTAATACTGTTCACAAAATGTACCTGAATATTAGGAGCCAATAAACTCGGCTGATCAGTAAAGAAGAGAACCATTCTTCCAATTTCTTGCTTTAATAGTGTTCTCCTTTCCCGGTGGATGGCATCACAGGATAGCAACGCTTGGTCATGCACCTCACTGCAGTTGGCAAGATCTTGACTATGTAAATGACAAACATCATAAGGAAGCAGGTTTACTTTTAGTGTAATAAATTATACAAATGTATTTTTCTAGAGAGCATTATAACTTTTTTGAAGTCAGGCAAAGATAAAACAATAGACAATAATACGAGAACGGAAAGAAAAACTTAGTCACCATTACAAGAAGGGGAATATTGAACAATAAAATCAGCAAATGGACTGAGCCAATAATAACATAAAAACAATCAAAAAATGAAAATGAGCAGCAATTTGATTTACTAAGGCACTCTATCGAGGAACCAGAAATGTTTTGCAACTTCTTCACAGCTATTGATTTACATTTAGCAAATATTAATTATCTTCACAGTTAAGTTTATTCCCATTCCCATTTCGTTTTATTCCTTCGTTTTATTTAGTTTATTAAATTCTTTTTCTTACTTCTGTCGGTTTTATCTTTTATTTTTCTCCTTGCGTTCTCCTTTACTCTTGCATATGGATTCCTTTTCAGCCCGCCCCAATTAGTTTGAGATAAAAGGAAGCTTTAGTTGCTTTAGGACTCTACCTTTTCACTGCAATTCATCTCCAAATACCAAACAGCATTACATGCATGTCAAGATTATGCCTCCAGATGATGTTACCACTTACAACTCACCAATTTGTAATTCTCTTACGACCAATTATAACATGATGGAAAAGGAACGATAACAAGCTCTGCCCAACGTATTAGTTTGGAATGAAATTAAGCAATGGTCACATCTTGCAGGTAATGAATTAAGTAGTGATAAAGCTTCATGAAGTGTATAAGCAACTTTGGAAAGTCATTACATCCTCTGACCTAGTGCAATTACAGGGTGGTGCATTTCGAATCATAAAACTCCAGTTTGTACCTAATCATTTTCTCAACCTGCTTTGCAACACTATACTCCAGATCTGCTTCTTTTTGTTTTGTACGTCCAGATTTGGCCATCTTCTTTGATTCTAATATCCGAGGCAAAACATGCAAGTGATAGTCCTCGTGCAATAGTATGTACTGCATTTTAAAGTATAATAATGGTAAATTCAGTCTGACCTATGAAAAAAAATCAGTCTGTTCCAAATAAATAACATGTTTATAAAGACTAGCCGGTAAAACTCACCTCATCTCTAAACAAAGTAAGAAGTAAATTTTCCTTCAAAACAACCTGAAAAGCATCCAAACAATGGGTGTACATATGCTTATGATCTTTACTACAAGCGTTAAATGTAAGTACAAAAGTTTAACACATAACAAAGGAAATTACTTAGAACTACTCGTAATTACCAAAGCAATATCAATGCTGGTGACTCTAAGAAGCTCGTCTGGACAACAAAGATAGCCAAATAATACCCATTCCCGATAAGACGTTACATTTGCTAAGTCTTGAGCCCTCTGTAAAGAAATGGAAAGAAGAATAAAAAAAGGTTAACCACTCATATATAATAGAGAGAGATTTCAGTTTGGTTTCTTCATTTTCTTTTTCTTTTGGGGTAACATTTGCATTTTGCAGTATAGTGCACAAATCATAGTTGCCATAATACAGAGGACTATATTAAAGTCATTCAAAATATTCCAACACCATGGGAAAAAAGGGTATGTACCATTGGGTGTGCAGAATTTGTAAGGATGTCCGGGTATCGAGGATGAAATGGACTTAGAAAACCCTCATTTCTAAGCTTCCGTGTATCTGTTGACAAAAATACTATGGGCCCAACAGCTTCCAAAACCTGGAAAAGTATACAAGGCTCTCTTTATCATAGTGTGCATCGTAAAAACTGACTACACCTACTGTTAATCCTTCAAGCAGAAAACAAAAAGGAAGTACAAGGATTAAAATTAGAGGAATTATGACCATGGAGAGTAACCTGTGTTCCACACTACACAGAGATGAAAACAAATTTCAAATTTATGGGAATCATAACTAACCGTTACAACAAGGACCCCTGACCACATTCTTGTGACTGCCACCACTACAGGTAACAAAACTTGCATCATATTCAGCTTTTTTAAATTAATCGTTTTTGTTATATATATTGTTTTTATTTTTTGGTGATGAAGAACCAGTCCAACCAATACAACTTCGCGAATGCAGGGCTGCACGCAAACCCCGGATACTTACATCCACCCACAGCCAAGAATACTGGGTAAGCCCGGACGTATTGCTAGTGAGACTTGAACCATAGACCTCTCACTTAAGAGAGATCTTAAGCCAATCCTAAAACCTCTATGCCTCCCGTTTGGGCTGCATTTTTGTCATATTATATGAACTACCACGCAGATAATCACGAATTAAGAGTATAAAAAAAATGAGAGGATCCACCTCCATATGAATTGTTAATAACATGTTTTATTTTGTTCCACCATATTATGTGCAAAACCTCATACCACAACCAGTAACCCCTGAAACATGCCTAAATGGCAACAAATGGTTATGAAAAACATCAAACTGCAAGAAAAACTTAAGAAGATCCAAATAGAGATTAAGCACATGTATATTTGTCATGCAGTAATATGTATATTTGTCATGCAGTAATGAACAGGGGAACAAAAAGGAAATTCAGCCTGTAAAATTTTACATTGACTACAATATCATTCAGCAAGATAAGATAAATGACCTCTCCAATACGAGGGCTGACAAAATTCAAATCTTCATGTAACCCTTTCAATGGCGGATCATAAGAGTCTATAAACTGGACCAACCTGTATTCAGTGAAAACCAATATAAGCTCAACATGTAATACATTCCACTATAAGATATCGAGATAAACTAATAATTGAAGATGCTAAAACTATGGTCTCAACATAGCATCAAATCATTACAACTGCAAGTTAATTGATGAGCAAGGCATGCTATTATCAATACGCGTACGTCTTAATAACTTCTGAAGTTCATGATTACATTCAAATACTAGAAACTGATGCATCTTTAAATAGTAGTACTGCTTCAGTATACTACAGCAAAATTTCAGTCAGATAATCATCAAAATATAAAAGAACTGAAGAGCACAAACAAGATAGTTCAAACAAAGAATGATAATGGTAAAAAACAACATAAAGATCGCAAGAAGGATAGTCATTACCGATGATAAAAATCACAGTCTCGATCATTTCTCGACATGGCATGCAAAAGATTGTATAGCTGTAGCATCATTTTTCTAGGTATCTGTGACAAAAGCATCAAATTAAATAGGTGATGGAAGTAGAAGCACCGCCTTGGACACATACATAGAATTCGGACTAACCTTCTCAGCAAAGAGATTAACCCGTACAAAGGAACAAAAGAGGTCCATAAATGCGTGTAGTATAAGAGAATTCTGATGGGGCTGCAAGAGAAGTTACCTAGCAATTAGAGAAATAACTTAGAAACGTGGAAAACTATGATGGGTCAAAACGTTCAATAACTTTTGACATGCATACATGTATCAGCAAGGACATACTTACAAGTATAAAAGGTTATTTGGTGTTTAATTCTCATGCAGTTATAAAGATATCAGGTCAAACACCAAATCTTATATTTTTCGTCAACAAACATCCATGAGCTAAACTTTGCATCGTGATATAAAAAATAATATCACTCACCAACAAGGTAATTACAGTACTGCTTAGATCCAATATGAGTCGCAAAGCTTGCTCTCGAAATGCCATTAGGTCAAGAAGCATCTGATCCAGACAAAAGGAAGTCAATTACAAGAAATTTATGAGCCTCATTAGTATATATATGATTTTAAGAAAGTGCCATAACAGATAACCTAAAAAATTAGAGCAAATAAATACAAAATAAAAGGAACGGAAATTCAAACAAAAGTAATGGACTTGTTCCTCACGCATAAGCATCACTTTGGACATATATGAAGCAACAAATTATGCTTCGAAGAATAAAATTTTCATGGAATAAGTTCAAGATTATGAGATCATTTCTCTTTATGCCAACAAATATTTAACAAACAATATGACAATATGCCAATACAGACTTCACAACAAAGGGTGCTTCCTTTTGCTCACCCTTAGAAATATGTGGTAATATGCACTAGATTCTTTATCCTGGGAACAATTGCTATCCTCGCCAACTCTATGAAGGAAATTCTTTCCAGCTTCACAAGTCTTTCATCAAAATCCAAAAAATAATGAAAAAAAATTGCCTTAAAGGAACTCAAGGGAAGGCCAATTGTTCTGGGGACCTCCATCCATAGTACTCTACAACCAAGAGAGTAAGCAATATTACCCTTAAATTCTCTTTCACCTTGGTTCTCAAGTAATCTAATGTATTAACCATAAGGACCCTTAGTTTGATATTAGTTATCATTAAAAAAAACAATATTTATTACCCTGTTCTTTCTTATACACATTCAACCTTTAATTTGACACCCAAAACCACGTATAGTGGCTGCACAGAATTCTATTTTTTATTTGTTAGTATTGCTGAGCAAATAATTGTAACCTTTTATGAAAGGTCCAGCAAACATTTCATAGTTAATTAAGCCTATTCCAAGCCTTTACCAGTACTTTCTTGCACTTAGAGACAACACCAGACCTACAACTTTTGGACAAACCTTAATCCACCAGAATCCTAGCCAGCAATATATTAGTTTTCTTCAGTACTTACTTCAGCCACCACAATCCTAGAAAAATCGCTGCCATGCAAGTTGATTGTGTTAATTTATCATTAACTTCTAAGGAATCAAAGGAAATTAAACAGAAGAATTGGCCAAGAGAAAGGCCTCCCGGTCTGTTACATGTCAAGCAGGGGTCCACTGGGGCCATGCATAACATGGTTTTGAGTATTATTGTATGCTTTTTACAATTGATATAGGTTTTGAGTAGTATATATTGTATTCTTTTTGCAGTTAATATGCCTGTTCAACTAATTCCCCTATGTTCAATTCGTTTTAACTGAGTTGAGAATATCCTTGTAGCCTGTAGATGCTATACTTATTCAGACTGCACTATGTCGAATTCCCGGAACTTTATATTGGTCAAGTCATGCCATTGAGCCTTGCTGTGTGGTCATTAGTAGTTTTTTGGTAGCAAAAATGTCCTACAAATATGCAAGTAACACTTAACAAAAATATAACTGGAGTTTAATATCTCTGTACAGGTCATAAGTTTAAATTAATTAAAGAGGACAAGTTAAGAGAAATATTTGATTCTTAGGTTCCAGGACCATGGTCAAGTTTACTAATGAAAAGGGGTACTACACATTCAGCCAAAGGCCGTGTAATATATAATACCAACAACAATAAATACTAACATGAACCGGTACTTCGGAGCATTTTTATACTTGACCAGCAAGTAAAGACATAAGGAAGGCTAACAAGCATGAACTTTGCACCTGAACCCACGGCTCCAAGCTTTGTAAATGAACTTCTGCATGGTCATTCAAAGAATCCATTGCAACCTTATCAACCTACAGTAAGTTCTTAATGAGAATACAAATCACAGGATGTCATTTTCAACAATACATTGAGATACTTAACACTGGAACAATCTCAATACATACTCGTTCAAGTTGTAATTTGCTATGATGCTCTGGAAATTTCTTCGATAAAAGGACACAAATTTTTGGAAGATTAGGGAACACGCCGGCTTTCCAAAATGCTTCCGTAAACATGTGACCCACTGAATCTGGGTAGTCCAAAATTTGATTCAATCTATATATTTTAGCCATCAATCCTTCAGCAACTTGTGTAAGCTGATACACCCACTGCATATTCAATCCCTTATAAGACCCGCCTGAACTCTGGGCTGGTCCTTCTGAGCCAACATTCCTATAGGTTCTAGATGCCACTCCAGAAGTCATTTCTTGACTTAAGTACTCATTCCATCTTGATGGACCTTCGTATTCTCTCGATCTGGGTGATACATCTTGTGCTGGGAAATGGTGTCTAGAGTTTGCCATCGACAATTAATCCACACCAAATATCTCTGCAAACAAAACAATGGCTTTAGAACACTAAAAAAACTATTACTCAATCTGAAGCTCAAGAAGTTATCATATTCCTATTTTTTTTTCTTCTTTTTTTTTTTTGATTGGTAAGTTAGTACCACTCAACACGCTATAATTTTGCTAGACTTTTAACTTTCCATATATAAATCTTCAAACATAACCAGGGCTCAGAATATTGATTTACAGCCATTAAAAACTTATGAAATCTTAGAATCAGCTCAAGAAATTCTTTTACTTCACACATCTTATAAATTCAATCAAACAAGCAAATATCTCTCAGGACCAAGAATCTTAGCCCAGACTTTGCCAATTGCATTAATTAACCCACACCCAGTACGTATCTCTATTCTCTGCAAAGCACTTGAAGGGCTGAGAGCATTTAACAACAATAGAATTTCCACCTTCCCACATTCAACTAAATCACTAAAACAAATGACAAACAAAACCATACATTCCCTTAAAACCTCTTTTCAACAGTATATAGTTGTTTTTCTCTTCTGTATTAGTTCAATTTCATTCTATTCAACCAAATTTGGATTACCAACTACGTCAACCAGCTGAAATGTGATAATTACCCATACAAATTTATTCAAAAAATAGTAAAAAAATATCAATATATGACAATTATAGAGAGAGGGAGAGCACCGTAGAAGCTGAAATAGCTTGAAATTGACTTCAGAAACAGAGTGGACTAGCTGTTGTCGGGAATGGAGCTGAAAATGAGATTGATGAAAAGCTTCAACTCCAGATCTGAGCTCATGAGTGAAAGGGAGATGGGTTCGTGAGTAGAGTCGTAGTGGAGCTGGTGTTAATCATAGACTTGTGTTTATATATATTTTCAAATAATGGGGTTTTATTAGAATGATGATGATGAGTTGTTACAGAGATTTAAGACGGGGAAGTTTTGGACGGTTCGTTCTTTTTCTTTCTTTCTTCTCTTTATTCTTCGTTTAATTATGAAAAAATAAATAAATAGTAGGCAGCACGACCTACGGATAGGATATATATCAGACTGTACATACATATTTTGTTATATGTATCCAAATTATGCTCAAAACATTGTACTCCCTCCGTCCCAAATTAATTGCTTTTCTAGGACTTTTTAAAGTCAAATTGACTATTTTTAAAATTAATAATTAAGCATATATAAATATATTTCTAAAATTATAAAAATTAAAATTAGCAATAAATTATATATACTTTCTTTTGGTTATAATATCTTTACCTATATGTTAGCAAAAATAGTAAAAAAATTAGTTTTAAAAATAGTCAATTTGACTTTAAAAAGTCCTAGAAATGCAATTAATTTGGGACGGAGGGAATATTATGTAAAAATTTCAGTTCCATAATTATTTATTTATTTTTTTTAGTTGTTTAAAAAAAAAAAAAAAAAAGGTCCGCATTTTAACAAAATGCGGACTCCCGGACCTAAACGCCATTCTCTCTCTCTATATATATATATATACACACCGTATATAGGTATTATATCTGTCCAAAAATTAACAATAATATTCTTTTTAAAATAAAATGTATATTTTTATTTTAGATTATAAAGTGAAGTTTTTTTAATGTATTTGATGTTTTTTATTTTGATAATTTTAGACAATTGATAATGTCAGAGTCATATTAATGTTGTCAAAGCAAATATGTATTTCGTAATACTTTTATACTTATTTTAACTACATTTTAAATTTTCATCAATATTTGTTGCTCTTGAAGCATAATTATTACTTTGGCATTATCACTAACCTAATTTTATATCGAATCATCATCGATTATGATTCTCTCCATAATATTTTTTTTTAATTTCCACCAATACACAACTAGCGTTACAACTATTATATTTTACAGCAAAATAAAATTCATCGCAAACAATTAGTAACACAATGAAATTCGTTACAAATAATTATGTTGCTTAAAGTATCGCTAAATATAATATTAGTGTTATTAAGTGTGTACTGAGAAAAAATTAAAAAATAAATATAATAGAGGATATCTTAATTTTCAAATTACAATTACGAAATATATTAATATATAAAACTCAATTAATTACAATTACGAAATATATTAATACATAAAACTCGATACAATTATAAGAGAAACGCCCACCAAAAATAGTGAGATTAGGACTTATATGTTATGTTGTTTTTTTTTAATATAGAGTATAACTTATAAATTGTGTTTGTGCATTAAAAAAAATTATATTTGATCAAACAAAATTTTTAAATACGTATAACATTTAAAAATCTTCAAACATCCTCTGCTATACATGCACATAATGTTCTTACTTTATTATTATTATTTTACTATTATTTATAGTATCAAAAACAATTGAGCCATTTTATTTGTCACCATGTCCCTCCCCATCTCCCCATAACACAAAAGGATCAAGTGAAATAAAAATCTTTAATTTCTTTGTCAAAGTAATTATCTACCATAATTTTGACATTTTTTTTTATATATCTATTAAATACACATTTAATCTCTCGTGACATGAAACCGTTGGTTTGACTTGATTCGTTGTTGTCTTGTTTTTTTCTTTTTAATGTTTCCCAATGGAAGGATATTAATACTAAGTACAACGAATCACATCATAAATCTCAAAATTATCTTAATAATAATATTAATTAAATTTACCCTCCATAAGTGAAAATACAAACATCACAATTAAGAAATAAATAAAAGTTGTATACTGAAAAAAATCACTATTTAAAATAACAATAACGGAACTGAAAACATAATACCCTGATTTAATTAACCACACAGCTCGAACTATTCCATCTACTACAAGTTTAAGAAGTCAATTTCAATTGAACTCAAATTATAAAATAAGTTTCGTGTTAACGTCACGCAACTTATATCAGTGACTTTTTAAGTACGTATAAATTATAAATTAAATAAAACATGGACAAATATCGTCCCATTTTTCATTTGTTATAAATTATAAATTATTATTGTTGTAGATTTTTCATTCGGTATTTCAAAATAGTTCATTTTATTTTCCTCAAAAATCAAATGAAACTATTGACTTTATGAGGGAATTAAAGTATTAAGTGAAAAATCAAATGGTAATGGAGTTAGGTTAAGTAGTGCATGCGTATGTTCGAAGTCGCCATTAGAAGATGGAGGACATACTTGGCTTTGACAGTAAGCCACCATGATTAAATACTCTCACAATACGCAAATGTCAAATCCAATGATCAAATTAAAAGTTATGCACATCGACTCCAATTTATTTTTATTTATAATTTTTAAATGTTAGGATGTACTTTTGGATATATATATTTTATTTTAAAAGTAATATCGCATTTATGTTGTGTTTGTGAGTTTTGTATAGAATGAAAGAGAAACGATAGAAAAAAAATAAGTTATTCCTTTTATTTTTATTTTTTTATAAACAAATATTTTCCTTCTTATATGTTTAAATAAAACTCACCAAAAAGCCAAAAGTTCACTTATTAGTCGGTAGGTACAAGTAAGGACGTAAACGAGTCGAATTGAAGCGAACAGTGATCTACTCGAATTCGACTCGAAAAATTAAATTCATACTCGAGTTCAACTCGAATTCGAATTGTAATTAAAAAATTATACTCAGATTTGACTCGACTCAAATATTTATTATTCGAATTCGATCCGACTCGGATCGAATTATATTCAAACTACTCGCTAACTTCAAATTGAAACTCGAATTCGAGTTTCTACATAATAACTAGTTTTATAATAAATATAATTATAAATTAAATTTGTTATTTTACTTAAAAATGAGAAAAATACATTTTCTATTACACTTTACAAATATAAAATCACAATTAAATTTAAAAACAAAACAAAATAATAATAATTAATTATCCTAATTTGATTTAATTTTGTATATATTATAAAAGAATGTATTGAATATCTAATCAAATTTGTATCAATAGAGTGTGTATCGAATCACAATTGATAATTCGAGTAGTTTGAATATTAAACGAGTCGAGTATGACCTTACTCATATTTTTATTCGAACTATTTTTTATGCTTAGATTTAGATCATATTATTAACGAATCCGAGTCTCGCTCATATTTTTTTGAGTCGAACCCGAATCAAATCCGAACTGTTTGGTTCGTTTACCGCCTTAGGTACAAGCATCATTACTCTATAAATGATATAATCTTCATTCCAAAATTAGATATACAATTTGACTTTTGAGATCAAATAAACACATTAAACTTCAAAATTGATATGATTCGTAAAAGTTTAAAATGAAATAAATTTTGTGATTAATAGTTTTTGTTATAGACTATACAAATTATTATAATAATTGTATCAATTAAAAATAAATTCGCATAATTTTAAAATTTAATATGTTGCCGTTTAATTTCAAAAATCAAATTATATCTTTAATTTTGGAACGAGGGAGTAGTAAGTTTTACTATATGAAAACTTACTTATTCATTTCAAAATATTAGATTAATATTGACATTTTAAAAATTAACTTTAAATTTGAAATCACATGACTTTATTTTTTTCAAATACTAGATATTATAATTAGAAGTATATTTTAGACAATTTTCAATATTCGTGAATACATTGGCAAAATGATGTTTATCACAATTTTTATTAAGAAGATAAATGTTTATATTTTCTTCAAAAAAGTGAAAAGAGTAATTATTGTATTATTTAAAGAAATAAAGAGTGACAAACTCACAAAAGGATAGACACGATGAATTATAAAACGGAATGAAATATAATAGCCGAATGAAAAAGCTCAAGTTATTTTTTATTTGTTATCTATTATTTTATTTTGTAAGTTCTTTAAGGGAGAGGGGAACAATTAGAAAATTTAGTCAAATTTTTGTGTTCATAAATAAATAAATTTGAATGAAAAAGTTTATAACATTGTGACTATTTTATGATTCATATATTATATTTATTTACAAACACAATATAGTTTAATAAAAAGGTAAAGTGGTATTATAATCCAAAAGGTTATATATGTTTTTTATATACATTTGTAAGTAACATGATATATTTTGAAACTTTATATGTTGATTTTGTTGTTGCAAGTATTAGCGGTAACTCCATTTGATACGGTGAGTCAATCTTATATATTGATACATGTCGTAATTATAATTTTACATAAAACTTTCGTAATACAGGAAAAAGCGCAAATAAAAATATCAGAAATATGAGATATCATTCCATTTTCGCAAACACCAAGAATGTTTCACACTAATAATTCAATCTTAAAAAACAAAGGAAACTTGTAAATTGTCATTTTTTTCTTACTAAACTTAAATTTTCTAATATTAGCATAGATCAAAGATGATAATTTATTGGTAAAAATTCTTTTTTTTGTGTGGGTGTGTAAGGTTGCATATTCAACACTATGTTCTAAATGTTTCTAAATTACCTCTAATTTTTGAGGCTTCATAAGTCGTTAAATGAATTGTACTAATTATAATAAAATATGTTCTAAAAATAAACTCACAAACATAATGTTAGGTCTTTTGTTTTATTTTTTTTCTAATTATTTTATCACAAGTGTTTTTTTTTTGAAATTGATATTTTCACAAGTGAAAATATTAGTTCTACAAGGTACACATGAGGGTAGATCCCACTTACTATTCATGTGAAAAGGAGTTTGTAGAACTATCAAATTTACTTGTGAAAATATCAATTCATTTTTTGTGTAGGTTTTATTTTTTATTTTTCTGGGTACAAATGAGTAGGAAAAGTAAATTTCCATAGCTATAACCCCCCCCCCCCCCATAATTTGTACCCCTTTGTTTGCGAGTTTTAGGGGGTGTTTGATAAAACTGAATGAAATAATTATGAATGAAGTAGAATTCTTAATATTGAATGAAAAAAATTGTTTGATAATTGACATGTCCGAAACATCTAAATAACAAATTTTTATTATTTTATCCATCTGAAAAAAATTCAAAATTGTTATAAATTTATTTAATATTACTTAATATTATAAAAAAATGAATATAAATATTTCATTAAGCCAAAAAAATTATGCTTAGTCATTCAACCCAAAAATCTGACCGATTCAGCCATTCAGACGATTTTATTTGAAACAAATGCACTAAATGACTGACCGATTCAGTCATTGAGCTATTCAACTCTAAACAAACACCCCCTTAAGTCCTGTTCGACAATGACTTATAAATTGTTAAGTAATTTAGCAAGGACTTATTTTTTAACTTATAAGTTATGTTAGTTAATTTTTAAGTCAAAATAAATAAGTAAATTTTTTTAACTTATTTAAAAATGACTTATAAGTCATTCTTAATAAGGTAATTTGACTAAATAAAATGACTATTTGCCCCTATTCTATGTTACTAAATTACTTATCTCTGCCCCTTTCAACCTAAAAAGCCTGATTTTGCTCTTCCAACGCAAACAAAGTACACAACGGCTAAAACTGAAGCTTTGTTCTGTCTCTGCGCTCGATACGTCAATTTCTTGGCGTCTCCCTCCTTCCTTCCGCGGCTGTTACTCCTGCTACTCCTTCGATTGCTGCTACTCCTTCGATTGCTGCTACTCCTTCGAAATCTGTTAGGTACCAAACCCTAGACCAAATATTTGATATGTATATATATATGTATTATGTTATCTTTGAATCTTTGGCATGTGGTTTTTCATCTTCTTTACCTCTTTAATTTTGACTGTAGTTTCAGAGCCTGTGGGTTTCGATTCAATTCCATTTTTTGTTAATTTATGTGGCTCAAATGTTTGATTGATTGATTGAATGAATTGTTGTATACTGGGTTGTGCTTGATTAGGAATATGTGAGCAGCTTAATTTTAGTAATTTTCAGTAACTTGGGTTCTGTTTATATAGAGTTCAGATTCCTACTGTCCGTTCATGTACTTATGGCAGAGCTTTGAGCGCTCTCTATTTTTTTGATTCCGTTATTTCTGATGAGTTCCTCCTTTCAATTGCAAAGGCTTGTCTGCCATTGAAGAGGTTTGCTCTCTCTCGTTACATGAATTTTACATTCTTTGGAATCTCACTGCTTTTGTACACGTACCAGTCCCTTGAGTATTTGGCTCTTGTAGAAGCACAATTTCTCACTATCAGTGCATGTGTGATTAGCTCAGTGTCTCATACATCTAGTTTCTATAAAGCTTGATTCCTGTTCCAAGCTAATCAATTTGGCCTTCTTCACCCTTGTGAGTAATTGTCATTCACTGGAAAACATTGAAATGAGTAGAGCAAGTATGGGGAAAGAAGATTGTTTTATGGAGTTCATGAAGAACCAAAGAATCAAGTCGCTGAAATTGGCAAGAAATTTACATCTAACTGATGGATGTCTTAAAAATATTGCTTCAGTGTGCCCTAATTTGGAGCTGCTTGACGTGTCCTCTAGTTCTGGCATTACAGAGGAAGGCATTGTCTATGTATTGAAGACCTGTTGTGAGATTAGGCACTTGCAGATCATTGACTGTGGAGGGATTAAGAATCTAGGGACAGGCATGAAGCTTCCCAAATTGGAGGTGTTGCGTTGTGGCCAGGACAGGTCTCAATGATGAAGGGTTAGTGACATTTGGAACAGATGTTCTGGGCTTCTGCAGTTGGACTTGGAGGGTTATGTGGTTGCAACAACAAAGAGGGTGGAGGAAGTTGTGAGAAACTGTGAAAGATTGAGGGAGATAAATTTGAAGGGGTGTTGTAATGTGAATGTTTTTTCTGTTGCTAGATGGATTGGGTTTTCAAAGCCATCGCTGATGAAAATAATCCCTCCCTGTAATTTTTCTATTACCGACAAGCTGCAGAAACTTCTATTGAGCCATGGCTGTCTACTTAGTGACGAATAGCTTTCAGCGAGAACATAAATTCCTGTTTGGAAGAGAGCTGATTGCATATATGCTCTGATATTTTTTTTTTGGAAAAGAAAATCTGTATACATTTGCTTAGTAAGATATGTAAATTGAAATGCTTTTGTGAGCTTAGGGTTGTTTCTATTAGCTTAAATGTCAAATAGAGAGAAGATTGTCTCTATTTATATATAATAATGTTAGCCTCAAGTAGTTTTATTGTTTCTCTTACCATAGATGTCATATTATACACACACGTGTATTTATTTCCTGATAAAAATTGGTTTTATCTTAGGCTAGAGCTGCAACATGGCAGCCTGAGAACAAAACTGCTCGAGTTCAGCATGAAGTTTAATTTGATTAGGATAATTTGTTTAGTGTTTTATTTAATGAAATTGTGGTTGATTGTTATGCTATGATATTGAATCAATGTATCTTTTTATCAATGTTCTTTTTAGTAATCTTTATATTTGATTTTAACTTATAAGTCATTATCAGTCGAACACCTTCATAACTTGTTTTAACTTAATTTCTGACTTATAAGTCGAATTGGTGCCGAACGCTTTTACTTATAAGTCACAACTTAAAATAACTTATAAGTCAACTTATATTTTAACTTTAAGTCATTTTAAAATAAGTCATTGCCGAACGGGGTCTTATTTAGGGTTTAGGAATAAAGGATTTTGTTCCCAGCCTGTCACACATAAAATCACTCCATTGCGGCAACATCTCTCCCAAATTCCATCGATTAGGAGACTATTTTCCTTTTAAATCTCTCTGATTTTCTATCCGCCTGCTATTTATCTCTCTTTCGGCGTCTTATCCAGGTACAATTGTACAAATTAAGAAAATACATCCATTTGGAGCTGAATATGTGTTTTTTGGGTGCAGATTACTGATTTTTCTATTATACTACGCAATTCATTGACAATACAAAATTAGTTCACTAATTTGTGGTTAAATATTTACGCTTTTGCAATAATATAAATTTTTGTTGCTTGAGCTTTTTTGCTCATAACTAGCTTTGCAAGTGCTGGTCGTTGTTGAGTTTTGAGATTTGGTCGAACTATTGGACCATTGAATTGGCACAATTGTATTGCCTGAGATGTTTTGTAATAAGTTTTGCAGTTAGTAGCAAAATTGTATTGCCTGGGAAATTAGTTGACCAGCACGGGCTGTTTTGATATAATTTTTTTGCTCTTTAATGTTTCTGAGTGAGACAATAAGTTGACGACTTAAAAATATTTTTAGGAATTCTTCACATTCACAGACTGGTTTCCAGCTCGCTGCTGTAGCAACCACTGCCAAAGTTAACTTCGATTAGTCTGTCTTGTAACTGTTTCTTAAAATAAAGTTTTATTCCAGAGTGACTTCAAGGGGTACCGTCCCAGTACTAGGAGTATAAAAGGGCAGGAGGACCCAAAAAGCACAACCTGCACTAAGCAACAAAGACTAGGACCTACATCGTTAGAAGTCTTTAGGTGAGAGCAACTAGAAATCTAGTGACATTATATGTTTGTAAAGTTCAAAAAAAGGTCTAAAATTTGTGTTTCAATCTTGTCCCCTCAGTTAATGATAAGTAGAAATACAATTAGTACGACTGTACGAGTGATATGCAATATAAGCAATCATATGTTTGAATTTAGTATTTGGTTAGTTTGAAATTTGAAATGGATAAATTGGCTCCAATTTTATCAACTTTAATAGTCACTAAAGTACTTTATGTTTGATTTACACTCAAATTTTGAGTTGAATTGTGGTCTTAATAGATTTATACTAGAGAATGGAAGAAGACAACGAAGAACTCAGGTCTTTTAAGGATCTTGGAGTGTGTGAGCAATTGGTGGAGGCTTGTGATAGTTTGGGTTGGAAAAACCCATCCAAGATACAGGCTCTAGTTCTTCCTCATGCACTTGAAGGTTCAGTTCCTCTAATGATTTGTTTTTTCAGTTGTTCTATTTATTTATATGCTGTTTATAGATTTTTTTAGACATATCGTTTACAAGCATCCTTTTCAACATGTTGATACAATTTTATGGATTTTTGTGTTTCAGGAAGGGACCTAATTGGGCTTGCACAAACTGGGTCCGGTAAAACTGGAGCTTTTGCACTTCCCATACTTCAATCCCTTCTAGAAACTCCGCAAGCCTTCTTTGCTTGTGTGCTTTCTCCAACACGGTTGTTATCTTACTCATTAATTAATAAATACTACCTGGCCTTTGATTTTAAGCTAATCTAATTATTGTGCTTTTGTATGTTCTTCTTGTTGTTCTGTATATTACATTTACAGGGAGCTCGCAATACAGATTGCTGAACAGTTCGAAGCATTGGGATCTGGCATTGGTGTAAAGTGTGCAGTGGTGAGTCTTCTATTAAATGAATTTATCGTGTATGACACATATTATGAAATTTGCTGGTGCATATAGTCGCAAGCTTGCGGTCAGTTTTTTGCTATTTCTAGATATTAATATCAGTTAAGTTTGTCGTTTTTTCTTGCTTCATAGCTTTTCTCTTCTAGGCAATTTTTGTTTGTTGGTCATCTGGCTTATATTGTCAAGTCAATTTTATTCATAGGTTTGAAGAATAACATCTGCCATGAAATGATCTTGAAGAAGTTGTACAATATTTCCAATATCTATGAAATTTATCAATTGTTTAGTAATTAACTAAGAAATTTGGTGCAGCTTGTTGGAGGGGTGGACCAGGTGCAACAGAGCATTGCCCTTGGAAAGCGACCACACATTGTTGTAAGTGTTCAAGTTGGTAGCATGGTTGCATTTGTTTTCACTCGAACTTTCTTGTACAATATGGATAATTGTATTGTTTTATTTATACACATGTTAGCGTAGATTTTGTGATATGGACCGAGCATTAGTAAGTTATAGTTGTCAAATGTTATCAAAACAGTTCTCCCAAGTATATCTTTATACCTCAGATATTATATAGGACTTCAACTGAAGTATCCATTTAATTTATATGTTGGAGGACTATATGCAATTTGCACTATGGTTGGCTTGTCCATTACTATAACCGTCTTTTTCCTACAATTCCCGGTTGGCTGAAGGAGGAGAATATTGTCTGGGGAAAGAGAATTGCATAAAAGGGTGCCTTTTTATTTTATTTTATAAAATATTCATGTGATAAATTAATGCTGTCATGAGAGCTAGGAAGTGATATAGAAGATTTTAAAAAGGACTTAAGACAATGGACAGTTATTAGGAGGGGGACAAGTCTAGTACTTTACAGAAATAGCTTTTGGACAGCTGGAAACATGTCTAATATGATATATATGAGTTAAAACTATTGCGTGGACAAGTTTAATTAGAGTAGGAAGTGCGGGGCACTTTCCGACACTGTATAGACAGGAGTACTCCTACAAATCAGCTGAAAAACAATTTAATTGAGCAACAAGTTTCTATTTATTACCTGAAAGAAATGGAAGAATAAGAAAATACAGCTGCGAAAGAATTTGGTGCACTATATAGTGATGAGAGAATATCCACTGCAGAAATCGCTTAAGCTTCATCTTCTGAGCAAGGCATTAGTTAGTCTAGCCTCTAGAATGATATGTCATGTTCGAATGCATCTTCTATGCCTATTGCATAATATCTAGAATTTGAGAATTATGTGCATTTTATGGATATTTTGTAAGTGATGATAATTTTGTTAAGTATATGATAAATTTTACTTTCTGTTCTTATATAACCACATCTTTTATGTCTGTATTATAAAGTTTGCTCATTCAATATATCCATATCGGTTGGTAGGCGTGTACTAGCCCTATATTAATCTATGTGCTAGTCAGAAAAGGCTAGGTGAGATCAAACCTATAACACCAAAGAAAGTTACAAAGGTAGCAAAATGATATCACAAAGCACTATATTAATGATAGCCCTATATTAATCTATGTGCTAGTCAGAAAAGGCTAGGTGAGATCAAACCTATAACACCAAAGAAAGTTACAAAGGTAGCAAAATGATATCACAAAGCACATATTCATGTGTTGACTGGTTCTATTATAGTATCTAAGTGGGTGCTAGTTGAGAATAAAATAGATAGGCAAGAGAATCCTAGTAAATTAGAGGGAGGCAGAAAATATAGTGAAGCTGATAACAACATAACATGGTGAAACTTCATGTTGGGTTATTTATAATAAATATTTGTATGTATGACACCACTCAACACTACAAAGTCATTGTGCTTATACAAATTAAAATCTGTGTGATGAGTGGTGAAAATGTTATTTAATAGTTTGTACATATAATTTTATCCAAAGCCCTTCACGACAAAGTGATCCAACTGCCATTATACCATTTCAAAAAGCCTAATCATTTCTAATGGTTGTTTACGTAGACAGTAAATGTTTGTTACAACTATAGGATAATTAATTCACCTTTGAGCATTTGCATACTATGTCAGTACGTCGTTATTACTTTTAGAAGTGTGGTAGTTCGTCTATAAAATCTATAGAATTATTTATTGTAGGAAAATAAAATAAAACTTAAGATGTCAAGTTTCATGGTTCCCATTACTCCGAAATATCGGCATAACGGTTAGATTTTGGAAGTGGTCGAACCGAAACTTAAACACGAATTGATAAATGATAGAAATGCATGTATTGTCAAGTTTTCGTCGAGTTATCGACATAACGGCAAGGGAGAAATCATGGCGTATTGGGAGAAACGCAAAAAAAAACCAACTGAAAGAGAGAAGAATCGACAAAAACAAAGATATCTTTTCTTTAAAGTTTTCTTTACGTACTCCTCTCCTCTGTTCCATAGCCAATCTTCTCTCCTCCATAGCCAATTTTGATTTATTGAATTTCTGAGCGTTGCCATTTGTCTCCCTCCGTGAACTATCGGTAAATTTTTTATTTGGGTTTTGCTTCGTGTCTTTGTGATTATAATTGGGGTAGGCTGATTATTGGTTCATGAATTAAAGGGCTAAGCTTGTTAATTAAAGGGGCAGGGCTGGTGTTAATGTACAGGCCACAAAGGCATGATCTTATTGGTGTATTAATTTAATTTTTTTAAAGTTTAATTAATATAATTTGTTGAATTCATTTAATTTATTTAATGTATTTTAATCATAGCTCAACTTATTTATTTAGTTTAATTAGTGTAACAAATGTAGCTTGTTAATTCAACTAATTTGATTAGTTTAGTTTAATTTATTTGATTTTTCTAATTTTTTGGATTTAATTTATCTCATTTTTGGCCCTTTTAAGTCTAGTTTGGGTATTAATAAATTAGCGTAACTTGAATTACTTGGCATAAGAAATAGTTATACTTTAATATATGTAGTTAAATTACTTGGCAAAAGAAATAGGTATATTTTATTATTCAATTTTTATGCAATGTAACATTAGACACGTATTCTTGATGTTTGTTCTATCATTTGAATTATACTATGTGCACTAGATAGTGTTTTTTTGTGAACTTAATTGATCCATCTTTTTATTTTTATCACTTAGAAGTTTTCATAATATTTTAAAATTTGTTTAAAACTCTTAATTAGCGTATCAGGGCGTATCGCCTGAAATTGATACCGAAACCGAGTCAAAAAATGACCTCCTGAAACATATATCGATATCACGCCTTTGAACCATGCAAAGTGTAGATGCATTATGTGAACACATGTTTAGTGTTTACTCAATCATCTTCCTCTGATCCATATTCCATACCTGGCTTTTAGAGCTTCTCGAGGAAGGTCTGTTGTTTTGTCAAAGTATTACCTAATGTGGAGGGGCTAGTGTAATGAATTAGGTCAAATATAGGTTGCCTCAAATGTGAGAAACCCATTGGAAAACATCAAATATGTTGAAGCAAATGTTATATACATCGAGTTTGGCTCGGTTTAAATGTTCAATAAAAATGATTAGCTTAAAAGAAATAAAATGTAATTTGTCTAAATTTGTTGAGGTCCCCCCGTAGCCATGGGCAGAACACCTGGTAGAGAGACCCAATTTTAGGTGAAATAAATACCGCGACTTCAATCTTTTCAACGAAATCATCACACAGTAAATCCACAAAACCCAAAGTGATGTCTCTTTCCCCTTCAAGTTTACCTACTACGGTACCAGAGTGAATATGATCTCCACCAGACATACGTAAAGGTTTAGCTAGTACACGAAAGTGTATATCATGATTCTTCTGTCTATCAATAACTGTATGCATTGCGCAAGAAAACCTTTAGGCTTGTTATCCATGAACTTGTTCAAAAATACCGTAATGAAAGAAACGCGTCTCCGGCCAGATTGACTAGCCTAACCCTTAAGGGAGGCCTTACCATAGTTGGATGTTGATTTCTTTTTTTCCTCGACCTTTGCATTGAAAGAATAGATTATTAAAAAAAAATGATATGATTCAACCTCAAACTCTTTTGAATGTAAATGAAACTAGTAATTGTGTAAAGGCCGGAAGAGCCTTTATATACTATATATATATTATATATATATAGTATATATATACAGACTCACAAGAATCTCTGAGTGTTCACATTCAATGATGTAAGATTGAATGGTTAATTTACTTTTATAGATATGAAAAAGGGCAAAAAGAATAGGACTTATTATTCTTACATGTTCCATTAGTAACATTCCAGTGGGCGTGGGGTAATAATTTCATATTAATCCGAATCAGTTCATACGCTCCCATTTTTAATAAGATTGTGGCTAGAAGCATACAAGTACTGTAATGTGTTTCTCCGTGAGTAACCATGTATGTAGGGGTATATTGGCGATTTGACAGCAAAAGCAATAAAAGATCCGATATATAATATTATTTCCATTGGGACCGAGACACGACCCAGACTCCTATGGGAGACAACATTGGGGAGTTTTCCGCAATGGGCAAAAGCTTGACGGAGCAATGCCGCGTGGAGGTAGAAGGACCACGAGTCTTGAACTTCTTTTCCCGGCGAAGAAGCAAATGATGGTATCTGAGAATAAGCATCGGCTAACTCTGTGCTATGTGACGATAGCTGTGGTAATAAAGAGGATGCTAGCGTTATCTCAATTAGAAGTTCTTAGATGGAGCTGCTTCATTATTTCTTGAATTCTTGCTCAATTGGAGATATGTTTAATTGTTGGAACAATTAAAATTATACAAATGATTACTGCATAATTTTGTAGCCAACATGTGACTTTATTACTACTACTATATGTATTTATAGTATAGTTGAATTGCCCACTTCAAAATTTCTTGCTTTATTGCAGGTTGCTACTCCTGGCCGCCTTGTAGATCATCTTTCCAATACTAAAGGATTTTCGCTTCGCACTGTGAAATACTTGGTAAAATCCTTTTCTATGCTGGACTTAGTAATTACTAAACTAGTGGGAGATCAATTTCTTTTCATTTATTTATTTTCCTATTGTGGGTGTCCTTAACGGTCTTCTAATCTAATGCCACAAACTTCTGGTCTTGCTGGTCGCCTAATTAGGTCTTGTAGAACCATGAAATGTATAATACTTGTTACCAAGTCGTAGAATCGTCTCACAGCTGTTATAGTTATTGCAAATTATGCATTTTCTTAAATATTTCCCGTATGTACAAAACACATGGATAGAGCTTACAGATGTGAAAGACATACGCAATACATCTTATTCCTTTTCTTTCTTTTACATGGTGCGTAATGAAATTAACAAAAGGCCATCATTAATGTAATTATTGAATCTTTTCATAGCTGTTATAGTTATTGCAATTTATGCATTTTCTTAAATATTTCCCTTGTGTGCAAAACACGTGGATAGAGCTTACAGATGTGCAAGAGAAAACTCGGATGGTAATCTTGGAATGCTGGTCGCCTACTTGAATGGCCCAGTACTAAATCAAGGCCAAGTTATAGAGCTTGCATAATACATTTTATCCCTTCACTTGTTCTTGGTGCATGATGAAATTTACAAAAAATCAGCATTATTGGAATTTTTTTTGTTGCTAAATTTTTTTTGTATTAAAAGGCAAACAATTACAGTGGCAAGGGGCATTTCCAAAATATCACATTGACAGACCTAATTATGTGGCTGCTATTATCAAAAGAAATTCAATATAGAACCAATCTAGAACATCATGGAATCCTAGATAAATCAATGGATCACGATGCAGAGAGGCCATGTAAAAGAAGTTGGAAATGTGTAAATATGCACTTAACAAGGTTGAGAACAAAAAGTTGAAATAAAGCTCTAGCTGAAATAACAGAGTGATCCGGACAAAAAGTTCTCGTATTCCTTTCACTCCAAATTATATAATGTAGTAGCAAACAGATGTCTTGGGATAAGGGCTTTGATGACAATAGAAGCTCAAAGGAGTATGAGCATCCAAAGAAAAGATGATTTAAGATTTTCAGGATGATTCTTACGCAGAGAGCAAATAGGATCCACGTGTAGACCATAACCAATTAAAATATCTACAATAGAGATTCTTCTGAGGATACCACAATAGCAAGTATAATCTAGGGACATATATATGTCAAACAACATTTTCCATTCAAATTCAGGGCTTGATTGTCTAATGGACTGCCAAATGGTTGCAGCTTTTACTGTAAAGCTATCTAACTGATTCTAAAGAACCATGTCTTCAGAATTTACATTAAAAGTAAGGGTATAATCAAATACCTGTTTGAGCCTATGCACAAGATGATGATTAGAAGAGTATGCATGGTCCAGGATTTGTTAACAATAAGGGAACTTACCTTAGCATGAACCCCTATTCCCGAGTAAGCTACAAGATTGATAGATTAGGTCAAAAAGTCATGATCTCTATCCATGGGGAAAACCACATGCTAATATGAGAGCTACCACCAATCTTATAATTGAGATACTTTTTAGCTAAATTTTTGAGTTAAAAAACCTTTCTCGAAATCTAAGAGAAGTCCTGAGGAACATTGACAATCTAGAAACTTTAAACCTTTAAAACAGTGAGATTATTCCATCAATCCCAAAGCGAGGAAGGTCTAATCTGAACCATCTTCTATAGCTAAAAAAGAATTAGGGCTCTATTTTTTTATTTTTTATTTTTATCAAGACTTTAATAAATAATCTTACTTCAGAAAATGGTAAGGTAATCTTCTGCTAAGCCACTTTAGCACCACCATGCTGCACCCTTTTCACAGGAATCTCCTTAGAATAGATTGGACATTCTTCAAAATAAATTAGGGATAATAAAATGGGTAGACCAGAAGCCCTGAATGGTAAATAAAACAAACTTAATAAGTGGTAAGCTACAGCACAGGATAGAAACTGATTTCTCAAGACAAGACCTCGACAGTGACAGTGATCTTCTAATAAGAGGGGGCACAATCCTGGACAGTAAGTTTGGAGGAGATAAGAGGCACACCAAGAAACATAATAGGAAGGTTTCCTTCTTGAAATCTCAAGCAATTCAGAATATCATCTCTAACAAAATATTAGCATGAAAGTGTCGACTGTTATCCAAATTAGGCATCAAAGTATCAAACCAGAGAGCTGAGAGAAATGTTGTAAACAATTTTTGATTATCATCATAGAACTAAGATCTTCATGGCAAAAGATCTAAAAGTCATCTGTAAAACATAAATAAGTAATGTGGCAAGGTTGGGATCTCTGATGAACTTTAAAATTAGAAAAACGCTTCCCTTTCGGCAAGAATCAAAGAAGAACCTCCATAAACAACACAAACAGATAAGGAGATAAAAGATCATAAGGCACGTAAAATAACCATTAAGCCACCATTAACCTTGACTGAGTACATAGGAGTTGTACTGCAAGCTCTAATCTATAGGCATAATTTTGGAGGATATCTAAACAAAGAAAGAATATCCAAGAGAAAGTTTCATCTAGCAGAGTCAAAAGCTTTCTTAGGATCAATCTATAAAGCCTATATTGGAGGGCCTGAATGAAGCTCTGTGATACTTTCTTAAGAGTTATTGAGCAATGGGAATGCTATCACTAAGCCTTCTACCAGGAACAACGGCAGATTGAGTTGTAGAGATGAGAGAGGGAAAAGTAGCCTTGATTCTAGCAACTAAGATCCTGGTAATACATAAGTTGTATTACAACAAGCAAATAGGCCTGAAATCTGACATAGGAAAAAGGATTGTGGTAACCTTAGGAATTAAAGCCGGTGGCAGTAGTTTCCTTAAGCATTGATGCAATACCAAAGAAGTGTGAATGAACTTTGGTGCAAATAAATACCTTTTGGGGGTGGGGAGAGCACAACTGACAATGCAAAAATGCAACTGTTCTTATTTTGATCCTCGTGTATACTGTTACAATGTTTCAGTTGTATTTAAAGTTTTTTGCATGTTTGCAGGTGTTAGATGAGGCAGACAGATTGCTGAATGAGGATTTTGAAAAAGCACTTAATCAAGTTTTGAGTGTTCTTCCTCGTGAGCGAAAGACATATTTGTATTCTGCTACCATGACCAAAAAAGTACGTTGTTAATTACTTCACATATTAAAAATGTTATTATTAATGCTATTTTCCTGTTATCGTTTAGTTTCCAAAGTTAGTGATTGCTAGTTTTGAGCTAGGATTGAGATATCGTAGCACATACTCTCACTTAATGATTCAGTTTCATGAATTTGTGACTGTTGTGCATTTGGGCACTATCCACCTATTAGTTGAGGATATTATGTGTAACTGCCTTGTTTCTTAATTCATTTTTTTTTATTAATTGCTGGAATTCTTTTGGAAAGTGTTTTGGTATATGGTAGTTTCAATCATTCATACTCTGAATCGTAGTAAGCAATCAGGGATCCTGCTTCCAAAATGGAATTATCAAACTTCTAATGGATCAGGGAATTTGCCTGTCATTATTTAGGTATATTATATAACAAAACGAATTGTGTATACCTCTTGATGCCTCAAGATTGGCACTGAGGATTGCAATGAGGTAGGCTTCATTGCTCATCTTAATTTTGACATTCAACTCAGCAGAATATGAAAGTACGGCTGCATGTTCTTAGCTACCAACTACCAAGCACTTTAATTGTCTGGGCAAGTCATAGAGGACCTTCCTGTTTTTTAGCAACCGCTTGTACTATTCATATATCAATTGCCTTTTTCCTTTCTTTGGGTATCTCATGTAATAGTTTTGACGTGGGGTAATATCGACTCAAGACTACCTTTGGAAGAGGGGGAGATTTTGTTGTGAACAGGTGCTTCATGTGTTGAAACTTGAAAGTATTGAGAATTGGCGGTTCATTTGCTTTTACATTGTGAGTTCATCAAAGTGATTTGTGGAATGGTCTTCTTGTTGTATGGAATGTTGTGGGTGCCCAATTCAGTCATATGGGATGTTGTCATATCAATATTCCCGAGCTTATTGTATTTTTGTCAGAACTAGGTCTATACAGGCTCTTGTTTCTTTTATTGACTTCTTTGGGATACTCCAGTTTGTATGTATTATTTTTTGGGGGTGGATTCTGATTTCTAGTGAGAGTATTCTTTTTATTTATTATAGGGGGTTGTAAGTTTATTGCTTCTGCAGGTGCTTTCTTTCTTCCTTTTTTTGGATCCGTTCTTTTTTTATACTCCGCATGTATTGGAAACAATACACGGATCCCATCTTTTGGCATCTTTGTGAATATACTTTCAATACATATTTATTTTTTCTGCCCATGCAGTATGATGTTAGCATGCAATAAGTTTAAGCATACATCCATTGTTTTTGCTATATTCCTTGATATGATTTATGTAAGATAAGGAGCTTTTTCTTCTGCTCGTATGTTAGCATCCTTCTCACAACTTCTTTTATTCCTGGAGGGGATCCCAAAAAAGTAAAGAAATAGAAAAATGTAACAGAAAGCTCTCCTAAAATATATCTGTAATTGCGCTATCAAATTTGCAGGTGAAGAAGCTCCAAAAGGCTTGTCTGAGGGAACCAGTATTGGTACGATAATGCATTCTTAAAACACTTTCCTTTCCGATGCTACTGTTTGTGATTTGACCGACTAAAGTTATGTTATAACTTCCTTCAGGTTGAAGCTGCATCTAAATATTCCACTGTTGGTACATTGAAGCAGCAGTATCGCTTTGTTCCTGCTAAGTACAAGGTTTCCCCTCTTCCATCAATACAGTAACTTTAAAAGGGGTTGCTCACAAAAGACCTGATCTACATGTCAATTAATATGTCTGTCGGCAGTGGCTTTAGCAAATTTTGTGGAGTAGGGCGTGATCTACCTATAACAAATATTTTATTGGAGAAGACAAGTGTTATGTGTGTGTCTATATATATATATATATATAAGCTTAAGCAATATTAAATTTCTTTGAATATAGAAAAGTACATTATGTTTCTATAAGTGCAAAAAAAATAGAAAAGTATAATTAAAGGGTAAATTATACTTTAAACACCCACATATTTTGGACCAAAGTGCAAAAATTAACATCCCCTTAGTTTTTTAAACGATAGATGTAAATGACATTAACATTTTTTTTTTGAGAACCACCAGAGGAATAAATTGCCATTTCTCAGAAAAAGAAAGAGTAGATGATAAAAAAAATAGAAAGAGAAAAATGAGATACTCAATTTATTTTGTTGTTTTTGCCTTGAGCTGTTAAAAAAATGAGTTTTTTTTTTTTTTGGGCTTGTTGTGAGTAGAGTTTGAACAAGTTATATTGATCATTAAGTAAATGAGTCAAGCTCAAGTGGGGCCATGTCCGACTTGTTTAAGCTCTGCTCATTGGATAATTAATTATTCTCATTGAGTTGGTCATCATGTAAACCTTCCTTTCTCTTACTACTCCCTTCGGCCAGGTTTATGCTCCCAATTACTTTTAAAGTTTCTCGTCACAGATTTGAAGATGTACCAAAAACACATCTATACACTATATTTTCACATTTTTTAAAAAAAGATTTCTAAAAAAATTGTGTTTACGGTCTCAAATACGTGTTGAAAAGACTGGAAACAAAGTGGCACATAAACTGGACGGAGGGGTAATTTGTAGGTGGTGTGGTTTTTCTGAGACATACAGATACTTCTCTTTGGGGAAATGGAATACCACCTATAGGCTATATCCTGTTTTCTCTTTAGGGAAATGGAATACCACCTATAGGCTATATCCTGTTTTAGGTAAACATCAGATGAAAACAACTGAAAGGAAAAAAAAAAGAAACGAAAAAAGAAGAAAAGGATAAATAGTGAAATAATGACAAGTACTATTTCAAATATGCAATTTGGAAGTAATATTATCATCTAAACTCTTCTTGTCAGTTTCCTAATGGTAATGTAATAATCTTTTCATCTCTTTACTAAGTTTTGTTTCTGTTAGTTATACTAGAGTTATCATTGTTCCTGCACATGCATCTTGTTTTGTGCATCAATACTATGGTTTATTGTTTTTTAATTTTTATCTTTGTTAGCACAAATCTTAACAAATGAATACTGGTTACAGGATTGCTATCTTGTACATATTCTTAATGAGATGCCTAAATGCACGTCTATGGTTTTCACTCGTACATGTGAAGCGACTCGATTTTTGGCTTTAGTTCTTCGGAATCTTGGTTTTAAATCCATTCCAATTAGTGGCCAAATGAGCCAGGTATTTATCCTGCTTTATGAACAAATTTGATTTTATCCTTGTGTTTTTCCTTATTAATATATATATATATATATATATATATTTTGGATGAGGGTGAGGGGATGCATTTGTGTTAATTCTTATAGATTTATTTTATCTTAAAAGTAAAAATTTGAATTACTGTGGTGTTCCTAACAGGTCCTGACATTCATTTTAAATATGTGCAATAGGCAAAAAGGCTTGGATCCTTAAACAAGTTCAAGGCTGGAGAATGTAATATTCTTATCTGCACCGACGTTGCCAGTAGAGGACTTGATATTCCTTCTGTGGATATGGTTATCAATTATGACATCCCAACAAACTCCAAGGTTAGGCTTTCTATCCGTACATGGCCTTCTAATGCAGGTTTTTATCTGGAATATAAGTATAGCCCTTGATCTCCATCATGTATTCTTGCTTACTTTTTTGACAAAATAAGAAATTTTATTAATAGAAAAGAAAGGATATAAAAGGGAGAACAAGAAGTCCACCCCCAATGGACTAAAGAAAATAAATTTAAAAAAAGAGCACTTAAAAAAGTGTAGTCCTCCAATAATCTCTACACGAATCAGATACATCTAAAGGGCCCCATAGAAGAAGGCCAAAGAGATGCAAGAAAAATAATCATATCACTCAACAACTTAAAGTTAAGCAATTTTCTCTAAACAGTCTACAACAACTTAAAGTTAAGCAATTTTCTCTAAACAGTCTAGCATTACGCTCAATCCAAATTCCCCATAAAATAGAAGGAAAAAAAAGGCACACTTTCATAAAATTTTGGCATCCCTCTTATTTCAAAATCCTAGACAACGAATTAGCAACATATCTTCCACTGAAGCAGGACACACCTACTCCTCTCTTGACACTCCAAATAGAGAGCTCCACAAGCCTCAAGCAACATGACAATGCAAAAATAAATGAGCACGAGTCTCATTACTCTGCCTGCACATAAAACAAATATCTGGAGATAGAACTTTGTAAGAACTACAATTTTGATGGAGATCATTAGTATCCCTTGCTTACTTGTTCTCTGCTGCCTTTAGCAAATGTTCTTACCTTGTTTACTGGGTCTTGTTCTACCCCCTTTTTGCTGGTTAGTTTCTTACATGAAATATTACATTTACCCTTGTTACAGTTGTTGTGCTATTTGCTTGGCAAAGTTCATGTTTGAAACTTCTTCAAACTTCTAAACCATGGTGGCCTTCTACAGATAACATCTTAGGCCAGACCATGGTGTCATTTTAGTAAATAAATGGTATTTGTTGGTAATTTTGTTTTAGGGATACGAATGAAATGAGTTAAAAGGGTTATTTAACTCTCAAACTGCCTTCTTCTCTAAGTTCCTTCTAAAACCTTAATTTCTCTAAAACTTTAATCTCCGTTGTTACTTGGTTAAAAGTTCAAACCAAGGTTTGAGCTTTACATATTACCTAACCTGCTTCTGTCTTTTGGTGCAAAAACAATAATGTCTTACAACCCTTTGCTTCATAACCTCCCATTCTTTTGGCTTAATGAGGTGTATCTGTGTTTTGTTGTGCACTTTGTGGATTTTTTGGGAGTGTTTGTTTTAGGAACCCAATGTAGTGTTTGTATTATTTATTTATCATTTTAAAAAAGGGGAAAGTAACTGTATTATTTATTTATCATTTTTAAAAAAGTAACTGTATTATTTTCTTGCCACCAACGTGTCTTCTTGTACTATTTCCCTTTTCTCATTGTGTTATGCCCCTCCCATAGTTACCTATAAAAGTTCATTGGAATTTCTTTGATCTAACTACTCCTGATATTATGTTTCTATTGATTCTAGGCCTAATCACAAAAGGTCATGCATCTACATATTCCTGAACGTTTTCTCATTTTTTAAAGGTTAAATTAGGTCTTTGACATAGAAAATAAATCATGAAGGCTAAAGCTGTATATTTAACCATCAATATAGGTGATTATAAGAAAACAACCCACTGAAATGTAACACAAATGACATTACTTCTATGTCCCACTACTCTTTACATTGGATAAGAGGTTTACAGAAACTGCAACTTCTTAAGTTTTTGATTGTGAAATTGGTTGTAGGATTATATTCATCGAGTTGGAAGAACTGCTCGGGCTGGACGTTCTGGGGTTGCTATCTCATTAGTGAATCAGTACGAGTTGGAGTGGTATTTACAGATCGAGAAGCTTATCGGTATGCAACATATCCGATAATCATTGTCCTCATGGGTTTTGCCAGACAATATAATAATAGTGTTTTCATGCTGACAATTTCAACTCCCAGGTAAGAAGTTACCGGAATTTGAAGCTCGAGAGGAAGAGGTTTTCCAACTACTGGAGAATGTCACAGAAGCCAAAAGAATAACCCTGACGGTATGATATCATTTCTTCTTCTTTTCAATTTACTTGAAGTAGTAATGAAATTCGACACATTGGTGAGTTAATGTTCATTCTGAAGTATATCATCTGGTGAGTTAAACAAATATGTTGTCAACTGAACATTGCAAGAACTAGCAGTGAAGTTAATTCCTCTGAAAGGGTTGTAGTTGTGCAGTGCTGGTCGATATTCCGTGAAACTGATCATATAGGCATTAAACTGTTATCGTCGAAAAAGTATGAAGTATTTGACTTGAATATCATCACAAAAGTAGAATATAGGTTGCTGCCAGCAAATTGTGGGGATTAGGTATCAACTGTTTAAGAATAATATTACAGTTATTTAGTATTTCTGCAATTTAAATCCTGATTTAGATTGTCCTTATTACAGTTTTACGGAGCTCTATTGAGTTCTCGGACAGACATCGAGGTGCAGTGATTCTAGCAAATTTACTTCCGAACTACTAAATTTATAATATTGAAAAAGAAAAGCCGTGTCACTCCATACTTATTTGATCTTCCGGTTCCCCCGTGCCCAACAAAATAACTTCTGATTTGTGGAAGATTTTGTGAAAAGAAAGTCTATATTGGGTCACTTAAACCAACTCCACAGGACCACAGCGATAGGCCCATAGCCCCATATGATAGCAGAGTTCTACTGTTGTCTAATTTCTCATAATTTCTTTGTAGCCTCCAAAGTAAATTTGTGGTACCTAATTGATTACTTGCATCTTGAGTTCCTTTTAGTCACAGAAGATGTGTATTGTATGCTAGTCTGATTAGTTTCAATTTTATAACGTTGTAGACATGAATGAGTGAAAAACTTCAAGGTTACTGGTCCCAATCCCCACACTTGGGGCCAAAATAACTTATTGTTGGAACACTAAAATGAGGGTATGGGTAAACTTGAGATGTACTTCCTGTTAGGGATCTACTTGTGCTCCAATCTGGTCCAGTGAGTCCCAAATCCTGCAAGCCAAGAGACAGGTTAGAAGGACCCTCAGGGTTGTCCCTGGGAGTCCCCACCGGTGTAGGAGCTAGTATGGGTCTTATAGTGAGGAGAGTATATTTCTCTCTGTATCTAATCTTTAGTAGAATGAATTTAGTTAATAGAAAAGATTGGTGATACCTAATATCTATAGGATGTGGCATGGGTGAATTACGGCTATGCCCTTGGTTAGTAGGAAAAGTCCAGAATGCCCTTGAGTGAAATTACTGTAATGCCATTTGGGCTTGTACACGTATCGTCTTCTGATTGGTGATATTTTGATATCCTCACACCTATTTAAAATAAGAAAAAGGAAAATGAATTATACAATTGTGAATTGCAGCTTCTGTCTGGGTTTAGATGCCACTTTTGGTTTTATCAAGCATTAGAAACATTAAAATGGGTGTAGAAGACATTGAAATTGGTGTATAACATATTTAGATCGGTGTAATATTCAAAATAAGCCTTTAAGGTCCCCTCCTCAGTACTTCTATTTTAAATTAATAATGAGGAGAAATTCTTGGAACAATTAATAAACTAAGAGAACTTAATTTTTGGACATCTAAAAAGGAACGAGGGACGTGTAAATCCACGAGGAAGTAATACCCTAGAAGGAAGTGTTGGGTTCCAAAAGCAGATCATGTCTTGTTGTGCAGCAAAAAACTCTGTTTTAGTAGGTCCCTTGGCACTCCACTATATTATGCAAGCACCCTCTAAATAGTAATTAACCATTTAGCCTTTTCCATCTACAGCTGTTGTCTCCTGGTTGAATTGGGCTCAAATTTTGAGGATTCTACAACAATAAGAGGTCCTTCAGAAATGAGGGATATATATATATATATGATGTAATTCCTCATTTCCATTAAAATCAATATTATAAAATTATTAGTACATGGATTCTAATTTTCTGCACTTTTTGTTTACTTGTGCAAAAATAGAATTAATGCAGGGTTTAGAATATTGTTTATCTTTTAAGTTGTCCCATGAAATGCTTTTAAACTCTTAACCTAATTCGGAATCTTCTGCAGAAAATTAAGGAAGAAGGAGGGAAGAAGAGAAGAAAGGGTGGAGACGATGATGAGGAAGATATACAGAAATATTTAGGCTCTAATAAGAATGGGAGGTCATCTAAGAAAGCAAAGCGAAGATAATGCAAGATATCATATTCTAGAATTTTGTTGAACTTTGAAAGTTTTGTTTTTGGTGCAGTATCCTTTTATAGACACGCTTTTATTGCAAGAGAACTACTGTTAACTGATCTTATTGGATCTGGGATTATGATGTAGGAATGAGTTATTTCATTGAAAAATCATCTATTATTACAAGTATTATTGATTTGTAGGGTTGATTACACATCTATTCATTTACTGAGCTGACATTGAATCAGCTTGTTGCGCAAGGGTGTGTACTTCGGTTTTCCGCTCAAGTTTCCTTTCATTGGAAGTTTATTTATTTATTTACCATTTCTTTGTGCTCTCATTTTGTGTTGTAAGTTGTAACTGGTTTTCTTCTCGTTAGCTTTCTTATATGGTAGTCAAATTATAATTTAACAACTTTCTGGGATTTGAATTCCATAAAGTTGTTCTCGACTTTTATCATACGAGGAATTTGTTGCATTTGCTATAGTAAAAGTTGCTATCGTTGTTTTTCTTTTGTCATCTCCTTTTTTTCTTCTTCTTAGATTCATGTACTCGATTGACTGGGATCTTTTAGTCGCATTCTTTTAAGAACACAAATGCAACTTTCGCTATCGCGAATGTAAGAAATACCTATACTCTTATTAGTCTTATATATGGTGTGCCAACTTCATGGGATACGGATCCAACTTTCTGAATGTATGGACATTGAACACTATTGAAACTCTTTTATTATGTGTGGTCATCTATTGACTTCTTGGGAACTAGAACCTAACCGACTATTCAACATCTCCTATATTTAGGGAAATTTTCAATATATTTGTTATCAAGAGGTATTGATTAAAAAATTTTGGATTTAAACAATGGCCTATGGTAGAAAGGATAGTAAAAAGTAACTGCAAATTGAAAATATCATGCAACTTTAAAGTCTTAAGATAGAAATTTATATGATTTTTTGTAGGACTAATACGAAAAATATATTTTTAATTTTGGAATGGAGGGAATAATATTTTACAATTATATATCTCTAACATTATATTTGAAACAGCATCGAATGGGACAATTTTGCCCCCAATCGGAGAATTTTACTGATGCGATTGTTGTACCAATATTTTTTTACCGACCGATGTTATTTTTGTATCAATATTTTTTATATCGGAGCAGTTCTGGTGCAAACTTTTTAAAGGCGGTGTGGTACCAAATGATAACTAGAGCCAGAGCCGTACCGCACCATTGTCATCCCTAACTGCTAAGCTCCTAAGCTCCGGGAGCAAGTTGAAAGAGCCAAGTGTGCTATTTTATGATGGTATCATATTTAGAAGATCATTTGGGAAGTTCATGTAATAAGTTTAGACCATCACAATTTATGTGAGACTAACAAAATCATCAAAAAGGGTATGTTATTTTTCTGAAAGTACTAATGGTATGTTCTTAATCTTGGGTACTGAACATGATTTTCCATATATCCATGTTTCCAACATAAAGTTCAAGGAACAAGGATGTCCAAAGCAAGGAACATACAGAAACAACTTCCATAACTGCTTCGGAAACAAACTTTAAAGAAAGTCTGAATCGACTAATAATTTACAACATGAATACCTATTCTCTCGCCGCCACTTCATTCTCTCGCAATCTTTATCAAATCTTGCAGGGTATTTTGGAAAATGAAAATCCATGCACCCAACTGAAGCTTGTAAAACAATGGCCAACACAGCTCATTTGCTTCTTTGTTCTCTTTGCATTAGTCTGGGTATTAACTTCTCTGTTTTCTTACCATTCGGTTAAGGAGCTATTCCAGGAACAAGAGGAATAGGTGGTTTTGGTTTCTGTGTCTTTTCTACTAGTACAGCTTGAGTGGTTAGGACTATACCAGCAACAGAGACGGCGTTTTGAAGTGCACACCTTGAAACCCGACAAGGATCAACCACTCCAACAGCAAGAAGGTCTTCATATTCTCCGTTCATTGCATTGTACCCTATTGGCCAATCAGAAGCCAGGATTTTTTCCACGACTATATCTCCATCAACTCCTGCGTTAGCTGCAATCGACCTTGAAGGAGCGAGAAGTGCCTGAAATTTGTCATTCACCAAATTAAGTTGCAAAGTATGTGTAACTAAATTATTTTGTATTTAGGTTCACAATTTCCAACAGAAGTGGACTTCAATTATTAGACAAAAGTAGGATATGGTCCATATGGACCTCTTCATTTAGGTGGCTAATGAAGGATTCTCCAGTTGTGAGTTTATATAAATTGGTCAATTATTGGCTGAGCTCTGATCAAGAATAGTGGACTTGTGATGAAGGAAGAAATGACCCAAAAAACAACTTAATCAAGAAAAGAAAGAGTTCAGTCTGTACCTAACACCAAGTTGTGAGATTATGCTTGTTATATTTTTAGAATTGGTAAGAGAATACTATCCAAGGAAAGGAAGAGGAGAATAGCACATTACCATCCCTACAATGTCAGCACCTATTTTCTCGTCCGGATCTTCCAAAAAGTTCTTTATGATGGGAATTTGTTCCAAGAGATGTACATATGTAGCGCCACCACCAGGTACAATACCTTCATCCATGGCAGCCAAAGTGGCACTTTTTGCATCCTCAATTCTAAGCTTGCGGTCTTCGAGCTCCATCTCTGTATGTGCTCCTACCTGAAATCCATCAAAGTAGCTTTGTAAATATTTTTAACATTTTCAAGTGAAAGCAAATTTATGCCATTAAGAGCTGACAGCATTGCCTACTTGGGAAAAAACCCAAAGGGGTGGGACAAATGGCCTTGAGGAATAACCTCAAGGTTGCTGGTTCCAATACCAATACATGGGGCCAAAATTATCATTGAGAAAATGTTGTCTACTTGGAGGAAAAAAGGAAAAACTTCCTTGAACTTACACTTGGGATGCTTTAACTTAAATCTAAATGCAACATGCATTTATAAGACAGAAATTTATGAAGTAAATCAAAGTTTCAAACAGGTAAATCTTTATTCCAGAAAGAAACTGAAAAGTACAGATTATACAAGGGGCATGTGATAAAACAAACAAGACAAAGACAAGAAAGGGTGGGAAGTTTTCTCAAAAAGATATAAACACCAACTGAAAACAAATTACATAATGTAGGAAGATGAACCAACAGCCAACAAGGTATTTTTATTCATTTCCAGAAAGTTGAAAAACTAGATTAATTTTATTCTGGAAAAAAAGAGAAAAGAACTTCGAGCACATTTGGAGCACCTCTGAAGTTGAAAATATATTAACAAATCCACATAAATTAATTTTCTCAACAATTTGATTTGATAAAAACTAACATGCTTCTTTTTCAACTTCGAAGTTGAAAATTCATAAAAGAAAGGAAAAGTACATGAAAATTATTTTAAAAGTTGGGATCTATCATGCCAACTAAAATCACTATTAGAAGATTGCTCGTCCAAAAAAAAAAGTTGAAAAAGTTCATCCAGCAAGTTATATTCATTGTCTAATTTTCTACACACCTTAATAATAGCTACACCACCAGAGAGTTTTGCGATTCTTTCAGATAACTTGCGTGACATATATCCACTATCTGATTCAGCAAGATCCTTCTTTATCTGCGAAATTCTGGCCTGAAGCTCAGCTTTAGTCGAGGGATCAGCAACAATAGTTGTAGTATTACTTGTTATGGTTATTTTTCGTGCAATGCCAAGCTGATCAGAGGTCGCACCCTCAAGACTCAGGCCTAGATCTCCAGAGAGAAAATCAGCACCTGATTACAATATAATGATGTCAACTTGAAGTAGGTCAATAAGGAGATACGAGTAATCATCGAACTAATTCAAAAGATGACACAAGAAAAGAATCACAGGTCATCACTATATCATTGTTATCACCCAATAAAGGTATACACGTAAACATCATCTGGATGAATGAGATGATCCTGTTACAACATTTCTTTTCTAGAAATAGAACACAGCACCTGAATTCACCTGTCATAAGGGCAATATCTTGCAAAAGTGCTTTCTTCCCTTCTCCAAGTCCTGGACATTTAACAACAGCAACATTAAGTAAACCTCGTCTTTTATTCAAGACCAGTGTTTCCAGCACTTGCCTCGAAATATCCTCAGCAATAATAAGCAGAGGGACAGTTAGTTGGGTAGTCTTTTCTAGCAAAGGAACAATCTCTTTGACAGTTGATATCTTTTGATCAGTTACCAACACTCTAGCATTTTCAAAATCCACAATAGATTTGTCCTGATTTGTGATGAAGTGAGGGGACATATAACCTTTGTCAATCTGTAGAGAAAGAATGCCTGAACAGAAGTTAAGAAAATACAAAAAGAAAAGAAAGAAAAAGATGATTCCGTTACGAGGCAATAAGATATAAAATACGAAAAGCATATGAATCCAATAGGCAACTAACTTAGAAAAGTTTCATTGCAACACTAGAATTAGATTAACTTATATGAGAATTTTATATAGAAGTACACTAAAAAAAGTAATCAATGCATAGATTAGTAGCATTCTAAATGTTCATAGGAAGAAAATGAACACATGCAAATCAATTGCAAGGAAACTTCCTTTTGAAATACAAATTTGTATCAAAGATACATCAGCAGTTAATCCCTGTCGGCACGTTGTCAGTTGTCACTATAATTTTGTAGTTTTACTCAACAAAAGCTCAAATGTTTACACAACTGCGACAATTTAAATCCACGGTGAAGCCTTATAACTTTGGTCCATTTACACACTGAGTGATAGTTTTAAGATAAATCATGTTTTAATATAATCTGCATTGAAGTCAAACTAAAATTTAATGCCTCTTTATATGCAAGGAAAAAAACCATTAAATTTTATACCTTGTCTATAATATTAATCTAATAAGTATATTATATCAAATATAATCCCTAAGTCACAATATACCAATTACCTTCATTCCTTCTTCAACCATCACAGAAGTTTCAGACGATGAAGAAGATTCGATGGAAATGATCCCATCAGGTCCAATCTTAGTTATCGCTTCAGCAATCAGGCTCCCCATAAATTCATCATTTCCAGCAGAAATTGAAGCTACAGCTGCAAAAAGAAAAAAAATTACGATTTTTCTTAAGTTGCAATTTTAAGTAAAATGGAAATATTACCTTTTATATCGTCCCATCCTTTTACCGGGACACTTTTCTTCTTCAAAACTTTTACCAATCCTTTCAAAGTCGTCTCCATTCCTTTCTTTAAAGAAACAGGGTTAGCCCCAAAAGCAACAGCCAACAACCCCAATTTAATTATTTCTCGAGCCAAAATGATTGCAGTCGTAGTGCCATCACCAGCTAAATCATTTGTCTTAGTTGCAACCTGCAAAAAGGTCGGATTCCATATTTTGATTATTTAACCAAGAACAGCATGTTGTTGCTTGATGAAGAAAACTACTTCATCCGTTCCACAAAATGAGTCCCATTTGACTTTGATCCTAGCTAATTTGCAAAATCTTAAATTCAAATTGTGATGTGAATCTATTTTATTTTTCGAAATAAGACTTTGTATTTTATCAAAATCAAATAAATTCACATCCATTTTGAATTTAAAATTTCGCAAATTGACTAGCAAAAAAAATCAGATGAGACTCTTTTTGTGGAAAGTATGGAGTATCGTGGTAACAACGAACAACCTCTTGGATTAGCAGTGCTCCTGCATTTTCAATTGCATCCGGAAGCTCTATGGCTCGCGCAATTGTAACACCATCATTTATAACTTTAAGGTTCCCAGACTCTGATAGAACAACATTGCGTCCTGCATAATTTAATATAAACCAACTAAGTCGTTTTACATAAGCAGGAAAGAGCAATGTCATGAATGTAATACTCTACAACTCAAAACACCATGACCAAACCTATCTTTAAATGCTGCAGTACTAGGTAAGAGACAGATCAAGCTTCTTTACTCAATTTGAGTGAGACCCTCAGGTTTATGCTTCTAGTATGCCATGTACAGAAGGTACATGAAAGGCAATAGAGAATCCAAAACTGCACAACCTTAATTTTTAAGTACGAATTCCTTTGGACTAACCCAATCGTAGCATAGTGTAGCTCTATTATCATTTTCCATGTTACAATATATTTAACGTGAGAACAACAAAATTTTTGAAGTTTATGTCCTATTATTGTAATGTTTTTACTTGAAATGAAACTACAGTGGGAAACCTCAAAATAAAAGCTAGCAATTTTAGGACTGACAATCTTTATGTCTTTGAATGAAAACATTCTGCAACACTTTCATTGTTTATAATAAAATTACAACCAATTGACAAAAGGCCTGCTAAATTCAGGTAGCCACCTCTGGCCCTCACTCTGCATCAGCTCAGAAAGTGCACATTTAACATGTAAGTTCCCCGGGGTAAGAAAGAAGGCAATAAACAGACACAGCCTTCTAGCTAGCATATGTATAGAACAAACCCATAAACTCTTTAAAAGTGGGAGATCAAATAACTAAAAATTGTGCACAAGAAGTGACTTTAAGCTAAATACTGAATAATACTCCCTCCATTCCTCAAAAATAGTCCCATTTGACTTTGATCTAGTCAATTTCAGAAATCCTAAAATACAAATTGTGATGTGAATTTATTTTAATTTTTGAAATCACAATTTTGTACTCGGTAATACTTTTAAGTACTTTGAAATAATAACTATTGCATTAATCAAAATCAAACAAATTCACATCAATTTTGAAATTTAGGATTTCACAAATTGACTAGATAAAAAATCAAATGGGAGTGTTTTTGTGGAACAGAGGAGGAACACCCGATACACCTCTAATGCCCAACTTATCAAAATAACCTTTTATGAGAAATTCAAGCTTTCCCCATATTTTCATTTTCCATACTATGATACCACATTTAACCAATATCACCAAACTACAAGCTTCAGAAATTAAACTAGAAGGTATAAATACATATGAACCCATTAAAAACAAACTAATTGAAAAGCAAAGCATCAATTACTAAATAAAAAAGATAAAAAAATAAAAAAAAAACCCAGAAACCTTTAGGTCCAATGGTGACAGAAACAGCATCAGCAAGTTTATCTACTCCAGCTAATAACCCATTTCTGCATTCTTTGTCAAAAGATATTCTCTTTGGCCCTGCTCTTACCACTAATTTCTTCACTTTCTGTTTGTTTTTCCACAACCCACAAATCCTTTGCTTCGCACTGAAATCCTACAGTAAAACAAAGGGAGAAAGTTTTAGTCTAAAATTAGATGCAGCAAACAGTTTGTGAGGGATGAATAGAGACAGAGATTTACAAAGATGGCAACTTTTGGAGGGAAGAATAGCGGTGAAGACAATGAAATTGACATTTTTTGGTGGCTCAAAACGGTCCGCGGATTCTTTTTGCGAAGGTTTTTAAAGGGTTTTAGTTAGATGACTGGGTTGGGCGAGTCGGGTTAGAGAGTCGACTCACTAGGCTATGTCTCAAAGGCTTATCAATGCGGTTAAAATTAAATGTACTTCAAAATTTTATTTGTTTTATCAATATAATTTGTTTATTACAAACTCGTAAATTTGTTCTGCTCAAGTATATTTGAAGCGCTAAATTACGACAATTTAAATGTGTTTAAACTTTTAAACTCATGATATTATTTTTAGTATTGAAGTTTGTCAAATTTACGCTTAAATATATTTGAAGCGTTAATTTAAGATGATTTAAGTGTGTTTAAATCTTTAAACGTAGGACATTATTTTTAATATTAGAGTTTATTGTGTTTGTGAGTTAAAAATTTTTACTTAATAAAACGAATATAATTTTTTAGGCACATTTAATTTTCAAATACAATAATCAAACATATTCACTCATTACACACACACAAAAAATTACATTTAAATTTTCAAATACACTTCAAAGCCAACGTTCAACACGCTAAATCAAAGAAACCTTCACTCACTAAGGTTGTTCAAAGGCCTAATTCAATAACTCGGCCTTTTTTATTTTTTATTTTGGCTAATAATTTTGGAGGAGGGAGTTTGAAACATCTTATTTAGCAAGAAGTTTAAAATATCACTTAAACTAAAGATTCTCGGAATGTTCTTGTTTAGTTCTTTTTGTTTTTAATTTTTTGTTTAGAGAACTTATTTAGTTTCGACTGTCAATGCATACACTTCCAAGTTCCAACTTCCTCACATTTCCAAATTCGAGTTATATTTTGACCTTTTAAGATTAATTTACAAATTTTTGAAATTCAAATTTGAATAAACTTTATTTAATTGTAGTATAAACAAATACTGGAGTATAATTTTATAGAAGATGAAAAAAAATACTATTAATTACAATATTTGATACTTGCAAATTTAAATGAAATCATACCACAGCTGCGAAAAGTCAAAATGTATGTCTAATAATAAACCTGATTGAGATTAAGCATATGGACCATTCTACTATTTTGTGACAGAAAATAAAGGTCACCATTTGTTATTTGTAATGCTCTCAGAAAATCATGCATGTGACACCCTCTACTTTTTCTCAACCTTTCCTCAAACCATTTTCATGCTTCATGTAATACTAACTCTAATTTTGCAGAACTTTCTCCATAAAATTTCCAAATTAGAAAATTACTGTTGAGATCTGGAATTTGTCAGCACAAGAATCAATAAAAATAATTGTAAACCACGGAAAATATTCCTGGTTGAGATAGAAACATTCAACACTAAATTATTCGTTTATAAGAAAGAAAAGAAATGCAGCAGAACCACTTGGTGGGATCAAGAAACCAAAACCACAAAAGGCATGCTTCTAACTTCTCTTGAACTTAAAATAAATGCTCAATCTCGAGGAAACATTGTAGGTTCACTAGTGCTTTGCATCTTCTTCTTCACAGAACTTGGCATACTGGTTTGAATCCATTAAAGATGTCAATTCGTCGTTGTTACTCAATTCCACCTTTATAATCCATCCATTTTCATATGGGCTTCCGTTAACCTATAATTGGGAAATGGCTGTTAAACTTCTATCAAACAAAAAGGAAAATGCAACGAGGATACAAAAACAGAAAAAGCTAATGTTCTATTAAAAGTGTGTGTAGCTAGAGGTAGCCCGTTAATCAATAAAAGGAAATGTTGGATCAGATCAAGTTGTATTGATTGATAACACAACTTAGATCAGATAAAAAAGATAATAAACCCAAGCCCAATACATTTAGTTCTATGAAAAAACCACAAATATCCTTTTGTATTTTCACCTATTCAGGCCTTTGGTGTCTTGGAAAATTTGCATCGATTCACAATTGGGCCTAGGTGGTTGACGCAGACATCTTACAAAAACAGTGAAGGTAACAAACAAGTGCTGTGTCATTTTCATGAATAATGGTAAAGAAGTAGATAAACTGCAATTTTAGGCTTTCAACTATTGTGGAAGAGTGAGTCGGGTATTCCAGTTTCTTCATTGTTACACAACAGCTAGTTGCTCGCAAAAATTAAAAAGGTATCCACAATAACCATACTTTGTGAAATATCTCCTAGATGCCAAGTGTCCAGAAGTATCAGTACATCATGCCAATAATCAAGAGATGGGATGTTGCTATTTCACAAGGATAATTACATAGACACGCATAAACAAGTGTAACATATGCTGTAAATATGTGAGCCTGTATAAAAAGAAAGAGAAGCACCACGAACATGTAAAAAGAGATGAAAAGGAAAGCAGCAAATTTATTTGACCTTGTTAAAAGGATTACAGTGGTGGCTACTTAAAATCCAAGAGTTTGAAGAATTTTCATTGGTATTATTTTGTGCCATAAAAACCTCACAATCCTGGTAAAGTTCTTCCTTTCTTTCTGAATTTTGGTTCCGTGGGATACACTAAACTGATGGCACAATTTTATTTTATTTTTGCAGTACTTGCGGTCAGTCTCAAATGTTCACTCATGGCTATATACTCTTACGGAAAAATTTAATATGGTATATAAGCTTAACTGATGCATATTCTCAACAACATTAAGTATTCAACAAAAGAGTCTTGATATTCAAGGAAGAACTAAGTTTATTGCAAACAGGACATGCACATAATTCCAAGCATTGATGTGACTACTTTCCATATAAGATTTTAAATAACTAAATGCTAAGTTATTTTCTTTTCAAAATGAATGTAATATGAATTGATAAAATATAAAACATAATATCAAGCAACTCAATGAAATATTACAGTCTTAGCTTCAGATGACTCACCAAACCGGGAGAGTTACTGAGCTCTTCATTGACTTCAACCACCTTTCCAGAAACAGGAGAATTGATGTCGCTAGTGGCCTTGACACTTTCAACTGCACCAAAGCTGTTGCCCTGTGTTACAGCAGCCCCAACATCCGGTAATTCAACATACACAACATCCCCTAAATGATCCTGGGCATGGTCAGTAATACCTACAATAGCAGTTTTACCCTCAACCTTTACCCATTCATGTGAGTCGGCATACTTTAGATCCTTCACGACTGCAAGTATTACAAAGAAAAAGAAAATGTCTTATATCAATTGATGGATAAAAATAAGATTCAAATTGGCTTATGGCACGTCTAAGATACATAGCAGGCTATTTCAACTTCTTCACTCTAAGAAATTTTATTCTAGAAAGTCAAACAAGCATGATTTAAGAGGAAATTATTGGTAAACAGATCATAGCTTGAATTTAAACTGTTAGGTAAGACTACAAACGATGCTTGTAAAAACTGGAAAACAAACAGAAAATGGTGTGGGAGCTTAAAATCCATGATGCCAAAGATGGAACTAAGGTAGCATAGAATGTCAGTTCAAAGATAGAACAAAATGGCGAGAATGCAACTCTAATTCTGAATCGAAATGATCTGAATCAAAACATGCCATACACAAATTTCTTCAATGATTCGGGTCTGGTCGTGAAACCTTCTCAGAAACTCAATCACTACAGTTGGCTTAAATAGGTTCTTTTGCCATTCTACTCTTTAAGAGTTTAAAATGAACGGAATGAGACCAAAGACAAAGAAATCAATATGATTCTAATTGTCAAGCAATAGAATCAAAAATACAATATTAAATGTATTATCCTAGTCCCACATAAGGCTGTAAAATGAGCAAACAGTTCGGGCTCGATTCGTATTCGATCGACTAAAAATTCGATTCGAGCTCGACTCGAAATATAAATGATTCAAATATGAACAAATTTTAAAGTTCGATAAATTACTCGAACTTCCTCAAATTACAATATTCTATTGATACTCGGATCATATTCGTTCGAAAAGTTCAAACTGTTCGGGCTCGATTTAAGATCGTACTCGACTCGGTATCTAAATGAGCCTCAATCACATCTTATTTTATATTCGATAAATTTTGTGAACCAAATCTGAGCAACTTAATACTCGGCTCGACTTGGTTCATTTACACACTTAGTCCCACATCACTAAATTAGAACATATAGGTTTGATTGGTGAGTATAAGGCTACAGGCCACTACCAATATTACCAAAAGTCGTGGCCTTTTGCTGGGTCTATGATAGACCAAGATGACCCGAGTTGATGCTTGAGCCCTGATGTGATTGATTTGGACTCGAATTTCACCCGGGTCTTTACATTAAAACACATAAGAGACAAGTTAACTGGCATCAACTTTACCAAGAAAGTGACTATTAATCGAGTGAGGACTATTAAAACACATAAGAGACAAGTTAACTGGCATCAACTTTACCAAGAAAGTGACTATTAATCGAGTGAGGACAAAACAAGACAATCAAATTCAAGAAACATCACCAACCCAATTAAAATTATCTAATACTCCATCCATTTCACAAAAGAGTCCCATTTACAAAAATTGCAAATATTAAGGATGAAATTTGTTTCCCATGCTTACCCCTAAAATAATAAGTTGCAATTTAAGCACTGGTGGCATGATAACCAAATTGTGATGGAAAAGTTGTGGGTATTGTGTGATTTTGTATAATAAAAAGATATACTCCTTTTGTGGGACAAAAAGTAAACTGTAAATAAGACTTTTTGAGGAACAGAGCGAGTTTGATACATAATATATATACATATATGTATGTGTGTGCGTGTGATAGAGGCTAAGGGCAACATCAAATTTTACATATACACATCCTGTCACCCCACATCAATCAGGAAACATAGAAGCTAAACACCAATCCACCAATCTCTTTATTGATCAAATAACATAAATAAGCACAAACCCAGATGGAAAAATCAGATCTTTACTCGAATAAATCACAGATCAAGATTTTCTACCAACAAACACACTAATGGGATTCACAAAACTAAAAATTACAACAAGAAAAAAACATGAAAATGGAATGGGTAGGGTGAAAAGCAAGAAATACCAGAAGCAAAGCCTCTGTTGAACGTTGAGATCCTGAGATATGAAGCTGTCTTTGACGCCCACAATCTTAGAGCCATTTTTATTCACCCCAACAACAAAACTCTGCTGCTCTTCTTCTTGGTCCTTAGTATGCTTTAATAGGAGATCTAAACATGGCATATATTTTATATAATTTTAGGAGAAACCTAGTGACAAAAATAATTATAATATTAATATTATTAATAAAGAAATTAATAAATTTGGAGGTGATGATGGGTCGATGCGATGTGTCAACAAACCCACTAACCAGAAGTTGGTGGAGTAGTGGACTGATGACTTGATGAAGGGCTTTCCTGCCTCACGGGCATTAGTTTGGTAAATGGGCTTTTATGTAATTTATGTTACAAAAACTCTACGTGCACATAAAAATTAAACACGAGTGTATTTAAATTTCACTTATTTATATTTTGACCCATTATTAAAGGTCAAAATACAAATAAGTGAAATTCAAATACACTTATGTCTAATTTTTATGTCTAATTTTTATGTCCACTTAGAAAAGCTCTGTATATTATATATACTCTCCACAAAAAGAGTTTTATTTAATTAATTTACATGAATTTGAAAATTAATATAAATTTGTTTAATTTTAATTAATGCGATAGTTGATTGTGTAAGCTGCTCAAAAATAGAATTATTATCATAATTTAAATTTAAAAATTTCTCTAAGTGAGATTCTTTTGTATGAAAGTATATAGGACCTACTATTTCTGCACTCATGATACGTGGCACCTTTGGCGGATGAATTTCTTTTGCATGACCATCCTCCTAAAACTAGAGTCCAATTTTTAACTTCTATTTTAAAAATATTATGACTTATTCAATAATTATAAAATTTTATACTCCTTTAAGTTTTTTTCTTAAAATTTAGTACAACCATCTTCCAAAGAAGTGTTGAAAGGATAGAAAATAAAAGAAAGCGTTTAGAGTTTCCAATGTATTTGGAAAATTAAATTTTTTTTTTTTTTATAAATAATCGAGATGAAACCATCACTAAAGGTTTTGTTGGGATCTCTGAGGGTATGCCATGCCATTTGTACACAATGCGAAGGCCAAGAGCTTAATGTACCGTAATGATGTGTTTGGTTGGTGGGAATGGAATAGAATGAGCTGAGAATGGAATGACCATTTCTTCTGCAATGACTAAAAACATGTTTGGTTAGTCAGTTGGAATGAGCATTCTATTCCTTTAGTTATTCCATTCCTATCTGAAATATTATTTTTCATTTCTTTCTAAATAGGTGGATTTATTTCATTCCCTTCTGCTTCGTTCATTTTATTATTGGTAAACAGTTTATCTGAAATATAATAAGCTTATTAGTAAACAACTTACTATTGATAAACAACTTATTATTTAAATAACTTATTATTGGTAAACAACTTATTATTCAAACAGCTTATTATTGGTAAACAACTTATTTAAACAACTTATTATTTAAACAGCTTATTATTAATAAACAACTTATTATTCAAACAACTTATTATTGATAAAACAACTTATTATTCAAATAGTTTATTATTAGTAAACAACTTATTATTCAAACAGCTTATTATTGGTAAACAACTTATTATTCAAACAACTTATTATTGGTAAGCAGCTTATTATTGGTAAACAACTTATTTAAATAGCTTATTGGTAAACAACTTATTATTTAAATAGCTTATTGGTAAACAACTTATTATTTAAATAGCTTATTGGTAAACAACTTATTATTTAAACATCTTATTATTGGTAAACAATTTATTATTTAAATAGCTTATTGGTAAACAACTTATTATTGGTAAACAACTTATTAATAATTAACAACTAATTATTTAAACAGCTTATTGGCAAACAACTTATTATTGATAAACAACTTATTATTTAAACAGCTTATTAGTAAACAAGTTATTATTGGTAAACAACTTATTATTGGCAAACAACTTATTGGTAACCAACTTATTATTTAAACAACTTATTATTTAAACAACTTATTGGTAAACAACTTATTATTTAAACAGCTTATTAGTAAACAAATTATTATTTAAATAGCTTATTATTGATAAATAGTTTATTAATAGTAAACAACTTATTATTTAAACAACTTATTAGTAAATAGCTTATTATTGGTAAACAACTTATTAATAAATAACTTATTTAAATAGCTTATTAGTCCTTATTATTGGTAAACAACTTATTATTTGAACAACTTATTGGTAAACGGCTTATTTAACCAGCTTATTGGTAAATAACTTATTGTTTATTATTGGTAAACGGCTTATTGAAATAACTTATTGGTAAACAACTTATTGTTTATTATTAGTCCTTATTATTGTTCATCAAGGCTTTTTTTTATATAAAAAAAATTCATGCATGAAAGTGTTTGTTTGAATTTTAAATGCATAAAAATATATAAAAAAAAAATTCTAGTAAATATGTTCTTTAAGTTCTATTTAATTTATTTTTTTTCATTCAATTTTATAAGTTAGTAGTATATAAAAAATGAAAAAAAATCATTTCACATTCCATTCATAATGTAATTCATGTAAACCAAACACCTAGGCTATGTTTGTTTGCAAGGATTACACTTGAGATAGGACTATTAATTCCAAGTGTCTTGTTTGTTTTTAAATTTGAGCTTGGGATTATTAGTCCAAGGATTATAAAATAGCTTAAGATGAGGGATTATTTAATACCATGTCTAGCTAGGTATTATAATCTCATCATGAAGGATTAAAACATAACATGAAATTATTTTAAGTTATCCCATGAATAATCCCATGAGAAATAAACATGTGATTAGGACTATTTAATCATAGGATTAATAGTCTTAAGATTATAATTCATGGGATTATAATCCTTGCAAACAAACATTGCCCTAAAGTAAAATGATGATTTTATTCTTGACGGAATGAATGAACAAACCAAACATAAAAATGAGAATGACCATTCCATTCCTATTCCATTCCTTAAGTCATTTCATTCTTTAAGTCATTCCATTCCATACATGCCAAGGAATGAGAACCAAACACAGTATAAAACTTCATTTAATGCAGCTAGCAGATGAGGCTCTAATGAAGGCAAAAGTGGTGACACTACTCATCCAAATCATCAATTCATGATCTTCTTATATAGCATGATTGGGAGCAGCTCCAGTGCACAAGGTTACTTAATTTAATTTACCTCCAGTTATATACTCTCCCGGTTCCATATTAAGTGTCGTTTTAGCTTCATGCACATGAATTAAGAAAGTCATTTAATACTATCATTTAATAATTAAAATTTATATGAAATTTCATCACTACCCCTTTATGGGAAGTTGAAAACTATTAATACAAGAGAGAAAAATTCTTGGAACAATGAGAGAAGCTAGGGGTGATATGAGAAAATAAATAATTTATTCTCCTAAAAAGTTGTAAACGACAAATAAATTGGAACAAATTTTTTCTTTTAAAAAGTCACTTATTATAGAATCGAGGTAGTATATTTTAGAAGCTGTTTGGTGCAGTGCAAGGGTCATATGAAGCTTGATGCTACCTACATTTGGGACACGATGATGTTCTCTTTTGATGTTATATTGGATCTTTAACCAGTTTAATGTATGCATTTTTAAGTTGTTTTATCTCCAACCTTCTTATATTGTGTGCTCTCTGACTATACATGCTCATCGCATTCTTTAACAAGCACTTGCTCTTTTGGTACACGACCAACTTTTCCAACTAGTATTTGATTCAATAATTAATTAAGTGGCCAACTTTTTCTTAACATCAGTTAGGCTTCAAGCTTCATCCTCCTCTTCTAATTTGAAAAAATGTACTTAATTAATTATTGTTCTGAATAGAATAGCGCAAAAAAAAAAAAACAATTCTACTTATTTATTTAACAAGTGGAGTCAAGTATTCAAGTAGTTTAAACTTAATTAAATTTTATTAGTCTTGTACCAATTTATTTCAAACGCAACATACTTAATTTACAAACGCAACATTTAGAACTTTATCTCTATAAATACACTAGACGTTATGAACCGAACTCACTCAATAATAAACGCTCACAGAATAAACACTAATAAATCAAGATATTTGGAAAAAAGATAAAAGAAAATATCAAAAATAGAAAAATAAAGAAAACCTTGTACTGTAGCTCAACAATTTTCATGTCTACCTATCCCAACACAATTTCAGCATCAAATACTAGAGAGTAGTAGTAATAAAAGGCTCCACTTTTCCGCTGCTTCCCGCCACTTTAAATCTCTTTATATCTTTCTCTCTCTTCCTTCACACGCAGAGCAGAGCATTTTTCATGTTTGTATTCATTCTACTCCATTTACCAATTACCGGCGGACACCTCAGTCCACAGTACTCCCCCAAGTTCAATCCAAAATGCTTAGGCACCTCCGTGGAAGGCGTCGTCCCAGTTACGGCGCCCACCTCTGCGCCTTGGCCGCCGCCCTCCTCCTCCTCCTCTCCGTCTCTCTCCTCCACAGCCGCCTCACCTCCGACCGCGCCTCCGACCCTCTCCACCACTCCACGGACGCCAATTCCTTCTCCGATCCACTTCTCGAGGACTCCGATCCCGATGACCTCAAATCAGCAACCGGATCCGACGACCGGATCGACGAGCTTGACGACGGCGCTCAGGAGGAGACTGATCCGTCTAAGGTTTCTAACGAGGACGAGATTCTCCGCGGGGTAGAGTTTGAAGAAGAGGATAATAACGATCAGTCGAATAGGGGTTCGGTTTCTGGCTACTATTTTGATCATTTAAGTAATTCGATTCGACGTGCTTTTGACAAGAGATCGATTGATCAGTGGGAGGATTATGCGAGTTTCGATGCGAATTTAGGGTTTGGGGTGGAGGATCCTAGTAAGGCCGCGTTTGGCTCTGATGATATTCCCGTGGATGAAAATGTGAGGAGGAAAGCAGGAGAGGTGAAGGGGATTGAGGATGCGCTTTTGTTGAAGGTGGGAAATAGGGATTCGCCTTTGAGGGAGGGGTGGGGGAATTGGTTTGATAAAAAGAGTGATTTTTTGAGGAGAGATAAAATGTTCAAGTCGAATTTGGAGTTGTTGAATCCTATGAATAACCCCCTTTTACAAGATCCAGATGGGGTTGGGGTTACCGGGCTAACAAGGGGGGATAAGTTGGTTCAAAGGGGATTGTTGAATGAGTTCAAAAAAGTGCCTTTTCTAGTGAAGAAGCCACTGGGGATTGCTATTGTTAATGAAATCGAGGGTAATAGAATCAGTGGTCAAATTAAAGCCAAGGAAACTGAAATGAAGAGAGTGGAGCGAAGAACTTTGGATGACAATGCACAAAATGGTTCATTTAGTGAGAGAGTTGTTGGTGGCACAGATAGTAATGCTAAAAGAGTGGATGTGGCTGCTGGTGATTCGGGTGAATTAAGAGGTTTGAAGCATGTAAATGCTAATGCAAGGGTTAAATCTGAGTTTTCAGGTCAAGTGTATGCTGATGGCAAGAGATGGGGTTATTATCCTGGACTGGATCGTCGTCTGTCCTTTTCAAATTTCATGGATACTTTCTTTAGGAAAGGGAAGTGTTCTATGAGGGTTTTTATGGTGTGGAATTCGCCACCGTGGGCCTTCAGTGTGCGGCACCAACGGGGGCTTGAAAGCCTTCTGTTTCACCATCGGGATGCATGTGTGGTGATATTTTCTGAAACAATTGAGCTTAATTTCTTTGATGGTTTCGTGAAGGATGGGTAATTCCTCAAGTAAACTTATTAATGCGTTACTTTTGTATCTTCTATGAATTTGCTTTTGCTCAGCTTTCTTTCACTATGAAATGCGATACCTTTATCGGACTTTGTTGTCGGCTTATGTATGTATATTGTTGAGGGGTTTTGAGAAGTTGCTAGTAGAACTTGTGGATTTTTATGATTGAGCAGTGAGTTAGATTACTTAGATAGATGCCAAACAGCTAACAGGTTTTGTTGTTTACCTGTTTCACAGTTTTAAGATAGCTGTAGCCATGCCAAATCTTGACGAGCTGCTGAAGGACACACCCACCCATATATTTGCTTCTGTCTGGTTTGAATGGAAGAAGACAAAATTTTATCCTACTCACTTCAGTGAACTTGTCCGGCTTGCTGCCCTCTACAAGTAAGTAATCTAAATGTTGTATAAACTGAATGATGAAATTTGAGGTTTATCCATCAGAATTCTGAGACTGCAATTTACAGTATTCAAGTTAGTTTGTTTTAATTTTACTATTTATGGATATGATAGATTGTTCTTGGAGACGAATTCATCGACTTGGGGTGGAGACAGTGACTCAGCATTAAAGTAGGAGACTGTAGAATAGGAATACTAGAAAATTTGGATAATAAAACTTAATACAATTCACGAACATGAGAGTTTATCAAGTTTTCCAAATCTGTTTAGTAAGCCCCTGGCCAATATGAGACAATTAGTCACTAAATTTTCTCAAAGTTTTCCAAATATGGTTTTTTTGGTTATGCATACTATCACCAATGAATTTGTGCATTTGTTGCTTGTGTGCTCAGGTATGGGGGAATCTATCTTGACACGGACATTGTAGTGTTGAAGCCATTATCTTCACTTAATAATACTGTTGGCCTGGAAGATGAGCTTGGTGGAAACAATTTGAATGGTGCTGTAATGGCATTTAGAAAGCATAGGTATTGCATCAACTTGCTATTTGTGTGCCAGGTTTTTATTTATATTTTATACATTTATTCATCGTCTTAATCTTTTTCTAATATACAAGAGTAGTGGAGAAAGATTGTTTTGTTATGCAATTTTTGAATTAACTTTTTATCTATAAACTGATTTTTCCCCTTTCAAGTGTAAGTTCAACAACTTATATTCTATGGTTGATCTTATCGAAGTTCACTTTTCTACACTACCTATTCAATATGTTATATAGCTTTGTCTGTGCTTTAAACTTTATTGTTTTCACTCATACTCCTTGCTAGGTTTTATTTATCAGTACTCGTGTTAAATGCAATATATGGAGAGTTGTTGGGTGAAGAGAGCATGCTGCCTAGTGACCACTCATGCAGTTTATTAATAGCTACATCTGAAAATTATTTCAAACTATCATGAATGGTGAACTTAGATAGGAAAATGCTTTCATAATGCATATATGTGTTTGTATATTTTGTTTTATTCTTTTGTTTCCTGTAGTGATACTCAACCTTTCTCTGCAGTCCCTTCATACTGGAGTGTTTAACAGAGTTTTATTCAACATATGATGATACCCATTTAAGATGGAATGGAGCTGATCTACTGACTAGAGTAGGTAGAAGTTTTCTGACTAAAAGGAATCTCTCTAACAAACAGATGGAGCTGAAACTGCAACCCTCTTTCGTTTTCTTCCCTATTAGTCGTGACAATATCATAAGGTATGTTTTCAAACATGTTTTCAAAATGTTCTTCTGAATGCACATGCTTACAAGGGTATATCGTTTCAGAGTCCTTTGTTAAAGAGTTGAGACTTGAATATGTCCTATCCTTTGTAATACTTTAATGATATCAGAATTGGATATCCTTACACTTCACAATTTGTTTAAATTACCGATTACGAGAAAATTGTCAAATCTTGGTTTCTTTTCGTTTCATCCTCACCCCACCCATTTATTTTGTCTTTCAGAACATAACATTTGCATGACAAATATTTGCATGATATCCTCATATCAAAAATATCTATGAAACATGAATAGAAAGAATGGCATGCCGACATGGTAGATTATGAAATTGTCGAGACGTATTTGATCGAGGACACATCGAAGACCAATATATTATTATATTATACTCCCTTCGTTCCAAATTATAAGATCAATATTGACTTCATAAAAGTCAATTTGGGACATTTTTAAATTTAAAATTGACTTGATTTATTTAAGTTTGGAAAACAATAAATCTTATAACTAGTAGTACTTTTTAGGTAGTTTATGATATTTATAATTGTATTGACATAAACTAAATAAATTCATGTCAATTTTGAGTTTGAAAATATTTGAAATTAACTTTTATAAAGTCAATATTGAATTATTGATCTTATAATTTGGAATGGATGTAGTATGAATATGCAAAAAGTAATATTCTCACTGTTGGCATCTATATTCACTGTTGGTTTTATATTACAATTGGTGTTAGACATCCTCTCACAAGGAATTGATTTATAGATTAAATTTTATTGGTTGTATGTTTGAATTTCTAATATATATTGCTTCTGAATTTGCCTTGCGAGTCCTTTTATGCCTTTATCCTATTGAATTGCATGCTGGAATTTTCATCTTATATGGTTTAGGTAACTCTCAGTCGCCTTCTTTTCTGTGTTCTGTAATACTTTTAATTTGCAAACAGTTTCTTCACCGCACCAGCAACCGAAACTGAAAGAGCTCTTCACAATGGCTTATTTAAAAGGGTTCTCAACGAATCATTGGCATTTCATTTCTGGAACAGCTTAACATCTGCCCTAATTCCAGAGCCCGAAAGCCTTGTAGCCAGGCTTATTAACCACCCCTGTATCCGGTGCTCTGATGTGTTGTAACTTACCAGAATCTCCTATTTGCCCAAAAAGTGCTCAAAGCTGGAAGAACTAAGAAGAATTAACCTTGAGATCTAAAAGCTTTCGTTGAACTTGAATTAAAGAATTACAAAGCTGAATGTGTTTGAAGAGATACACATTGGGACATGACTGATTGATTGCTAGACGATCAAGCGTTTGTAATGTTGATAACAACTGAAGCACAGAATGCAAACGGCTCGGTGCGAATTGAAATGCAATATCATCTTGTCAAGGTTCTGCAATTTGCTTACACATACTGTATGTTGCTTTGAAAAATTGCGTTGTTGTAACATGTATAGATAGAAGGGGAAGAACCATGTTGTAAGAGTTTAAAGAGGCATTATGTTGCTGAACATTATATCTTTCTTTATGCATTAAAGTTGGGAGAAGATTTCCTTCAATTTTTGTTGCCGAGAAAATGTGGTATCAATTTTCCCTCGTGCTTGCCTATTCTATATTTATTTGTCATGTTGATAAATAAACGTGGGATTTAGTCAGGGGTTCCAATTTCTCAATATGGACTTGTGGAAGCCTTTGTCAATTTTTGAGGTTGTTTTTTTGTTTTTGTCTCTTAATTGTATGTTACTGCGGTGCCAGTACAAGCTTCAGTGAGAACACTGCAGTACCTTGTCAACTAAAAATTGAAAGAATAAACTTCATTGCCAACCTTTTTAATTTCTTTTTTTTTTCCTAAAAAATGTCAAATCAAAGTATAAAAATTTTATTAGTTAGAATGTTGTTACACAGCCAGGATCAGGTCCGGACTCCCGGACCTGATCAAAATACGGACCTCAAAAATTTTTTTTTTTTGCACTTTTCTTTTTCAAAACAACTAAAAAAAATATATAGGTATTTTTGGTACTGAAAAAATTTGTTAAGACACTGTTTTGGGTATAATTTGGATACATATAACAAAAAGTATTGTACCGACTGTATAACATTATTTGTTATATGTATCCAAATCATACCCAAAATATTGTATTAACAAATTTTTTCAATACCAAAAATAACTATACATTTTTTATTAGTTATTTTTAAAAAAAAATACAAAAAATAAAATAAAATTTGGGAATAAAATAATTACTCGCACATTATTATTTTATTTTATCGCTTAGAATTTCATATCGGCCGTAATCTAAAATGTATCGGTCGCAATCTAAAATGGTAATAAAATTAGTTAACGTATAAATTATTTTTTTATTAGTTAAAACACTTTAAATGGAGTTGCCACATTAGTTCCTAATCATTTTAACAATATTACTCCTTTCAGTTAAAAAGTAATCTAATTTATAAAATTTATAAATTTAAAGATACTATATTTTTGCTAAAATGGATTAGTTTAGAAGAGTATATATAATTTATTTTTCTAAAATTTGAGCTCGGCTCAAGTTCTCACTTGTTAACGGCTACTTCTACAGGCTACAGTCCTACTACATGAAAGTTCTTCACAAAATCCATGGTATCTATTTCTCGTCTCATCGTTCGCAAATTTAACCAAAATTATCAACACACAGTATCTAAATCATTCTCATCATTGAACCTCAAATATGAACATTTTCATACAAACACCACTATATCATCATCAGCAGCAACATCAGCATCATCATCACGTTCAATTATTAAACAAGTATGTTCGCTGGTCTGCCAATCTTACTACCAAAATCAAACCCATTTCAGATCAACACCTCCGAAGCTGAATCTCCTGATAGATTCTGAGCTTCTCTCTCCTGATCAAGCTATCACTGTTGTTGCTTCTCTCTCGGACGAGGCGGGTTCAATGGTGGCTTTGAGTTTCTTTTATTGGGCAACTGGGTATGCTAAATATAGGTACTTTTTGAGATTTTATATTGTTTTGGCTTATTCTTTAATGGAGAATGATAATTTGGAGAGAGCCCATGAAGTAATGCAGTGTATGGTGACGAATTTTGCTGAAATTGGGAGGTTAAAGGAGGCTGTTAGTATGGTTATTGAGATGGCAAATCAGGGGTTGGTGTTAAAGACTTGGACTTTGAATTTTGTTGTTGGTGTTGCTGTTAAAATGGATATGATTGATGTGGCAGAGAATGTGTTTGATGAAATGTGTGAAAGAGGGGTGTCTCCTGATTCTTGCAGTTTTAAGTTGATGGTTATTGGGTATTGTGGAATGGGGCTAGTATCTGAGGCAGATAGATGGTTGAGTGCAATGTTGGGAAGAGGCTTTCTTGTTGACAATGCAACATGTACTTTGGTTATTAGATTATTTTGTGAGAAGGGTTTTGTAAATAAGGGGCTATGGTTTTTTAATAAAATGGTTGAGATGGGTTTGACTCCAAATGTGATCAATTACACCTCTTTGATAAATGGTTTGTGCAAGAGGGGGAGCATTAAGCAAAGTTTTGAATTGTTAGAGGAAATGGTTAGGAAAGGTTTGAAACCAAATGTTTATACTCATACAGTGTTGATTGATGGTCTCTGTAAGAAGGGGTGGACTGATAAGGCTTTTAGGCTTTTTCTTAAACTTGTTAGGAGTGACAATTACAAACCTAATGTGCATACATACACTGCTATGATCACCGGGTACTGCAAGGAGGGAAAAATGAATCGAGCAGGCATGCTATTGACTAGAATGCAGGAACAGGGATTGGTTCCTAATGTCAACACTTATACTACTCTTATTGATGGACACTGTAAAGTAGGGAGCTTTGATCGTGCGTATGAATTGTTGGATATGATGGGTAAAGAAGGATTCTCTCCTAATATTTGTACATATAATGCAATTATTGATGGTCTCTGTAAGAAGGGAAGGGTTCAAGAGGCATATACACTGCTGAAGAGCTGCTTTAAACGTGGTCTGCATGCTGATAGAGTTACATATACCATTCTCATATCAGATAGCTGCAACTGTGCAGATACTAGGCAAGCTTTGGTGTTCTTTAATAAGATGTTAAAAGTTGGCATTCCACCTGATATACATTTATATACTACATTAATTGCTGCATTTTGTCGTCAAAAGAGAATGAAAGAAAGCGAGAGACTTTTTGATGATGCCGTTAAGCTTGGCTTGGTTCCATCAAGCAAAACTTATACATCCATGATATGTGGGTACTGTAGAGATAAAAAGGCCAGCATGGCTATGAAGTTTTTTCAGAAGATGACAGAACATGGCTGTGCACCTGATAGTATCATGTATGGTGCTCTTATAAGTGGGCTTTGCAAGGAGTCCAAGATGGATGACGCTCGCACACTCTATGATGCAATGATTGATAAAGGAATTTCCCCGTGTGAAGTTACTCGGTTGACAATGGCATATGAATATTGCAAAATTGATGAATATTCGACTGCCATGGTTGTCCTGGATAAACTAGATAAAAAGCTGTGGATTCGCACTGTTAACACCTTGATCAGAAAGCTTTGTAGTGAGACGAAAGTAGACATAGCAGCATTATTTTTCCATAAATTAGTTGATAAAGACCAAAACATTGATAAAGTTACTCTTGCAGCTTTCATGACTGCGTGTTACGATAGCAACAAATATGCACTTGTTTCTGATATATCTGAAAGGATTTTAAAGGAGTAAGTTAGTGGCTCTACATATCTAATGCAAAACTTTCCTTGATCGGAATTTTTTGAGTTGCTGAATAGCTTCTGCGTTGTTGACTAAAGTTGATATATGCATGGCATTCTGTTCTGTTACTAATGGTTGTAATTTATCCTTTTAATCTAGTATCAAGACTGTTTGTCAAATTAAACAGTGGGAGCTTGGGGTGGCAGCGCAGTGTTGTAACTTATGACTGAAAACAGTGAAAAGGCAAATGGTGATTCATTTGCATTTGATTATTATTTTGTGGAAGTTTCTGCTTCTACTGTCTCCTTTGACTCCTCTAAAGATACATCTAATCCACGCATTTGATCAGGCATCACCGCAAGAAGGTAAGACCCAAAATTTCACAAAAGGTCAGAACTGTGGTGGGGTGGTCTTTTTTTTTTTTGGCTCAAGTTTGCAATTAGTTTTGTTGATTCTGTTGACTCATTTGAAGCTATATACTGCAATTGATTTCCTTGCAATAAACTTGTAGATATAGATCTTATTTTACCATGGTGATTGTAAACTTTCGTAGTCATTAATCAGGCCAACCACCATGGTTTACTTGTTTCTTTCTTTTCTTCTGTCCACATCTGAGGAATAGTTGAGGTCATACATATAAGGTGAACTGCATTCCTAAACTTTAGATTTATCACTAGTAATAGGTGGCTAGGCGCATTGATTTTCAAGTTTCAACAACTCTAATTAGGAAATCATTCAATTCAGTTATGGTACTGCACTCTAACGTTAATGGGATAGAGGTTAGTGATTCTATTTCTATCACATTTTGTTGCTAATTAGCATTATTCAGTTGACTTTTTGAATAAATATGGTTTTAGGCAATCTATGATATTGGGGTTCTCTTCCTCTTTCAATTGATTCATATATTTTGCTTGGCATAACAGAATATTTCAAAATTCTTTCAGTGTGTTATTCTGACATCCATCCCAGTGATGTACAAGAAAATTTTAAATTGATTAAATATCTTTTCTCTTGGGTTATTTCCAGTTCTATTTGTACCATTACTCCAAGAGGATATTTGGACAGTGTTTTTGAAGACTATGTTAATGCTAGCAAAATTTGTTACTTGCTTCTGATCTTCTGCATACTGCAAGTACGTTGGGTTATTTAGGGTTAGCTGCTAATTAGTGACGGTGATGTCTATTGCTTGTCAAAGCATTATTTGATTATCAGTTCCATACGGTTAATATGTGCCTGCACAGAAAATGAAATTTCTTGAACTTAGTTATGCTCAAGTAAAGTACTGGACAGAAAATTAAGGGAAAATTTTGGAGATATCTTAAGGCAACACTTAATTAGATACCCTTTTTTCAAGTACTTGGGATTGCATGGAAATAACATTATGGACCTTATCAAAGAGTGATGCTGTTATGGGCCTTATCAATTCTAGCATAAGATTTCATGTAGCTGATTTTGAGCTGAAATTTGGGGATTTTTTGTTGGAAGATAAATTAGGATTAAATAAGGTACTGAATTGGAGCTGGTTATGGGGATTTCAGTTCTTCGAAAGTTTATATATGTGATCCTGATTTTAAAAACATTAACCTTGAAGCTACGCCAAATGTTTCTCGAATCAACCTGACATCTTTCCCTCTTTTCTTCTAATTTTTGCATTGTTTCAATATGATAGAATACAGATTTAATTGTTTGGAAGCAAATAAAAATGAGATACTAAATCAGTCGGGATGCATAACTAGACCTTGATGAACTGTGTAGTGCTCTATAGCTGATCTTTCTCTATTTTCCTATTGTTGCAGAGATAGCTGCCACCAAGCTTTGTCGTTCCCACATAAACCTGAAGATAGCAAAACTCTTGACAACAAAGAAGAACAACTACAGTATACAATTCCTTCCAATTCAAAGTGGTGAAATTGCTTTGTGATAACATAAGTAAGTTGCTTATAGTGGTGTTAATTTAAGTTGGCCAATCTTAAGCATAGTTGGCTTACTTACAAATCAATAGTAGAAGTGTGGTTTCTAGAATATTATTTTGAGAGGTATTTTTTACTTGGGGCGGTCATTTTATGTCATTTCTCATCTATCATCATTATAGCAAAAGTCCTTGCAAGTTATAACCATCTTTTCTCCGTAGATTGAATTGTTTACTCTCTCTTACTGCCTGCAGAAGAGGATCTTAAAAGTGAGAAGCATTTGGACTAAAATTTGGTGGACAAGCTCAAGATCAATGTAAGCGGGATCGCGGTTCAATGCAGTATGAGAAACGAAAATAAGAACAAAAAAGGTCATATTTCATGTTATAAAATAGGGTAGGGATAGATTTTTTAGGTCGCTTAGTTGGTGTAGAATATTCTATATCCGAAATATAATATAATAAAATAACTTTCTTAAAAGATATAGTTAGATCTGATTGAGTTAGTGTTGCACATTTTTAAGGAAGCTACGCCATGTCGGCATTTATCGGATGCCTAGAAGGTGGCTACTTGATGGAATTAATTGAATTTTTAGAATTTTATTATACATATTAAGGTTGACATTTTATAGAATTTTACTATAAATATTAGGGTTTCTAATAGAATGTTTTAGCTTATATATGTGTGTGTGATAATTATGGTTGTAAATATCTAGATATTTGGAGAAATATTCTAAATATTAGATCTTAGGCCTCGATTTAGATTTTATTCTAGCCATATGCTGTAAGGCCATTGGGCATTGGTCTATATAAAAATGCTTTGTTTGCAACATATAAAATAAAATTGTATCATTCTTGTGAAGTTTACATTTTCAACTAGATTGATGATTTGATGTTTCAAAATGGGGGTGTATATGTTTTGAAACATTCATAACAAAATGCAATTTATTATTAATCACCATGATAGTGGTTTTACTATTTTACTACCCACACTCATGATAATATAATTGTCTATATTTCATAATATTTTTATTTTAAATTACAGCTTAGGGGTTGAGGTTTATTTATTTTGCACATTATTTTGATTTTTTAATTATTCAATTTTAAGATGGATAAATGGGACTCCTACCTACCAACACAAGATTATTATCCAAAATTTATTCTATTTTTTATTTAAATATCAGTTAACTTTTTATTGAATTATAATTTAGGTTTAGAATCATTGAAAAAAGGTCCAATATAGGAGTCTTTTCTGACTCACCATATTTTATACGCATTTATTAACCTCGATGCCCATTATGTTACTCACTATATATGTGGATCAAAAGTAAATTACTTGAATTGAATAATATCAAATCTAGGTGTAGAAATTTTGTATTGAAGAATTTAAAATTTCCTCTAATTGTATTTAAATTAAAGGATTATTGACTAAAAATAATAAGTTTAAAACACAAACTATTTTGCTAGTATACCCATGAGAAAACAAAATTACAAAAGTATGAACAGAATACTCATAGCATGATTTGATGATGCCATTAGGGACATCAGCAGATAAAAGAAAGCAAATTCAATTTTCCTTCTGCTTAGAAGATGCTCCAGATTATTATGATCTGAATTAGTTACTTATTTATAGCATGACCCTCCTACTTTTTGAAGAAGTCTTTTAATCACTTTTTTTTTTCTCCTTTCAAAATTTTCCTATTATTTTATCATCGACAAGAAAATATAAAATGGATTAGCTATTGTTTTTCCATCTTGTCAAATTATAGGAGAATTTACACTCCCTACTCCCAACCTTTTTTACTCTTAAGGCTAGCACTCTATTTTTTAGCCTACAACTATTACTTTCTTAATTTCAACAAAAATCATTTTTTTAATTAATTAATTAATTTTTTTTTTTTTGGGCGGGGGGATGATTACTTTTAAACACATCGTGAATATCATAATTAACACCAAAGTATAATGTGTTGATTTGTTAACAAATTTGTCATATTAACTCTATTTTTGAATTTTATTATGGGACTACTGATAAATGAGAGGATTTAGAAAAAATTAATGTTGAGTGTTTCAAATATTAAATATCAAACAAGGTCAAAATTATATTAGATAAGTACGTCTTTGATAATTTTCTATATTATTATTATAAAATACTATTCGTCTAACTTTATTTTATAATTATTTAAAATTCAAAATTTAAGATTTTTAATATTATCTTTCAAAAAATATGTACGTGACATAAAAATAATAATAAATGAAATTACTGTAAAAGTAGAGCCAGCTAAAGATAATACTAGTGAAATAAATAAATAACTAATACTCTCTCTGTCCCAAATTAATTGCTCAGTTTTGATTTTTTTAAGTCAAATTGACTATTTTTAGAATTAATAATTAAGTATATATAAATATATTTCTAAAATTATAAAAATTGGAGTTAGTAATAAATTGTATATACTTTCTTTTGGTTATAATCTCTTCACATATATTTTAGCAGAAATAGTAAAAAAATTAGTTTTAAAAATGGTCAATTTGATTTTAAAAAGTCAAAATTGAGCAATTAATTTGGGACGGAGGGAGTAGTATTGTTCTTTCAAAGCTGCCATTACGATTTCTACTAATATAAGCCCAAACAATAAAAAACAGAAATAGATGATTTTTTGTTAGAAAATTTTCAATTGAATTATAATTATGATATATAAAATAAATTTTATTTTATTTTATTTTAACATATATATATATATAAAATAGATTTTAATTTATTCTGTTCATCAAATGTTCGGAATTACATTTGAATTGGATTGGTAAAATAAGAAGGAGAATGAAATGATCTGTTCTTATAGAATAAAAAAAAATACGAAATTGTGCGAATTCCACCTTTATTCCCTTGATAGCATAAGTTTTCAAGTATTTATCGACATGTTCCTCTCTAAAATCCATATAGTCAAAGCTTTTGGGCCAAAGCAACTTCACATCTGTAATCGCCTGCAATTCTCTTCCAAGGTAAACCCATTTTACTTCTTACCTATTATGATCTTCCTGTCTCTTTTTTTTTTCTCTTTGATCCGTCTCTGAGAGTGGATTTCTGACAAGTAAACTAGTAAAAATGTGAACTTGATTTCTGAGATGGAGATGTTTTCTTTTATTTTGCTTATTGTTTCCTTTACTACAATCTCCTTTAAATTGGGTTGATATTTTCTATACTTTAGCTATTGTGTTTGATAATTTCGATTATTTATCTGATTAGAGCTTGAAATTATTATTATATGATTACTTAATGGATGCCCTTTAATGTATTATTAACTGTATTTGAATTATTTTGTTATAATCGGGAAAAAAAGAGAGAGATGGGGATTTTAAAGAGTCTGGATATGATTGTGAGTTGTTTGAGAGATTGAACTGTTTTTGCTTGGTGGGAACTGCTGAGAATGAATTTTCTGATATTTTTAGATTGAATTGTGTGGGACATCTTGGGATTTTGATTATTGTCGAGAGTCATTTAGTTTCTACAATTTTGTTTTTCAGGGAAAAAATGGACAATGGTTTGGATTCTCATTTTATATTGGATGACAAATAAAAACGAATGATTCATGGGTAGTCTCGGGACTCATTACTGGATATCTATCGACCTTCAATATTAGCTCAGCTTTTGTTGTTATGTTTTTGGAAACTTATCTTATAGTAGCAAACTTTAGACAGTTAAATGATTACTTATAATTTTTTCATAATTTTTTGGATGGATGGATCTGTTTTTATAATGTTGCTCTCAGTGAACTTGCTGCTACTCTTGGATGAAAGTGTCTTTGGTAACTAGTTCTTTAGTTGAGTTTTTGTTTCCTTGATGGATTAGTTGATAACTTGATATTTATAGGGTGAAGAATCTTTTCCTGAAGTTAAAAGGACATTGTGAAAAAATGGGGCTTATAATAAACCAAATTTTCATCCCCAAGATGTGGTTTTGCTGGATGGAATTAAAATTGACATATAAGTGTGTATATATACCTGCCAGTTATCACACATGTTATATTCCTGTATATATTTATATTTATACATTAGTAGCATTTGAGAAGATTGAACACCCAAGTTACTAATTCTCCAATATCTAGTATTATGAAATTATGATAATGGAACAATGATTCATAGTTCAATAAATCAGTGTTTTGTTACTACTAAAAGAGTAGATGGAACTTTCTGAATTTTGGGTTATTCTCTTCCATTATTTGATCTGCCTGGGAAAAGGCAGAACTAATTTCTGCTAGTAATGCATTCTTCAGCCCATTCCTCAAATGGCTCGTTCAGCCCTAGATGAGATGTCAGAATCTGGTGCTTTTATAAGAACTCCTTCAACATTTCGTAACTTAATCTCGAGAGATGCAAAGTCCACTTTCCCTGCAGAAGCTGGAAGATATCATCTATATATATCATATGCCTGTCCCTGGGCCTCCAGGTGCCTTGCATACTTGAAGATTAAAGGGCTTGACAAAGCCATCAGTTTCACTGTAAGTTTTGGTTGTTCTTATACTAATTCTAAATAAATGCAAGTGATTAAAGATGTTAATTCATTCACGTATCAGTCTGTTAAACCAATATGGGAGAGAACAAAGGACAGTGATGAGCACATGGGATGGGTCTTTCCTGCATCAGATACAGAGGAGCCAGGAGCAGAGGTTGACCCTTTTAATGGAGCGAAAAGTATAAGAGAACTATATGAGCTCGCAAGTACAAACTATGCGGGAAAATATACGGTTCCTGTATGTCTTTTTTAATATATTTTCTTGTCTCTTTCGCTGTTATTTTGAATCTGAGTTTTGCATATTATATGATTGGGTATATGTTTGATCGTAGGTTCTCTGGGATAAAAAACTCAAAACAATTGTGAATAACGAGAGTGAGGAGATAATCCGCATGTTGAATACAGAGTTTAATGTTCTAGCAGAGAATGCAACTTTAGACCTCTACCCTCCTCACTTGCAAGAACAAATCAATGAAGTAAATGGTTGGGTATACAACGACATAAATAACGGTGTTTATAAATGTGGATTTGCTAAGAAGCAAGGGCCATACATTGAGGTATCCATTTCTTATGCATTTTGATTTGATTTTATTTAAAAAAAAATTTGGAGGGGTGGGGGGGAGGAGGGTTTGGAAATGCCCCATGGCTGTATGCTCAAAGAATATTCATTGATCTGTATTTGTTCTGAAGGCTGTGCAAAAGTTGTATGAAGCCTTGGACAAATGTGAGGAGATACTTAGCAATCAGCAATATATATGTGGGAAGACACTGACGGAAGCAGATATCCGCTTGTTTGTAACCCTTATTAGGTTTGATGAGGTAAGAATTCTTTTCTCCCAAGGCAGCAGATGCCTTCTGACTTTAAGCTCTTTTCTAAGGTTCATATATCCTGATAATTTTTATTCCAAAACAATATGTAAGCGCGCGCGCACACACATGTATAGAAGTATTGATCATTATAATTATGTAAGAACAATCATATTATTCTCACAGTCCACTGCTGGTAATTTTATATACTAGATACTGAAGGAATGTTTATAATTCTTCTACTTTCTCCTTATAAAAAGCATAGTATTGTTCTTTTTCTCTGCTTGGAGATCACTATGAAGAGGTAATTGGAAGGGTTAGGTAATTCATATTTCTAAACTTGTGGCATTTTATCATACGATAAACATTTTGTGGAAGTTGCTTGCTCCATAACTGTTATTTCATCATTCTCCGAGGAGAGAAAAACGATACAAAGAAGTGAAAATTAAAATAATAGCCAAAATCTGGTTGATGTATATAATGTTATAGAAACATATTTTGAATTCTTGCAATTTCATGTGTAGCTTTTGTAATTTATTTGCAATTGAGTCTTAATTTTGGAAATTCGTTGAAATAGCTAGTTTTGGTGCACTTTGTAATGCACCAAAACTAGCTGTACATTTTGATGCTTTGACTTTTGCTAAATTTTTTGTCGTCCTTTATCTTCTGAACAAGTGACGAGCCTTGAGAAAAAACTAAACTTCCTATTGAAATTGGCCAATCTGTGATTCATAAATCATAATCTTCTGTTTTTCTTGCAAATATATGACTCTTGGCAATCTTCATATATTTTATGTAGTTTGATCCATGCCTTTTGGTAAACTTATGGTAAAGACTTTAATTATTGAAATGGCCTACCGTATTAACTTAGACATGTTCAAGTTTAACTATCAAATGTGCTACAAATGCAGGTTTATGCAGTTCACTTCAAGTGCAACAAGAAACTCCTTCGTGAGTACCCAAACCTGTTCAATTATACCAAGGACATTTTCCAAATCCCTGGAATGAGTAGCACTGTCAACATGGAACATATCAAGAAACATTATTATGGAAGCCACCCTTCAATTAATCCATTTGGAATTATCCCTCTTGGTCCAGATATTGACTATTCCTCTCCTCATGATAGAGCGCGAGTTTTTGTTTAGAATTTTCACATGTAAACAGATAATAATGCAATCATTCATGTTTTGCAAGTTCAATTATATTTTTGTTTAAACAAAACATTATAAATAAGGTTGTGTGCGCGATCAAAGGGGCATTTAATATTGTATGATGATATTGTACATTGCATAAAATTATGTTATGTGAAGAAGAAACCTTTGTGTTGCTCAAGTATTAATGAAATAGAGGAATGAATGAAATAAAAATTAACATATTTTTAGCATTTCAATTGTATGTTTGATTGTTATTGGCGGTGGATGGTGTGATAGAATGATATAATTATGATATACATTCATTCCACCATCTCTTACATGAAATAAAAATCAAAGAATGGTTTATCCACCAAAAGAATCGCAAAATACACTATTTATCATTTCATTTTTTTCTCCATTCTGTTTTTTCCATTCAGACGTAACACAAGTGTTTCTAACAAATACAAGTCATAGTTTGAAACTTAATAGGGGTGTCTCGGGATAGAAGGATAATAGACAAGTCCTGAAATGGTGGAAGCAAATGGCTATTTTGTGGAGGTTTTCTTTTTGGCAACCGGCCGGCAAAAACTTTCCTTATATTAGAAGAATTGCATAAGATGAATAGCTAAGATAACCTTACCTAACCACACATTGTCGTCGGGTTGCGTTCATAGGTAGATATGGTCGGAAATTTTTTATGAACAAAAGAAATTGATTCTTAGAAACCACCCCCCCCCCCCCCCCCTTGACATTTATCTCATGTTTAACCTCTAGGAAAAGATGATTGGACGAAGCAAGCAGCAAAAGGTATGTAATGAAGCACCATAGTAATTCAAGTCTTAAATCTCAATACAAGTCATTGTTTCAAGCAAAAACAGTGTCTATAAAGAACACCAACATTTGTCATTTAATTGCATAGAAAATGTGGGTTTACACCTTTCAAAATATATCTTTAGGTTTTCTTTTTGGTTTTTTTGTTTTTTATTTTACTTTTTCTATTTCTAAAAAATGGAAGCTATTAAGTGGATGATGCTCTTAAGCATAAGTACACTTCATCACTTGTCTAAGATGGTCAATCACGGAATTAAAATTTTCTTAATATCCTTATAAATCTCACAATCAACCTATATCTCCATTCTCGAAATTAGGTAACCAAAAAATTCTAATATATTGGTAAATTGTGTTTTAGTACCAACTTTTCAAAATACGGTATATTTTTATTCCGAAATATTAACTTTAGCATCTAAAACTTTTTTTCCCTATTAATTTAAACTTCTACCGCTCAAATATGAATACAACTTTGATTTAGTTGCTGGACGACTAACTAATTCTTTAAAATGATGAAAAAGTATTCCAACAAAAACTGCTTCTGATTTATAAATGAAAGGCAACCTCTTATTTAGGTTTAAGAGGTATACAACCAACCGCTAGGATCAAATCTAATAAAATGATAGAATCGACAATTTAGAATCAATCTCTAAATTATCTAAGATATTATTATCATTAGAAGTTATAGTATGTACAAGAAGATTCTCGGTATACTCAAATGAGAAATATAAGTAGAGGTTACTTGTTACTAAAGAGTGCATAGATCTTGTGAACTCGAAGGACGAGCCTACTGTCAAGTTTGTTCTTATGCAACCACAAGTATTCAAAGATACTTCCTCCGTCTCAAGATAAAAGTTTTTCATTGATTTTTGTGGTCAAATTAATTATTTTTAAAATTAATAATTAAAACATATATATTTAGATTTTTAAAAAAACAAATATTGATATTAGTACTAAATTATATGTAGTTTACTATATTTATAGATTTTTTACATATATATATATATAAAAGAATAATAAGATATATTGATTTAAAAAATGGTCAATTTGACCATAAAAATTAATGGAGGACTTTTATCCTGGGACAGAGGGAATAATAAAATTATTGACTTGGCTATTTTTGAAAATTTCTTTGTCATGTAGGTAAATTAGAAGATATTGGTGTTTTATTACTTATTTTTAGGATTATCCTTTGAATAATAAAAGCATACAGACGTGATTTCGCGAGTTTGAAGATTCATTATTGGTGCTTGATACTTGTTTGTTTTAAAATTCAAGTACGAATTATTTCAAAGAACGGGAGACCATGTAAATGCAAAATATCTATGAGAATAAGGATTTTCATTTATTTTATAATTTATGAAGTTTAGTTTATTTTGATGTATTTTTATATATTATTTAAGAAAATCAGTAGTTTAACTTATTTTGGTTGGTTTGTATTTTGAGCTTATTTTTTTAGTATTATTTTTTTAAAAAAATTAATTATTTTCTTTTCGGAATAATCCTAAGAAAGTAGTCTTAACACTATAAATACGTTATCTTAAGGTTTTTGGAAGGTATAATTTTTGACAATTATATGAATTTTTCTTTGCTTGCTTTTAGAGATATTTACTTTCCTTACCCTTTATTTTGGGACAGGGTCTTTTCTTTAGCATCACCCCGGACATTTCCTTTTTGGGATTTTAGAGGAGTTTCTGTTTAGATCTCTCTATAGATGGAGGGATGTCATTTTATATGACTTTATTTTTCCAGTTGTTTTTGTTAGGAGGGATTCCTTGTCCTCCTTTCTAATAATAATAATAAACAATTTAAAAATTTCTCAATGCGACTTTCTTCTACTATATCATATGGAAAATAGGTAAGATATTTTAAATTGACAAAATACATTGTGTTTATAACCGCGCACACATATGAAGAAACTTCCACCGCACTTATATTGAGGTCGAAACTCAATAATTCTCCAGAAGAAGTAACATATAGCACGTAGAGTTATCACCAATCATTCGGTGCGAGTAAAAATTGAAACAAACTTTGAGCAAAACAAACAAGTCACTTATTACCGGACCAACGGATAATTGGTACACTTTCCTTCGGCCTCAAAGATTAAATATTATTGTTTGGATCTAGAACTAAAACTTCAAGAATGTAATTCCTTTGGTAACTACAAGAAAAGAAAACTATAATGATTGAACTAAGGGTGCGTTTAGACTTTAGATAAGTTATTGTAGAATTCAATTAGGATAGTAATTATATGATATCATATTTCAATAAATTTCAATTCCAAAACATTTTAATTCTTTTGTTTAGATAACACACTGAATTCATATCGAGTTTCATTAAGAATTAATAATGTATTGCTTGGATGATTATTTTTTTCGCATTGAATTGATCAGACTGTTTTTCATGCCCATAAAGAAAAAATTGATTAAATTCCATTTATGAAAGCTTTATGTAGATAAATTTCCATACATTTCAAAAACAAAAAACTATTCAGAAAAATAAAAATGAAAAGCATACAAGTCACTTTAAATACTGTAAAAAAAAACACTTGAACAAACAACAATAATGAACTTGTACAAAAAGGAATTTTACAAAAAAAAAAAAGAAAAAAAAAAGAAAGAAGAAGAAGACGAAGTCCTACAAAATGCAGCCATTTGTTCTCTCATCAAAATCATAACTACAAGCTTTACGGATAAAATTAGTCACTGATTCTTCAAAAATATCCATCCATTCGCTTTCACTTCATGAACTTAGAATCTTGATCCTTGGTAGCTACTAGCTACTAGTCTAACAATAGATACTACAGCTTGAGCTCAATTTGAGTCTTTCTTTTGACATCTTCAGGATTCTCACCTATAATCATGGAAGAGACTCGTAAGATACAACCGGGGAACTAAATGAAACAATGAATTCAAAAACTTAAAAAAGATACAAACCAAATAAGGATTGCCATGGAATAATTCATAATGTGAGGTATGAATGAGCTAGGCTGGCTGCTCATACTACAAAGTTCTATATAATAAAAAAGTCATAGCATAACCAATACTGACACTGATTGCTCAGTTGAGCTCTCACAACTATCTTTGTGAAATCAATCACTCTCTCAATATGCAAAAGAACTTCTTCTCACCTTCTCATGACAGATGGTTAATATCAACATAGAGAGGCAGAGTGTGATGACCTCATTATCAACCAAACAGAGCAAGCTAAAAAGGTAATCATCTCATCCTAAATTAGTAATTGAAGGCCATATACTCTAAATTATTTTTTTTAACAAAAAACAGACAAGATTGTCACAATTGCTTCACATCTAGATGCAATCAACTAATCAAGTGGACGTGACCAAGATAAAGAACATGCTATTGCCATTTGTAACATAACCATTTCAGAAAAAGAAATACATTCATATAATCAACCAAAAAAGTAATTTCGCTGTCTTAATTCAAGCCAATAAATTTCTCTCCTTTCTTACATTCTATCATTTCTTATGCAATCCTTTCTTATCCACATTTTCATATCTGTCCAGGCGTTTTCTCTCAATAATTTAAACAAGCAGACGGTGGGCGTTACACACAAGGAAAAAAAATTAGCTCATTTATTTTTCCTCTTATTTTCATAATTTTCTTAATTAAAGTATATGCAAGAAAGTGTATATGCGAGTATAAAGAAAATTAAAGTATAAGCAGGAAGGGGTGTGTGTGTGTGTGTCACACACACACAGATATGCAAAATTAAATTACCCACAGTTGATACAAACTACCTGAAGCTTGAACTTGAAGGACTTCCTAATTTCTCCTTCTCTGTGAATTACAAATTTGAACAACCTGATTATGTTTGGTCTGCAAGTCTTACGCAATCATAGTGACGGGATATAGAACTAAAGGTGGCTATTGTTGTGTCAGATAGAAGAATAAAGTGAGAGGGTGAAGAAGCCGATGACGGAAATGCAAATGATGACGTTTTCTGACGATGAGAGACATCGACAGTGAGAAGGGTGAAGAGAGAGGTTGTGTGTGTTTTGAGTGTGTATTGGTGTGTGAGCCCAATGTTTTTATCGGGACTGGATTCTAAAATATTGGTATTGAAAATCTCATGTTTAGCTTAGTATTCAATTTATGGAAATAACTGATTTTGAATTTTATTTCAACTTGAGTCTTCAATTCCTAGTGTAATTTAATGATCCAAACAATAGTATTGAAATTGGGAGTGCCAACTCAAATTCCAAACCATCGAATCAAGGTTCCCAAACGGCTGCAGTAATTCAATTTGATTTACAAGTTGGGAAGCATTATTACCATTTAACAAATTATAACATAAGGCACCATTTAGTAGATACAGCTCATGGATTTGTGAGGTCAAATCTAAGGAGTAAAAATAATGATACTCACATTTTGATTTTCGAAGTAGCAAGACAAATTCTAGTTAGTCAAAAAATCATATCACCTTTTTATCCATCGATATTTAACCTTTTTTACCCACTACTTAACTCAAACTTTGCGTCGCTTCTTGTATCCGACGTAGAAATACCAACAAATACTTCTACATGATATCTAAAGTGAATCCAAGAAAACAAGTTGTTCTCCTTTTCCTGAGATAGGAAGAAAAAGTTGTTCTGGCCCCATTTCTACCGGTCTATTTGTGGTTTTCTTAGTGCAACCTTAGCCTACCTATTTTTCTTCTTACACGGATGATTGCATCAATGGCTATATGCATCTTAATCAATTGGATTCTTCTGCCAAACACAAAAGGTCAACCAAATCCGAAAACCACTTTTTGTGGAAAATATTTATTTTAAGTTATCTGTATATAAGTTCAAAAGTATCTCAAAATAATTGAAATCACAATATAAAGGCAGATGATATCATACAAGTATACAACCATATACCAATCCAATAATCTCTTTCAAGTTTCAATATGTTTTGCAATACACTTTTAATTCTTTACACTGACTTCACTTTTAGTTAGATAAGCAAGAAATAAATAAATAAATAAATAAATACCAACATTATCTGAAAATTTCATCAGTCAGATCGCTTAAAAATTGCATGTTTAAAACTCAAAAGAAAGCAAATAAAACTTAATTGGTAAATATAAACATAATCAAAAGATCATAAATTTCATATATATAAACATAAATTAACGAAAATAAGCAGAATCCAATCAGGTACTTACAAATTCTAGATTGGAGAGTTCTTAATTGAAGTGAAGAGAGAGAAATTAGGGATCCGATTCTAGGTCTGATTTTGATGGGAAGAAAGGCAGACAGCAAGACAAAGCTGAGCTTGTTCACACTGAGACCGTTTGAGAGCAGTCCCACCACTACTACAGAGGCTCCGAACCGCCTCCGATTCGTCGGGGCAAATCACCGACACCAGGCAATCGGCTAGTGATCGGTTCAGGTGGCGGCACGCCGTCTCCCGCGGTCGCCCCGCCGGGACCCGATGGTGGCACTGCAGCAAGGCGCGGTGCAGGCGGTCGCACTCGATCGGAACGGCAAATGCACTGGCCGAATCTCCTTCTGTCATTAATAATTTTGGTGGATCCTACAAATGTCTCAGGTGAGAGCGCAATCAGACGGTTGTTTTCTTTGGCGATTTGTCAGTGTCTTTGCAATTTTATTTTCGAAAATAAAAAAAAAAACTAATATTTTCACAATAAAAAATAATTTTTTTACATGAAAAATGTCGCTATATATCTTATAGCGACGGTTTTTCCTGTTATTATACATTTATAGCGACATTTTTTATGTAAAAATATTAAAAAATATTGTGAAAATATCAATTTTCAATAAAAAGAGATTCTTTTAATTTATTTTATTTTATAAAACGAACCACATATATGGGTATGGATAATCTTTTGTAACATTTACCCACAATAAAGAGTTTAATTTAAGTTTGTTTCACAAAATTTTAAAATTTAAGTTGTGATGTAAGTTTGTTAAAATATTAAAGATGTTACTTATATACTTAGCAATACTTTTCTCAAGTAGTTTTAATGTTGACTATTGCATTAGTTAAATAAATTAAAATTTAATTTATTTAATTAATTAATGCAAATTATATAAATACTCCATTTTCTTTGCAAATTAAAAATGAAATAACTTTGAAACGAGAAACATGAATTAGGATCTCTTTAATTACACCAATACACTTATTTTTTATTTCTTTCGATACACATTTAACAATAAAAATAGAGTTCTGCTATATATTGCGAAAAATTTGTGTTGAACTACGATTACGAGGTATTGATATACATGAGATTGGATATAATTATAAAATTGATACACCGTATCAAATACATCGTAAAAATATTATAAATTAGATTTATCCACGTAACTCGCAATAAAAAAAGTCGATATGTAAAGTCGCAATATATATCATTGTCCATAAAAATATAACATATAGTAACAAAATAAAGTTCGTCGTAAATAATTATGTCACTGGCACCGTCACTAAATTTAATATTTATGTCGTTATATGTGTATCAGAAGAAATTTAATCATTGGTGCAATAGAGGGGATTCTAATCCGATAAACATCTACCACCATGCGGATTAGAATTCACTTCATTACATATTTTATCCAACTTGGAAAAAGAGTGACGTGGGTCCATGCTCACTCTATACGACTCTTAGTATGGGGTTAGTCCCTTGATGTAACGTCACAAATAATTATGTCACTAAAATTGTTACTAAAAATAATATTTGTATTGTTAAATGTACTAACATTAAAAAAGTTAGGTGAAAGAATTAATGTAAAGTATCCTAATCTACCACATTCACCCTTATGCAGTGAGTTTATAAAGTTTGTTTACTATAAATACTTCACACCATTTATAAGCTATATTCTTTGTCTGAAATTGAAATTTTTATTTGGCCTTCTAATTTAATAATTTTACAACTTGTATATTGTATAAAATATTCTATGCATATATGTTTATATATCATATGCAAAAATTCAATCTAGCTACTTCCTAAACTTTCAAATAGAAAAGTATTTTTCACAAGTCCCTTTTCTTGTCAAGTGTTGGAAGAAAAAACCAACAAAATGAATGGACCTAAAATCTGTAGCTCTAAATCCAAATGCAATGAATTAAATGAAGATATGTGTTTGATGTCATTGCCTGCTCCAGATCAATTCACATAATCTAACCCATTTTTTTGTTTACAAATACTAAGCATGATAATAATAGTCAAATCTTATAAATAAATTTTATAACAAACTTCATAACTAGTACTCTTTTTCATCCCAATTTCATGTTGAAACTTTATAATGATCCATTTCTTTAGGGTTCACAAGTTTTTCTTTTTCATAGTTTTTAGCAATAAAATATATCTTTATTTCACTGACGAAGCCAATATTCTTTTTTGGCGGGGTATAAACAACATAGTTATAAACAATTTGGTTGGGGTCTGGGGGCAGTGCCCCAAGCCAAATTTTTTGGTTCATTTACGGTTTTGTATATATAAAATATGCATTTGGTTATACTTACTATATAATAAGTAAAAACATTATATATATATATATATATATATACACACACACACACACACACAAACACACTATTAACTCCTAATAGATTTTTCTAATCACAAATTTGTTCATAAGTACTTAACTCTTAATTTTTTTTAAAAAAATAATGTAAATTATATTATTATTTGTTTTAAAAGATTAAAAGGAGATATGAGAAAGTAGGAGTAATATAAGATTGAAAAACTTGTAAATTTCTTAATTTGACCACATATATTAGACAAATCGTCAACATATATATTACACATATATATTTTTTATTTTAAAATTTGTCATATGTTATAAAACAAAAAAAAAAAGTTAAGTGGGGTCAATTGACCCCGCTCACTCCAACATGGTTTCGCCCCTACTTTATTTTATCAAAAGAATTTTTTTTTGACCACACTCATTCTAACATAGTTTCGTCTCTGCTTTATTTTATTGAAAAAATTTCTTTTCGAGACATCCTATAATAAAAATATATAACCACATAAAATAAGAAGGGAGAACACAATTTAATTTAATTTTACACTTACTAAGAAGGAAAAAGTTCACAATTCATATGATCATCATTTCATATGCTTGTAGTGCCAAAAAAGAAATTATCTATATCAAGTCAAGAGGCCATCATTTTATAATTGAAACATACTAGAAGATGATGACATTGACACGAGATGATAAGATAATAGAATGATGGTGACAGAGGTTCATTTAATTTTCCCTATGGAAATTGGTGGTGTGCGTAATATTCTGAGTGCACTTGATATATTTTTGAGTAAAAAATAAGTTTCTAGGTTTCGAATTATAAAATTAATATTATTATTTTTAATTTATTTAAATTTTAAAATAATTAATATTATAATTATTATTAATACTTTTTAAGTAATTTTTAACTTTCAAAATTATAGACATAAATTAAATGAATATATATTAACTTTGAGTTTAAAAATATTTAAAATTAACTTTTAAAAAGTCAATATTAATCTTATAATTGAAAACAAAAATAATAATATATTTCATTTTATTGAGTCAAAGAATGTTATTGGCTTTGTAAATTCTTTATCTAAAACTAATATTAATATTTTTTGTTAATAATGTCTAAACATAGTAACATTTTCACAAACGTTTTAACTTTCGACTATACTTTTTATTTTTAAGAATGTATATTATTCCTGCGACAAAAATATAAATAAATTATTAATAATTAAGTTCACTATAATTGAGTTAAATTTGAGATTATATTTGCGAAATGAACTTAATAGTAAATACTTTACGATTATAATAAAAATTTTTTACAATCACATAATTTATTAGGAGATTACAAAGTTGGTCTAATATAAAATGCACAAACGTTAAAAAAAAAAATATAACAATGAAAGTAACACATTTAAAAATCATAAAAGAGAGAAAAAGGAGAAGAGTTAAAAAAGATAAGGTGCTTTTCTCAACTATGGAATACGATAAGCCACACGGACATTTCGTTTTGTACAAGACATAATGATAATTTAAAGGGACCTATTAATGGGCCCCATGGACCATTATTACATTATCTTTAGGTAGAAAGTCCAAAGAAGAGGAGCCCATGATAATAATTAGTGGACCCAAAAAGATCACGTATGCTTTCTTTCTTTTTTATTTTATTTTACTTCACTTTCTTTTTGGGGTCTATGAAAAAGGATGCAAATTTAACTTTCTTTTCTTAACCCACTCAATTATAATTTTATTTTAGGGTTACATTAAGAGAACCAGAGAAAGGGGAGGGGGAAGGGGGGAGAACCTAGGAAATATTTATTTTCTTTATGTAGCGACTTAATTAATTTTAAAAGATTTTGATTTCTATTAAGAATAGAATTAAATTTGTAAATTTGCACGGTAAAAAGAGACCTCTCCATAGTAAAAGAAAATTTTAATATATTAGATATGTTGAGAGATCACTACATAATTTCTATTTAATTTGTAAAATTATTACCATAAATATATCATTTTACATGTGAAAATTTCAGTTTTCTATCAAAATTCTCCATTAGAATATTACATACTCTATTTCAAATTATAAAATTATTATTAATTTTTAAAAGTCAATTTGAGACACATTTAAACTCTAAATATGATTCATTAATAATTATAAAAAATTATAAAAACAGTATTCATCATACTATCGATTAAAATTAAATAAATTTATGTTAATTATTAAATTTAAAATCTCTCAAATTGACTTAAAAAATCAATAATAATATACATAATTTAAAATTTCAAACTCTCAAAGTTAGAAGTTTAAACTACTCTCATAACCCAACTCAAGTGAAAGAATTTTTTTTTAACTTGATCCATTCAAGAGGTCATTAAGAAGTGATATAAACATGGCATCATCCTCAAAATTAAAATATTAGGCAAAGAAAGTGCAACACAAAGAGTGCAAAATAATGCCCTCCCATGATCTTCCACCCTCTAGTGACTAGTGGGAATTGAATTATTTGTATTGGAAGGAAGTGTGCAACTTTTGGGGAGCAAATATGGATGGCCCTCCCAAATTCCCAATCCCCTCCCAAATTTAATATCAATTGGTATCCAAGAAAATGTTGTTCATTCATTTTCTCTCCCCATCTCTCTCTTTCCTCCATTAAAAATCTTCTCTTGCCAGTGTCCTGAGCTATATGAGTGGCAAATATGAATGCCAAGAAAGAAAAAGAAAAAGAAAAGAAAAGAAAAGAATGACAGAGACAGCAAAAAGGAAGAAATAAGAAAAAGCTCTTGGGAGAAAAAATAAAAATAAAGAGAATACTTTTATTTTTTTACACAACCCTAGCTGATACTACAGCATAGGCCATAGAGATTAGAGATTAAATTTGTTTTTTTTTTGGGTGTTTCCAAGTATAGTAGTTTCTTTCTAAAAATAGCTCTCCTCTCCCCTCCCTCCTCTTCTCCCTCGCATATTTCTGATTTCAATTTAGCAGCATATACTGATTGTGGTCACACTGGCAATATGGGCAGGGTTTTCATTTGTAAAATCTGATCTGGTAGATGGCTGAGTAAGTGCTAGGGCATGGAAATCTTAAAGGGGATTTGCTGTTAATTTCCAATCCACAGCTCCACCATTGCTGTAAGGTGAGTTATCATTGTATTTGCAGCAAAGATACCATTTTTCTTGAATTTCCTTTGGGTTTTGTTCTGCTATGCTTCCTTGTTATAATTTGTTTCTTTTTTGATTCTTTAGAGTCTTGGGAGTTTGTGCATTTCCTCCAATTCCCATTTCATAGTGGTTGCTCACCAACTTTTAACGTGATATTTTATCAGCTTTCAAATGTATTCTTTGAAGTGGGGTGTGGGATTTTTTTTTTAATTGTGTGTGCGTCTCTCCCCCACAAAAAAAGCAATCAACTCACTATCTTCAGGTGCCCCATTTTGTCCTAAGTCTCATTTGGCGTTTCTTCATGAAAGTTAATACATTTATTTGTTTATAGAATTGGTGTTTGTTTTCTTAGATTTTTCATATATTTTCACCTTTCTGGGCTTAACCAATTTTGGCATGCTAGGTTATCATTGCTTGCTACCTTAATTATTGTTTGATTGTCTGTTCCCTCTACATGAGCAATCGAGTACCATGAGTGGTTTGACTTACTGACTCGAACTCCCTCATATAAGAAAGCTCACACATTATTTTCCATTATTTTGGTGCTACACTTCTTATATTGAAGCTTTTCAGCTTCTCATCTCAGATTTCTTTGATTTTGATCAACAGCGCAGGGTAAATAAATTTAATTTGTATTGTTCTCATCATCTTGCTTTTTTTTTCCTTGTTGTTTTTGGTTTAATATATCTGTAATTGGGATATATATATATATATATATATATATATATTCGTGGAGCATTTGCATATGTTCTACTACTTATTTGTGTTGGTTATTTATTTGATCTAGCCAACCAGTATGAGCTTTGTTTCTTTGTTGTTTTTGTTCTTTTACTCCTGATAATGTTTAAGCATATCAATGTTTTTGCTAGAAGCAATGCTTTCAACTCTGGTTCTTACCTACCCAAAGAAAAAAATTATGGTCAATTAACTTGGTAAAAGGTTCTGGGTATTATGGCATGTTTAGATATACGTTACTTTGAAGGGTTTCTTGTATACTGTAAAAAAACTTTAACTCATATTATGTAGAAGGAGAGCTGGAAGATGGACAGAACCAGACTGGATTTAAGATTTCACCCCTCTGGATCAACACCGTCAGACGAATCAGCTTTGGATTTGGAAAGAAACTACTGTAATCATCAGTACCTGCCTTCACGTAGTCCATCACCACTACAAGCTTTTGCATCAGGTGGTCAGCTCTCTGAGAGTAGTGCTGCCTATTTCTCATGGCCTACTTCCAGCCGCTTAAATGATGCAGCCGAAGATAGGGCAAATTACTTTGGAAACCTTCAGAAGGGGGTTTTGCCTGAAACTCTTGGGCGGCCACCAACGGGGCAGCAAGCTACTACTTTACTGGAAGTAATGACAATCAGGGCTTTTCATAGCAAAATCTTGCGTCGTTTTAGTCTTGGCACAGCAATTGGTTTTCGGATCCGGCGGGGTGTTTTGACAGATATACCAGCCATTCTTGTGTTTGTTGCTCGGAAAGTTCACAGGCAGTGGCTTAGCCACATTCAGTGTTTACCAGCTGCTCTTGAGGTTTGACATTTGGGGCTTCTGGCTTTACTTGGATATCTTGCGAACTTCTAGTATGTAGATACATTGGTTCCTGTGCTTTGAGTACAGTCTTTACTTCTAAGACTGAAATATTTGATTTGGCATTAAAGTAGGTTTTGAAAAAAGAGTGCAAATCCCTATAAAAAGTTCTTTTAAAAATTGTAGACTTGACATAATTTTGGCTATAAATGTTTTTGAGTTGGCTGATGTTCAATCCTTCATTATTTTTTCCTCGTGTATTTGGAATTTAATATTGAGCTTTCATTGAAATTCTAGAACCTTCTTCAATTCTATCATTGACTCGTTCACTTGATTGAGTAGGGACCTGGAGGTGTATGGTGTGATGTAGATGTTGTCGAGTTCTCTTACTTTGGTGCACCTGCTGCGACTCCCAAGGAACAATTGTATACAGAGCTGGTAGATGGCTTGCGCGGAAGTGATCCATGCATTGGTTCCGGTTCCCAGGTACGATGGTGATCTATTTTCATTCAAATACAAGAACCTTCATTTTCTGTTATGCGGAGGGAAGTCTATTGATTTATGCATATAGATTAGCTTCCATGTTAGATGCTAGCAGAGGGTTCAACTCAGTTTAGGATAGTTAATGCAAGAGCATTGAGATGTAAGTCCTCTCTTTCTCTAAGCTGAAAACCAATTTGAGGTATGTGAGATTTGTCACCCTTTGTACTATGCTGACCCCAGTAATTGAGTTGTATATTTACATCAAGTTGATATCCTCTAGAACTAAGTATATCAATGAGAACTATTTGTCTATTTTATCAGAATTTAGTCATGTTATTCTCAAATTGGAAAATTCAATCAACTGTTTAGGGTCGTTCTAAGTATGATTTCAACCTAAGTTCTCAACACTTGAAATTTCTCTTACTTTTGTCCATTAACCATTCTGTCTACTCAAGTCGTAAGAAATGATTTTATTCGAATTCCTACAACGATTATAATAATGCATTCTGGTAGACTAATTTTATTAATTTCTTGCAGAGTCAGCAATTTTTGGATGTGAACTTTTGTTGATCCCTGGGGATTTTACAATTTGTCGACAGTATGTACATTCCACTTTGATAATATGAAAGAAAAGTCAAACATAATTTGACAGTCTAAGATTGTGGGGTCAAAAATACTTTAGGAACCAGGTTTCATGACATTAACATTGTATCTAACTGGTTACGCAAAATGTCTTTGACCTATTCTGGTCTGGCCTGCTTTAATTATATTGCTAATATGGAGAGAATAAGGCAGAATTAGCAAACTAATGTTGAGTAGAATCAGCTGATTAAAATGGACTAGAAATCTTGAACTGCCTTAGTGTAGCTAAGTATGAGTTGCTTTAGGTGCAAAATACAAAAAAACTGCGTCAAAATAAGGAATATATGGTTTCTTCTCTCTGTTTCTCTCTCACTCTGTATATCTGGCTATGGATCTCTGGCGTATATTACTTTTCCTTTATCTGTGCTTTAAAAATTTTCCTTTAATATGCAAAGGTTAACTAATGCCTTGTTCTTTATGGTATTTAATAAACTTAACCATGATTCATTGATGGAATTTGTTTAAGCATTCCCTCACTTGCCCCTTTGTGGTTTCTCTTCATTACTCAAATCACTTTGTTCCATAGGTTGCTAGTCAAGAGACATATGGAACCTTGGGCGCTATTGTGAGAAGCCGAACAGGAAATCGCCAGGTTGGTTTCCTCACGAATCGGCATGTGGCAGTTGACCTAGATTACCCGAGCCAAAAAATGTTTCATCCTTTGCCACCAAGCCTTGGACCCGGGGTGTATCTGGGTGCAGTTGAGAGGGCAACATCGTTCATAACAGATGATCTTTGGTATGGCATCTTTGCCGGGACAAACCCAGGTATTGTAGTTTTTGGTGATAGATATTTAATGTATGATCAGTTTTATTTTACTATGATAATATAAGCAAGTTCCATTTTCAGTTGGGCCATGTTTGTTTGCAAGGATAACACTTGAAATTTGACTATTAATTCTAAGTCACTTGTATGTTTTTAAAATTGGACTTGGGACTATTAGTCTAGGGATAATAAAATGACTTGAAATGGGGGACTATTGAATACCATGTCCAACTAGGTACTAAAATCCCTATCACTTGGGGTTAAAAATTTGTAGACAAAATTAACCTTTATCTATTTTAAAAATGACTGGTGTATCCTATTATATCTATCTATGCTCACACTACTGAGAATACAATTTTTTTGTTATTACTGGTAAGTGTATGATAGTCCAAACGATAATTTTTTTTCTAATTCTTTAAATAAGGACTAAACAAACATAACATGAGATTATTTTAAATTATCCCATGAATAACTTCATTCTAAACAAACATATAATTAGGCCTATTTAATCCTAGGATTAGTTGTCTTGGACTCTTGGGATTATAATCTATGGGAATATAGTCCCGGGATTATAATCCTTGTAAACAAACATGGCCTACGTATATTATTGTCAATATAAATAGTTAGTGGCTGATTCAGAACAAAAACCGATAGTAATAAAATTACATATTGACCATACTATATTTCTTATGGCACGACTTAGTCAGTTATTCTCTCAGTTCAGATAAGATTCGGACCGTTCATATAGCAATCCTGCTTAGTACACTGACCCAAATTTTATCCGTCCCCATCTGTATTAATTTACTCACAATTAAATACTGCTTTTTGCATCTCAGTTATTTGGACAAAATCTAGGTTACATTCACAGTTTCCATTAACTCAAGCAACAAGAGCACATTTTTTGTTATAAAAAATACCACATTCATAATGCATGTTGAATGTAGCAAAGTGCTCTTCTCATCATCTCAGTCAAAGTCATCAGTTTCAATTATAATCAAGCCAGCCTCCAGTTACTTTCGCATTTCAACACCATCAATGAATACAACTTTAAGTTTATTCAGCTGGTCCACATTGTTTGAAATTGTTTAGAGGAACAGTTTTGGTCGGAATCATCTCAATTAGGAGCTAGAACCATTCAATGTCAAATATGAACTAGAAAAAAGGTACACTATTCATAAGAGGTATGTTGGGTTCCTCGTAACCTTACGTCATGACATTTGAGTTTATTGAGTGTTTAGATATTAAATGACACTTTACTAGTGTAATCCTGAATAATCTAGCCAACCATCTTTTGTATTTATGCTAAATCAAAGTAAGTATTGTGAAATGAGTTTGCATCGAGTCCTAATCCTGGTCTTCCCCATCACGATCTGGTGATCCTGCAGAAACCTTTGTTCGAGCAGATGGAGCATTCATTCCTTTTGCTGAAGAATTTAATATGTCCAATGTATCTACATCTGTAAAAGGTATAGGCGAGATTGGTGATGTCAATATTATAGACTTGCAGTCTTCAATCAACAGTCTGATTGGCAGACAAGTGATAAAAGTTGGAAGAAGCTCTGGCTTGACTACTGGGACGATAATGGCTTATGCTCTAGAGTACAATGATGAGAAAGGGATCTGTTTCTTTACTGATTTTCTTGTCGTTGGTGAGAACCAACAAACATTTGACCTTGAAGGTGATAGTGGAAGTCTCATTCTCTTAACAAGTCAAAATGGGGAGAAACCACGGCCTGTTGGGATCATTTGGGGTGGGACAGCTAATCGCGGTCGGTTGAAACTAAAAGTTGGCCAACCTCCAGAGAATTGGACTAGTGGAGTTGATCTAGGGCGTCTTCTTGATCTCCTAGAACTTGATCTCATCACAACCAATGAGGGCCTTCAAGGTTTGTATTTTTAAACAATATCTGTTTTTGCAAATTACATAGAGGCTGAAATAAATTTTGGATCTTGTTTTGTATGTCCTCATTGTTTCATTGCGAGAAAACATATTATGCTAATAATATGGTTTATTGTCAAGCGAATAAGATATGCAAGCAGTAAGCATGGATGTACTGTGAAACAAAAAGTGGACTGGTGAATTTGTACTTGGATAATTATGAATATACAATTCTCTACTTCCTGCCATTAAAGAAGCTTAACAAAATTCAGTGCAATATATTTATTTCTCTGCTATGCGTTTCTGTTTTGCATCTATATTTGTGTCCACTAATTATAGTAGGTGTTGGGTCTCACATTGTACTCGATATATCAATCACCAGAATGTACGGCATATTTACAACTGAAAGACCACAATAATATGCTTCAAGTATTGCTGTCAAGTGCCATACTGTAGATGACATCTGGTTCTATTCAATTATACTAGTGATGTGTTTTTGTTGTTTATCCATAATTTTATAATTTCTTGTTTTAGTAGAGGCTGAAATTTCAAATAACATTTGGGTAAAACTGGGAATAGAGTGGTAGAATTCTGGGGTCAATTGCGCAATGGAATTTTGAGACGAAGGAACGGCCAATTGCACTAATCAAACATTTATTTTTGAGTCTTTTGGTTTTTTAGCAGAATGAGGATTATCCTGGACCGATGGTTGCTGTTATTGATTTTTTGTCGGAGTTTAGCTTCGGAACATGATTTTGTAGTGTTAATTGGTGGCTTGGGTCTTACGTGCTGCTTTATATTCTTAATTTACCTGTGTGGCACCCACTTGGTGCCTCCATGAATAAATTTTTATTGATGAAGAAGGTAGACTTTTGGGTTAATAGATCACTTTTATCAGTGAAGATTTAGGATACATGGCCTTCAAATGAATTCGTCAATTTTCTGCTGACTAACCTTAGTATTTTTATCGGACTACCCTTCAAATGGCCTCTCTATCTTCTCTCTTTTTTATTTATTATTTTTATATATATATATATAATTTTTATTCATAACTAATCTCATATTCCCTTTCCTTTTTTGGGCTTATGTTCAAAATAGCGGCGTTGCACGAGCAAAGAAACACCTCAGCAGCAGGAATTGATTCTACTGTCGGAGAGTCATCTCCTCCCGAGAGGAAGCAACTAAAAGAAAAGACCGAAGAAAACTTTGAGCCACTTGGGCTAAACATCCAAATTCCTATCGAAGGCAAATCCCATCGAGATATTACCCCACGTTTCCTGCACGAGGAGTTTCACATTGAAGGTGGAAGTGAAGCAACTCCAAATGTTGAACGCCAATTCATTCCAAGTTTTGCCGGAAGATCTCCTATTCGCCAAAACAATAAGCAGAAAAACACAGAATCAAAAGGCCTCGTGGCATTGCGAAATAGGTGTGAAGAAATTTCTGTTTCCTTGCAGTTAGGCGAGCCGGAACCAAAGCGAAGAAAGCAATCTGATACTCTGCTGGCAGATCCAAATTGAAGGAAAGGAAGTTCTGCATTTTTGCATAAACTAAGATCACATCATGTGGAGTTCAAATTCCATATTGCAAGTATTATGAAGTTTTGACTACTGAAGGGATCAACAGTCAATGATGCCCTTCTGCCAGATGCATTATTATTATTATTATAATTATCATCATCATTTTTTATTACAATTATAGTTTCCCAATGGGGTTATATAAAAATTTAGAAGAGAATTTCATGGAATATAAGTTTGGGTCTTGTTTCCAGTTTAACTGTGTTGTATCAAATTGGGTCAGTTATTCGACTCATTTGTATCATAAACACTCTTCTAAGGGGTATTGTCAACAAATACGTATGTTAATATTTTTATAATTTTAAAGCGTTGTTACATATGACTATAAATTTTTTAAAAATTAGAGTGTTATTGGATATTTGATTATCTTGTTATCGATTCTTTTAGTGAGCATAAAGGGAAAAAATGGACAAATTTTGATCACTTTTTTTTTAATCAAAATTTTCATTCAAAAATGGATGAATTTTGACGAAAAATTAAATAAAATAATTTTTTTTTTCATAATCTCTATTATACCTTCTACATACATGACATATAACTAATACTCTTTCTGTTTCATATTATTTGATCATTGTTAACATTTTAAAGTCAACTTGAGAGATTTTTCATCACAAAATCGACTTAAGTTTTTTTAATTTAATCAACACAATTGATAAATATTGTAAACTATCTAAACAGTATTATTCACGATAAGTTTTAGGAGGGTGTATTTAATTAAGACACTTAAAGACTTAAAAAATTTGGTTGTATTCAATCAAGACATTTAAAGAGTTTATAAAAGTTGATTGGTATTCAATTATAACTTTTGGAATGTCTTTAAAAGTTAGGTGGTATTGAATTGAGACTTTTACAAAGTCTATAAAAGTATTTTGGTATTCAAAAAGTCATTAATTTTTCAAATTTCTATCACATGATAGAGTTTGACAGACTTTAGAAGAAGAGATACTCATATCCAAAGTTTGACTTCATCTCTAAAGACTTCCAAATATTTGAGAGAGGGAGAAGATGAAATATTTGGTACACTTTTCTAATATATACATCCAACCACGTAAGTCTACTGCTTAGGTTTGTGATTTATGTGACGGAGAAAGTATTATTTTTAGACAAAAACAACCATAACGAATTGACATAAAGATTGAAAAAATAGAAAGAGGAAAAGAAAAATTAGGGAAGCAAAGAGAAAGAACAGCGGAAGAACATTCATTGATTTTTTATTTTATTTTTATTTTTTTAATGAAAAAAGGAATAACCTTTTAAAAGTAAGATTTATGCTCTGCGTGATGCGAGACTGAGGAAACCAATGAGAGCTTAGACGGAGAAGAAGGTAGGTATTGCATAATTTTTTCTAAAACTAATTACTGCTACAACTATTATGGAATAAAATATTAATTATCACCATTGTTAATAAACTTATTATTACTAAACTAGTTAATATACTCCCTTCATAAAAAAATATAAGATAAGTATTGATCTTTTAAAAATTAATTTTAAATATATTTAATTTCAAAATTAATATGAATCTATATAATTTTTGTTAATACAATTATAATTATTATAAATTATCTAAAATGTATACTAATTATGAGATTTATTGCTATCAAAATTTAAACGAATCATACAAACTTTAAATTTTAAAAAGTTTTAAAAATTATTATTAATATTATATTTTTGAACGGAGGTATTATATATTATGCTTAAACTAATTTATATGTGCATATGTTTGTGCGTGTGTGTGTGTATATATATATATATATATATATATTACTATAAAATTTATTCTAAAACAAATTCAAAATAAATAGTATATTTATGTACTTTTTAGTAATTTAATTATGAAATAACAATTAATATAAGTCGCAAAATATATTAGAAGTATACAAAAGTCTACCAAAGTCTTGGTAAAAAGTTTATAAAAGTCTGTCATTTATTTCATGGAGTCTTTATAAAAAAGTCTTTAAAGTCTTTAAAAGTCATTAAAATCCACAAATTTCACAAAAATCTGTCACCTAAAAAAAGTCTTTAAAAGTCTTAATTGAATACACCCCCTAGACTTTCATAATTTTTAATGAGTCGTCAACTTTTAAAAGTTAACGATGATCAAATAATTTAGAAGAGAATGAGTAAAATAGAAAGTAAAATTTTAAATTTTCTTCTTTTATAAACTCATGAAGAAAAGAAAACAGAATGACAAAAGAAAAGACAAAAGAAAAATACTCCCTCCGTCCCAAATTAATTGCTCAGTTTTGACTTTTTAAAGTCAAATTGACTATTTTTAAAACTAATCTTTTTATTATTTTTGTAAAATATAGGTGAAGAGATTATAACCGAAAGAAAGTATATACAATTTATTACTAACCCCAATTTTTATAATTTCAGAAATATATTTATATATGCTTAATTATTAATTCTAAAAATAATTAATTTGATTTAAAAAAGTCAAAACTGAACAATTAATTTGGGACGGAGGGAGCAGTACTAATAGGAGAAGTGGGGATCACGTGCAGCTCACGTGACTACACCATCTTCTGCACTGTAATTCGACCCGCTTTCATTTCTGCTGCGACTATTCAATTCGCTGCTCTGCAACTCAACTCGGTGAGTGACTCATTTCTCTTCTATTCCCTCCTGCTTCAAAATCTTATTCTGTCTTTTATATTGTATGTTGAATAATTGAATTTAGGGTTCTTAGAGAATGTGTAATTATATATAAATTAAAAAAATAAATGAAAATTAGATACATTTTGAGGGGAGAAGATGATTGGTAGATTATATAGATAGACGTTTGAAAAATAATTAAACACCTTGTTTGATAAAATTAAGATCAAATCATTTAAAAATTTATTTATTTAATTTTAGGTTTTTCCATTTTAGATTTTATCAGCTAAATTTTTGATATCTATATATATTTTTTTTCTTCATTTCTTGCTCAGCTGTGGACTTTTTGTATAAGTAAAGCAGAAAAAAATGAGAGAAGCTGGTGATTCATCATCATTTTAGGTCATTCATTTTGGGTTTTATCAGCTGAATTGTGATATCTTGGGTATATATTTGTATTTATATATAAATGAGAAGAATCTGAGAGACTGTTGAACTCTTTTTGCATTCGAGAAACAGGAGAAAATGGGAGAAACTGTTGATTCATCTCAGTCATTAAGGAGGCACTGGGAAGGGTACAAAGAGTTCTGGAGTGATAGGTTTTCGATAATGGACAACTATTCCACGTTCATCAAAGGGCGTGAGCAACCCCTTTCTTGGTCTGCCTCTGATGTTGAGGAATTTATCGCATGCGATCCAGTTCATGGCCCTGCTGTAATTATTTTTTCCCCTCCCCTCTCTCTCTATATATATATGTGTGTGCGCACGCATATTTTGATGTTTTTATTTATCGGGTTTTCTTGGCTGATTTGAGCTATCATAACTTCTTTAATTTTCCTACTTTTTCTCTGATTGATTTTAGTGACTATAGTAGAGTAGATTAAGGGTATGTTTATTTGCATACCATCAATGTTCTAAAAATTCCCGCCTATGTGCTTAGGCGATCCTCTACTGCCTAAATTTGGCTGGACGCCTAGGCCCCCGCCTAGACATAAGCAAACCTCTACTTTGAAGCTCCACTATAACTTAAATGAATTTGTTAAGCCTTAATTTTATTTTATTTTGGTAATGTTTCATGTAAAATTTTAAAAAATTATATCTATTATATGTTTTTTTATAGTATAACAAGTATGTACAATAGAATAATAAATAAATGAGAGCGCCTAAGAAAACTCCTAGTCTGCCTAGGAAAACGCCTAGGCGCCACCTCCACCACCTAGGTCCGCCTAACGATTTTTAGAACACTGCTTACCATGCTGTGGAATTGGAATTTGGTCATTTTAGTTTAAAGTTTAAGCTATTTTTCCCCATTACCAGTTACAGAGTGCTTGTATTTGAATTGTCAGGTTTTTTTTGACTCTTTGATGGTGTGTTTTGTTTGGCTGGGTAAATTTTTAATAGTTGGTTAGGAAGTGATTGATGAAACATGATTTTTTGGTATACCTTGCACTGGGATCCTGCCAAAGCTAAAAATTTCTTAACATTGGCTTTTGTACCAGACAGTGTGATAGAATTTCTAAGCAAACTGTATTGTAGGTTTACAAATTTATGGTGAGCTACTAGTTCAATGTCCATTTGTTTAGGCTATGTTGAATGGTTCCAACTGATCCATATATTCCTAAATTAAAATTACTATTGGTACCCCTTGGATATTAGATTGAAAGCTCAAATCTCTATGTTTTCTGAAAGTCCATATATATATATATATTTATATACGTACATATATACATCTGCAATTCTAACCATTCTCGGGGGATTCCACCCACAAACGCAAAGCTGACTGATAAAGCTCATCATCATTTAGCTATTGCGTTTATTTTTCTTGTTGCTAAGAGAGATTACATGTAGAAAGAAAACTTTCTCCTTTCTTCTTTCTGAAGCACTTACTGCACTTGGATTTGGTGCTTACAGTAGTCTTGGCTGGCCTTCTCTTGACTACTTGGTGATTATAGTAGTCTTGGCTAGCCTTCTTTTCACTACTTGTTTCCCTATAATTGAATAAAACAAAATCAAGAAAGTGTTACTTATCAAAAAAATAAATAAAACAAATAAAGTGTTCATATTTACTTTTATTTTCCAAATTTCTCCGGGAATGACACACCGTATTGAGACTGACATAGTAACTACTAGCCTTTTGATGACCGATAAATTTTTAAGAATATAAATTTGTGAAAGATCTGCCTACTATTCATCAATACTATTCTGTTTATTGTTATATAGGAGTGCTTATTTACTCCTTTATTACTTACAGCTGAAGACTGCTCGGGAAGCTGTAAACTATGGAGCTGTAGGAAGTCTAATCGGAGCAGTTTCAACCGCAGGGTTTGCTTGGAAATATTCAAGGAGTCTTCATGGTAGTGTGGTCTCTTTTTAGTGGCTCTTATTCTACTTCATAACATGCTTAACTGTTATGTGATGGTGTGAACGTAATATGGTACTAATACTAGCAGCAGATAATAGAAGATCACTGAATAGTTGACTCGGACTTGGCTTTTAATCCAAACTTCTGAAGTTCACTGTTCTCACGGTCGTTTCTCGATTCAGCTTCATTGCTAGTTTCAGCATCTCTACTTCATCAGTTCATTGTTTCATTTGCTTTTGGGTTGACTAAATAAGATATGGTTTGCCTGTTCTCTTGAGATTTAATAGCTGTAAACTTGATTAACTATTTTGATATTATTCAGGCACTATTGCGTTTTACTGTGTTTGCGGATTTGGCCTTGGGCCTGTTGTTGTTAATGCTTACATTTTTACTTGTAAAGACTAAACAAAACATATCAGCAGACACAAAATTAATGGTCCTCTTTTCCTTTTTTCGTTTCTTCTTTTTATTAGAATCTATATGATGTTTGAACATTGGCATCCACTTTGTAGTAGTGCAGGTGACCTAGCACTTATTCCTGAACCAAAAAGCTTAAGCCAATGAGTCTCGAGTCCATCCATGTATACCTACTTATCTTCGTTAACCAACATGGGCTGCTCGACTTTTCCCAGCAGTTTCTTATTCTCCTCTTGTTTCTGGAGAATCATTTGAAATGGAGCAAGTACCAGAATCTGGCCTGTACCACCAACTTAAATTTTTCATTGAATTTGTATGAGGAGGTAGCTCTTGGCTATGTTCTGAGTTTGTCTGGTTTAGTGGTCAACAGTTCCTATTGGGATTTGGACTTTTGAGTGTAGTAAGATGGATATAATTATTTGTTCACGTATCTGTAGTTTTAATTCTTAACTTGAACTTCTCATTGGTTCTTTTTTTCCCAATAAAAGTATTGTAAGAGCCAAATATTAATATATAAATTGGCAGTAAGGTAGTTCACCGGAAGCAAATAGAAAGAACTGATTTTCTTAAGTGCGTAGATAAATTGTAACTCATCACTTAACGTTTTGCAGGTGCTGCACTATCCTTTGGAGCAGGAGCTGTGTTTGGTTGGACATTTGGACATGAAATTGCAAATCACTACCTGCAGCTTTACAGGATTGATACCATGGGTGCGCAGGTTAAGTTCTTGGAATGGCATCAGAGCAAAACTGAAGGAAGGTCTTCTTAAAGCCTCCTGTAGAATGTCAACTGAAACTTACATTCCCATAGCAGCAAAGCGTATTCGTTAATAAAGTTTGATGGAATAGTTTTCTAGCTTTCTAGTATCGTGATCTTTGAATGATTGGATTCTGTTTCTTGTTCTCATGCAGAACTGGTATGAATGTAAATCACCTTGGAGCTCTTACATTTCCTCCATTAGCAGTATTAACTTTCAAATGGAAAGCCATTTGATCTGTGCTGTGACTAAAAATTGATATGCCTCTTTCGAGATGTGAAAGATTCTACTTATGTATTAGCCTTGTGAATTGAAATGTTGTTGTGTCCCTCAATTTTTCCTTAGTAGCTACATTATGTGCAGTATTGTTCAGGTTTGTATTAATGAAAATTCTAGCAAAAGCTGCTATCTTGATTAATCATGCAGTGTATTGGTGATGAATAATGCAGCTTCAATAGTAAATAGTAAAGTCCTGTGCTATGAATGATAATTAGGTGAGAGACTGTAGTAGGGATCCATTTTTGAAATTTTTGCTCATGTTGTGGCATAAATGACAATTCACAAGGGGGGGGGGGGGGGAGGGGGGGGGGTGTTCAGTTTGCCCTTATTTGGGTTTAATTGATCATTCTTAGACCGGTTACTTTTAATAATCAGCCTCTAATTTTTCTCGAATTTTATTATTGGGTAGAGGAGGTTTCCCTTTACTTTATCATATTTGTAATTCGGTTTCTTACTCAATGATATTTATTCTCCTTGGCCATATTTGTTACTTGAAGCCTGAAATGCTTTAATTTCATTTTGCTAAGATATTATTCTGTTAGGCTTTATTTTTATTTTTTATTTTTTTTAAGTCATCATTATGCATTTAAATGTCCTTGCTAGTTCCTGAGAAAAAAATATTTATATATCATATGATGCATGCTTCCTAAATAAAATTTGTGTTTTATAACTTGATTATTCATTTAATCAATTTGTGAAGTATTTGTTTAATTTTTTTTTATCAATACTCAAGTTTTTTTATATTTAGCTAATGAGGTCTTATTTCTTAATTAATTTGATAGTTAAGATTGAGATTTCAAGTTTGATTATATAATATTTGTTACACCGGGAAAATTGATATTGATTACGAAATTCATTTTAATATAAATTTCATCTTAAAAAAGTCGGCAATTTTATTTATGTGCAATATATATATATATATATATATATATATTAAACCTTCCTTATTGTGTAAGCGTTTTTCCACATCTTCATTTTTTTGGGGACATATATAGATGCATTATCTATGTAATTGCAACCACACTTTTCTTCCTTCAAAATGAAATAACATACTATAAAATTTAAGCCATCAAAAGTTGTAACTATTTTTTCTACAAATCAATTATAATCACCAACTACTACGTACCAATTAAATATATATACTCCCAGTTAATAAATTACACAAACCCTTCTTATTAATGAGAATAATTTATTTAATACTATGTCTTGGTGTATATTAATCTGGGATTGATCACATATAAGATTCCACTTCTTTAGTTGGAAAGTAAAAATAACCCTCTATTTTCTATGACACTTGAAGGAGTACAAAGATCAAGATGAGGAAATATTTGAATAAGATTATACAATCAAAAACATACAAATAAAAATCAGATTGGCATGATTAAACATTGGTTGCTTTTCCTCCTTCCTTTAACTGCCACAAACTCCGATCCTCCTTCCCAAATTTCATAAGTCCTTTTTTAGATGAAAATAAACGTGTTTTGATAGAGGTAAAAACGAATTAATTAAATTAAAGTTTTTTTTTTTTTACTTAATTATCGATTAGAAGACCCTTAATTAAGAGTAAATCTTACTAATGGCACATATTATTAATGCATGGAGATATTCATATTATTATATGTTATGGATAAGAATGGAAAAATTAAATTTTACCTTTTAATTAAAGTCATCGACGTTTTATAAATGTATCTCTGATATTAAAACGTAAGGAGTAGTTAATTAAATAACCCAATTTAGAGACAATAACGCGATTATTCTGCAGAAGCAGGTATTAATTCTGGTGGAAGGAAGAGAGAGGCCGATAGAGTAAAATTTCCAAGGACAGAAAAACTTAAAGATGAGAATAGTACTCCATCGTATATATGCATGAACAAACACTAGCATATAAGTAATTATTTAACATTACCAAGTAAAACCATATATAAATTAGTCATAATTATAATTAATAAAGAAAAACATATAATTGTTTATTGCCAACTACCTCTGTTAAATTTGTGATTAACTTTTATTAATAGCTAGTAATACTTAAACAGCATTATAATATCCATCTCTTTATATTGATGTCGCTTTAATTTTTATTTTTCTTGTTTTTCCCTCTCTTTTTTCTTTCTTTATATATAATATTCCACTTCATACATACATATTTACTCAACAGGATTAATCCTAATTAATTCAACTCTAGATACCAATTACACAATGAAGGATATATATGGCAAAACATTAATGCACTTCATTCAGAATATATGCATTTTATGCCTATCTACTAATGAAATGATTTTCAACAAATCCCTTATTTGAAATACCAATTTCTTAATCCACATTTCATAAAACAAATCATATATGTTTAATAATGAAACATGTTAATTAATCTTATTCGTCTTCATCTCAAATTAAGTGGTTGGATCGTTCGTGAACTTACATAAAAGAGTACTGTGGTTCTAGCTATAGTCTCACTTATCTCGATTTAATTAAGATGTAAACATCGTATTATCCCAAATTTTCTTTCGAATTATCTAAAAATTGTGTAGCCCTAGAAGCATTATGAGGAAGTTGGGTAAGGCCGTTTCTACAATAACATTGGAATTTTAGTAATTTTTTTTGATCGGCAAAAATAAATTTTAATAAAATCCAAAGTTATACAGATGGAGGCAAATCCAAAAGACATGGATAAGACCGGAAAGAATTACATAACATCATAGACTTGAAGAAAAAAACCTAACCATTTTTACTACATTATACATGATCAAAACCCTGATTTCGAACACAATCATCATGGCTTGAAAATGCGTCAAACTTATCTGGAAAACACCCTCAAGTTCTCCATCAAAACAACCCAAAACAAGCAAGAGAAAAGACCATAAGGTTTAAATTAGATGCTGCTAGCTAATGATAAAAGTAGAAAAGAAGTATGCAATTAATGTTTGAATTAATATTGATTAAGAAGCATGTCTTTCTCGTGTCTTGGGATTTTGTCCTTACTTGTTGACTCATTGATATGTTGATCTGCATACTAAAGACAAACAAGTACACACAAACATACACACATGGTATATAAAGATATCTAAAGAGATAAAAAGATATACATAAATATATGTATATATATTGAGAGAGAGTTTGGAAGAGTACAATTATTACCTGCAGAATCCATGAATTGTATTAATTAGGGAAGAAAGAGGTAATTGTATTGACTGTTGGTGAATGAGTGATTGAAGCTGCAAGATGACCTGATGGAACCATATCTATCTATGAACCAAACAAATATACCCCAACTCTATATCCCACCATTCTAAAACCAACTTACTCTCTCTCTCTCTCTATATATATATACCAAGAAAATTGATGAATTTGATATTGCTTAACCCCTTATTGTGATTTTTATTTTTGGGAAAATGGAATGATCGAGAAGATAAAATTCTTCTTTTTTTAAAAAAAAGAAAATTGGAGTTAAAAACTTTCCGTTGCTATCCCTTTAATTTCCTTTACTTCAGTACTCCCTTTCAAAACAAAACTCACAAACACAAACTAAGAAAAATCGACAGATAAATTTTGGTGGTTCATCTATGTAGAATTTAAATTGCGAAAAGAAAGAAAGAGAAGGAGAAAGAAAGAAATATGGGATAGGTAGATAAATATATAAGATATAATTAAAAAAATTGGAATGAAGAACTTTCTTCTTATCTCTCCCAAACAAAACTCACAAACACAGCCTGAGGGGGGCAATCCACGATTAAGATGGGTAGGTATATATATATATATATATATAGTTGGTACCAGATCATGCTGGCAGCTTCAATCTCTCAAACCAACATAATTAACTGGCCCGGCCACTGGAGACGAATAGGGTTTTCCGTTTTCATATGCTCATCATAAACCAATTAAAGAGAAAGGCTGTGAATATAAATAGGTGTATTTTGGGGAGCCTTTAACTTTAAGGGGAGGAAGCTGATGATGAATCTGCAAAGAACACGAGCCATGCATGTAATTATATATCTATATCTATATCTATATATATATATGTATGTATGTATGTATGGTTTGAAAACTCCTCTCGTGAATCTCTGTCTCTAGATCTCTCTCTCCCTCATGGCCTCATCATATAGGTATGTGTATATATGTATGTAATGATATAAATGTTCTCCTCTCCTTCTCTTCTTGTACAGTTACATATATAGAGTTTTTAATGGTATAGCTTTTGGTCCTTTCTTACAGCTATCCTCACTCTCTCTCTCTCTGTATATATATATATATATAAGTATATTGACACTGACTCAATCCCCCCTCCCTCTCTTATATACATATATTATATATGAGGGTTTAAAATATGAGTATCAATTTTGTATATAGGAATTGAACAGCAATTGGGACCACAAGCTACCTTGCCAACTCCTCCACAAACTTCCATGTAATATTTTCTCTCTTCAAAAAAAAATCTAATTTTTTTTTATTTTTTAATATTTTGCATAGAGACTGATCCGGTAATGATAATATAAAATAATATAATATTTTTAAATTTGTCATCATAATTTTTATTATCATATCATACCAGTATATAAGCTAGTTAATTAACAATTATTTTTAGGGGTTTAATTTACGTGAAAAATATATATTTATATATAATATTTATAATTTTGTAAATAAATTTTTTTTTGTAAAACGCGTTGATATATATAAGAGAGTAATTTATATTACATATAGTATGTATAAGAACTTATACGACAACTAAATCTTACATGGTTGATTTCAAGATTTATGAGTGATGATTTAGAATACACAGCTCAGCTATAACAATACAATATTACAGAGGGAGAGTTGCCTATCACAACAAAGTATTACAAATGGCTGACTTTATTTATAATTAAATCGTGATCACCAAATCTTACGATGAATGTTGTAAAATACTAAAATGCAGTGACCACATAAGTTTCTATATAAATAAATATTAAATAAATACACGTATACAGGTATAAGCTGGTTTTCTCTACTGAAACTTATAGACTTTTAGCTTTTTTGAGCCCAAAAAATCAAACATGCATGACAGCGGTTGTGTTTATCGATGATGCTAAGTTATTTGATTAAGTTACTAAGTTGAAAAATGGTACATTAGTATCTATCGCCAAATATTATACACACACACATATATATATATATATATATATATATGATCGAGAGAAAAGGTGGCATTTTATTAATAAATACGCGGGGGTGGGGGGGGGGGGGGTGGTGGAAGATGGGATAGAAGTTGCTCGCGCATGCTTACTTGAGTCACATGGGCAATGTTGTGTGTGTAGACAAAATGCGAGGTCTTGCTAACATTATTCTTTGAGTAGTTGTTTTCAATATTATTGGGGCATCCCTTAAGGAATTAAGTTACACAGTATCAAATAGGCCAGCTTCTATCATTGGTTTTGATGCTTCGCTATCAACAGCCCAAGAAAAAGCTAGCATTTTGTCAATATGGCTGTAAACTCCCATGCGTGCTCTATTAAATTTATTATATATATATATATATATATATATATATATATATATAACAGATCAAGAGCATACTCCCTTATCTGACATACCAACCATATTCCCTTTAGCGACGTTTTGGTCCTAGAGACGAAACCAAGATTTGATCTTAGGGGGGGGCAAATTTTTTGTCAAGTCATAAATAATTTGGCAGGGGTTCGGGGGCAACGCCCCCGAGCCAATTTTTTTTAATACTTTTATACTTTCGGGTCACACACACACACACATATATATATATATATAATATTATAGGGAGATATACATATATTGAGAGTATATGAGTCATATGTGGTTAAAATTTGACTGACAAAATTATAAATTTTTAATTTGACCCCGTATAATAGAAAATTTATATAATTTTAGTGGAGTCAATTTATATATAATACTTAAATTTTTTAAAATTTACCTTACATTATAAAGTAATTATTTTTTTAGTGCAGTATTATCCAAGTCTTTCTAGTGAGCTTCCATTTTCTTTTTCATTTAGTATGGAGGTAGGAGTTGCCATTTTTTATTTAAGAATTTTATGGGGCAGATTATTGGCAAGAAGGATATGTCTATAATCTATTTATAAGTGTATGAATTTGGCTAGTTAAGATCAGAGTGAGACCGATGTGTAAACTTATATCTTGTTACAAAGAATGTGTTGTGATCGTTAGTTTGGTAATAAAGAAATTCATTTTCCTCTGAAACATTGCATTTTTCTTGAGGGGGGCAAAAATAATTTTTTTAAAACTTTGGGGTGGAACTTACAAAAGTTTCAAACCTTGGGGGAGGGGGGGGGGGGGGCGTGGCCCCATCCAGTCCTATGGTAGTTTCGTCCCTGTTTGGTCCGTCGCCATAGGTCCGGTCCGTCGCCATAGTTCCGGTCCGTCGCTATAGTTTCAGTCCGTCGCTATATGTTTGTCCGTCGCTAAAAGCTATAGCGACGGACCGGACCTATGGCGACAGACCAAAGCGT